>CM047523.1:5091838-5219338 GCA_026122265.1 Ammodytes dubius | reverse complement strand
CCACCAGGAACCTTTCGGTCCCACGCGAAGCGAGACCGGACAGCGCTTCGGTGTAGTCTTCCTCCTTTGTACCGTAGCACTCGTCGCAGAAGATCGGCACGAACAGACTCTGGTCCGAACCCAGAGCCCCTCGGGGGTATTCGCACGCGTCTGCGTATTTCACTAGAGTCCTGTTGGTCAGATTTACCACAGCTCTCACGTCGTCCCGTTGCGACACTTTCACGAACGCGCAGTGCTCGTCTGCGCTGAACAAGGGTCCTACCCTGGATCCGCGTGATGACCCTTCGCTCGCCTCTGTGTTTACACAGACCGCCGAGGAGGAGGACGAGGACATCTCGGATATTGGATCCATTCGGTGCTGATAAAGAAAAAAAAAAAAAAAAAAAAAAAAAAAACCTACTCTACTCGTCTACTGTACCTTACTGTACTCTACTCTACTCGGACCCGTTTTCTTTTCCACCTTAGTGTTGAAGATCAGATTGTCCCCCCAAACAAACTCATCGTCGAACTCGATCACTTTCTCGAGCGCTACGGACGAGATGTGCGTCACGCTCTCTACCGTGCAATAGGGTGCGGTTCCTCCGAACGGGATCCTGCGACGTGCGCCCCCTTCCGTGTGGGTGCGCGTGAGCTCCGCGATCAATTCGGACAACCTGGCCGAGTCCGACAGCGTGAGATCGAACAAAGTCCGTAAGTACGCCCTCGTTGCGGGGGCTTCGTCCAAATCGCACTCTCGCACCGGTGCGCGCCAAGCCCTTTCGCACCATTTACAATGCACACTGTTTACTATCGCAATCACGTGTTTGGAACTGGTACGGAACACGCAGTGGCTGCCTAAGCGCACGCCGAGAGACCACGCTATCAGTCCTCCGCACACCGGGAATCTTTCGCTCTCGATAAAACCAGCCACCGCATTAGGTAAATCCGCAGAGCCGCCAAACGATGAGCGGCGATTCGTCATCGAACGAGCGGGCTTCGCGTTATTCCTCGCCTGGGCCCCCTGCGAGCATCCCGGAGAGAACACCCGGGCAGGAGAAGAAGAAAAAGAAGAACAAGAACGAGAACAGTTTGCCACGAGCGACAAGGGAACCCCACGAGCCGCACGGTCAGACTCCCGAGAGGACTCGAAAAGCGAGTTTCCGCCGCAATCGACGCGCGGGTTCGCGGATGGAACCACCGCCGCGAAACCCCGTTTGTATTAGTAATCCCGATTCGCCCCGCGGTTCGCACGAGCCACCCTCGGAATCGCCACTCGCATCCAACCCGGGCTATTTGTCCGCGATGGCCGCGGATTCCGTATTCCACATGTTCCCCGAACCCGAGGAGCAGCGAGAGGAGCACACCGCGCACAGGGTCAGCGAGGAGGATCGCTTCGTGCAAAAACAGTACCCGATGCTGTACATGAACCTACACGGCAACGAGCACCCCTGCGTACGCGATGTGCAATGTGCAAAGGGGTGCGACGGCGGCGAAGACCAAAACGAGGAAGATGGCTGCCCTCCGTGCCGACAATTGGACAGGAACACTTTGGACTCCCTCAAGGTGCTCAAGCCCCACGAGGTGAAGGCGTACCTCGAGTCCCACGGCCATCGATTCACAGAGGAGCGCGTAAACGTTCACCTGGCCCACAGCGTCAGGGACGAAAATGTCATCGGGGTGATGCAGAACATGTCCGTGGACCTGATGAGCAAATCGTATTCGTTGGCGAACGAGGCTTCTCTTCGTATCATGAACCGCGTCACCACGCACATGGGTAGATCGTTTTTTGTCCCGGACCAAGACATAGCCAAGGTTCACAACGACGCGGTTAAACAGTTTATCGGTCTCTCCGCTACGTGCCAGGCGTTGATGAAACACAAGCCCGGTGAGAACGAAAGGGTCCCACTCGCCAATCCTCTCCTGTGACTCGTATAGTAGATGTACTTAAAAAAAAAAAAAAAAAAAAAAAAAAAAAAAAAACACCACCGCGACACCGATCGAGCGAAAACGAGTATGAGGCTCCCAATCGTAACGAGCCTGTATCTGTATCCGTGCTGGGTTCTGATCGTAGGGGGTTCTCCTGTCAGAGGGTACAACGAGGAGGAGGAGGACAAGAAACCTCACGGTTACGCTCCCTACGTTTGGATCGCCCTGGGCTCGTGCAACGAGCGGGACGGATGGTGTTACGGAAGGAGCCTGAGCGGCTTCGCTTTGACCGTGAATTACAGCAGCAGCAGCAGCAGCAGCGCGAGCGATTTGTGTACCCACTACTGCCCCGGGAGTATCCACGCTCACTGGAGACCCTTCCGAGCCTCGGGTCGCGATCTCACCGCCGAGCAGCAGCTCCACGTAGTAGGCTCGTCCGTACTCGGGGCCTACGTGAAGAGGTTAGACGATTCCTCCTGTGTCGCGGTACCCGGAGGGTTCGATTGTTCGGATCGCGTCGTGGCGAGCACCCCCCTGAACAAGATATCGATACTGCTCCACGCGAGCCCTCGCAACAGAGACTATTACTTTGGCGAAGATCCCGCGGCCGTTTGCGGACCCGATCCTCAGTGCGCGGCTTACAAGCTCTTGAGGAGAACGCTACGCGCGCCAGCGGAGGTGAGACGATGGCCCGACACGGACGAGGTCCTCTCGATCCGAAACTCTCCCTACGCTTGCGTGCTGTCCTACGTCGGCCTCGGGGACATAGAGTCCGCGGGGACCTGTTACGCGCAACTGGGCGACAACTGTTTCGTGTCCCTCGGTAACAAGTTCTGCGTGAGCGCTTCTCGAGCCCCTCCGATGGGCATCACTAACGCGGACAGAACCGCCTCGGGCCCCCTCGCCCTATGCGAGCTCTCGAGCGCGGCCAGTGTGAAAAAACGCGATGCGGCCCACAGACCCACCGCCACGGAGATCGGGGACTTTCTCGTACCCTCCTCCTGCGACGCGGCCGTCCTCTCTCTAGACCGAACCGTGTACACCCGCGGCGGCTTTCTCTCGGTGGAGCTCGACGTGGCCACCTTCTACAAAGCGGCCGAACGGGGTCACGTGATCATGAAGGTCTCGCTCCACGAGTGCCTGGTGCCGACGAACCCCATGAGCCCGGGATTCACCGCGGCCGTCGACCTGGTAGCCGAAACACTGGCCAAGGTGAGACTTTCCACGCACTCCACGGCCATCATGCTGGACGCCACCGAGTGGGGCTCGAGGACGCTGGAGTGTTCTCACTCGAACTGGCCGGAGGGTGCACAGTTCACCAGGGTCGCGGCGGATCTCGCCTCGGCTCTGATCGCGCGGGGCTCTTGGAAACTCTTCCTGAGGCTGCCCGGTTCCGACGGGCTCTTGCGCGCCATAGACTTCTCGCAGCTGGGAGCTTTCGAAGCGTTCGTGACGCCCCGAGGTTCGGTTGACCCGAGCGCTCCGGGTCGCTGTCAGAACATGTGGACGTCCGCGAATGCAAACGGGTCCCGCGACGGCCTCGTCTCGTACATCATGACTTTGCTCAGGCGCGGGGTCAAGGCCAACAGGATAATCTTCACGCTGTCTCTCACGGGGGCCCTGCGGATCGCCCCCCTCGAGCAGCGGCAGCGGTCCCACGGAGTGACCCGGGAGCTCTCGCTGGCCGAAATGGAAACAAACTCCGCGTTGCGGTGCGACGAGGACCCGAACACCAAATGCTGCTCCGGGTCCAGCGTCACGGTCTGGGCTAGGGACTTGATGGTCAACGTGACCGTGACCTCGACCTCGTTCGAGACACTCAAACGGTTCCCGGAGCTGGTCGCGGTCGCGTTCGGAATCAACCAGTTTGTCATCGCCCCGATCGATTCGGATTTCCGCCGGGGGACTCGTTCCGACACCCCCGCGATACTGGGCATCACGTCGGCCGTGCACAGGCTCAGGGACTGGAAGAGGCAACAGATCGCTGCGGGCATATCGTCCGCCGGCGCCGGTTCGCGAGGCTTCAGGAGCAGGCGCTCGGCGGCGGGGGCGTCTTCCGATTCCGAGGAGCACCCCCGCCGGGTGCTCGAGCTGGACAAACTCCTGTTCCGCGTGCCCAAGAGTCAATACAAGGACCCGGCGTCCGGCTCCAAGAACTGTCTGGACCCTCAGTACAACATCGGCCTGAGCAACACGCTAGTGTGCCCCGGGCTCATCGCCGCTCACGGCGCGTTGGGTGTATTCAAGGAGCCCCACAAGGAGCTGCACAGCACCAGCTACGAGAAAATCTACATAGCCAATTTGTACAAACTCGAGTCCTGCACCCCGGGAGAGCCCAACGAGAGGGCCCCCGTGTCCACCGAGCCTCCCCAGATCGCGGTCAACATCAACACCTTCGTCCCCACCACGGATAGCAACCACTACATGGTGGGCGTGCTGGATTCGGAACGGGTCGTGGAGTACGCGCCTCCCGTGAACAAGGTGTGCACCGCGTACAACACGGGGGAGGGCACGCAGAGTGTAAACGTGGTCTCGGTGGACGAGGGCTACGTGCTGGACAAGCCGCGGATCGAACTCGAACACGGGGTGATTGTGAAACCGGTGGAGGCGCTTTATTTCGTGTCCAACTTTACTCCGGGCGTAGACTACATCAACCTGAACGTGAGCTGCGTGAACTACGACGTGAGCGCTCTGCGGCCCTGTCTGATTGCCATATGCGGAGGCGACGAGAGTTGCAGGAAGGACTACGGCAGGCTCTGCAACTCGGCGCACGAGATCGTGAACGACGCGCGCAGGGCAGGGGAGTTGATGAGGGAAGGTCTCGAGGAGTTGGCGATGCAGGAGAACAAGGCCAAGATGTACGCGCTGCCCGACAACGCGCCCTTCCCGTGGCTCCGAGAGCAGCAGCAGCAGCAGCGGCAGCAGCAGCGAGGCCGCGCTAGGCGCAAGAGGTTTATCATCGGATTGGTGACCGGAGCGGCGGCCTTGGGTCTCGCGTGGCACGTTTCCGGTAGGGTGGACGAGCTACAGGAGCAAATGGACTCCCTCAAGAATTCGTACGTGCAGGTGTCCAACACGTTCGTGGAAGTAAGCAACAAGCTGGACGTGAACGTAGCCCTGGTCAACGGCAGGATCGACGAGCAGGAGATTAAGATACAGAAGAACAACGAGATTGTCAACAGCAACTTTGCCATGATGAGGGACGCGATGCTTAGGAACACCGAGGCTGCCATGCGAGACACCAACTTAAAATTTTCGGTCATGGCCAGTTATCAAATGTGGTACGCTCAGATGCAGAGTGTCACCCATCAGATGACGCAGGCCGCCATGCACACCAGGTTCATGGCCAGAGGAGTGGAAAACTGCCTGAGGCAGATCGCGGCGAAACGATCGGGGAGCTGCCCCAGCGGAATGACAGTCATGCGGGAGCACCCGGGTCTCTCGGAGTTCCCTACCGTCGGCGCGGCCCTGTACAAAGACAGAAAGCTTTTTATAGTACACTCGGTACCCGGGACCGTCGACAAGACCGTGGTCAGAGGGATCATACCGATGCCCAAAATGAGCACGGACGGAGTGCCCTGTTGGCCAGACTACGACGCGTGGTTGATAGACGGCCGGTATTACGAACCGTCAAAATGTTACGGAAAGTACTGTCACAAGCCCGAGCCTCACACCAGGTACCTTAGGTGCGCCGAGGATCCGGACGAGTGCAGGACCGTGTGTGCTCCTTGCCACAGAGGTATTTGCTTTCGGGACAAGAAAGTCACTTGGATGGCGGGCTCGGCCGCGGTAGAGATCGAATCTCCTCCGCTCAAACCGTTCACGGGTCCGCACATTTCGGACGGACCCGTGTCCTTCTCGGATCTACTGAAAGACACCTTTCGCGGGGTCCCCGAAGTGGCCATTCTGCAGGCCATAAACACCAGCGTGAAGCTCCTGGACGTGCGAGAGGACCTGGATAACGTAACGAGAAACCTACGACAGTTCGAAAAGCGGTACGATGAGATCTCGTCTAACAGGGTCACGTTCGATGGGTGGCTCTCGGGGTTCGCGAGCGACGCGGCCCTGTGGACCTCGGTTGCAGTACTCGTGGCTTGGTGCCTAGCGCTTTCGGTCGGGATCGCGTACATGTTTTTTTGCGGAGCTGGTTACGGAGGCGGAGACGGATTTCGGGTGGCTAACTGTACAAAGAGGAGAAATAAAATGTTGTAGAGACCGAGACCCTACTACTAACCAAATACATAAATAAATACATAAATAAAGAAATAAATAAATACACAAGCAGGTTGTTTTATTTTTAGTTGTTTATTTATTTTAATCCACACGCATTCATTCATCGAAAAGCGAAAAACAGTCTCGGTCTACAAAACACTAAAACACCCTTAAATACATACATTATACACAGAAGTATATCATGATGTCACCTGATTGCAATTCCAAAAGAACTGACTGTCTGTGAGCTACCAAACACATGAGCCGGTCAGTATATACACAGCCATCAGGTGCGCAAAACACACGATTGCTTTTTATTCTAGACACACGGTAACATGACTTTATTAAATTCGAGTTACACAAGGGTATACATACACCATGCACCGGAATTGCATTAACTGTGAAACTAAAAACGGAAAAAAGAAAAAGAAAAAGAAAAGGTTCATCCCATTGGTCTTACGGGATTGGCTTTCTCAAGTTGCACTGGTACAGCACTGTTGCAGTGGGCGGGTTTTGTTTTTGCAGTGGGCTCGGTGCACGCGAGGGCTTTAAATTGCACACCCTCAACTCTCTGACATTTGTGTCCTCCCTCCACTCCGAAGCGGTAACACTCGCACAGTGCACTGGTGTGACCAGCCCAGGTTGAAACACAAGACTCGTTTATTGTTTTTCTTCTCTTATTTTTTTTATTTTTCTTTTATTTTTTTTTTATTTTTAGGAACCATCGCAGTACGAGCAACATGTCGAGCGAAAAACAGATATTCGTAATGACGAAAACTCCTCCGTGGTATCTGAGGACCGAGTTACACAGGGAGGTGTTCGATTGTGAACGTTCACAAGGACTGTTTGACACCGTGATAAGGATGATGACGAGCAAGCAACAGGAACTTTTCGAAAGCGCCAAGAGATGCGAACCGAGAATAATGCACAAAACAATCAGGGACATGGTGATCCGGGACGCGTCCGCTATATCGCAAAGGCCCACGCTTGTGCTACTGCGTGCGCTGATGGACCTGGTGGACATCGAAGGTGGAATCAATTTGGAATCTTTGGCGAGTGTGGACAGGGCCGTTGCAAACATGTTCTGCTGGCGCACAGCAACTTCACCGGTCTCCACATACCGGTCAAAGAGCTTACGAGTTCCCGCGGACAGAAAGTGATTCCCGTGGTCACCCAGTTCTCTGCGGAACACAACCTTTTACACTGCGACAGCAGCAGGTCCATGCTCGGAACCTACAGCGTTTTATTGCCGAGGACCGAGACGTGTAAACGGGTCACGTACTTCGTGCAAGAGGTGCTATTTGTCCCGGGGCCCGAAAGTCTGGAGGTGTTAAAACGGGTAACGGGTGACAAGTTTGAGTTTTGGGACATGGCCCTAGAAGTGCCCACGCACATCACAGCTCTCACCCCCACCTTCCAAGAAATCCAACCTTGTCACATTCTGCGCACCGAGGCGGCGGCCGCGGTGGCCCAAAGCAACAAGGATGCGCCGGTGTCACACGCGGAAAAGGTTAACCCCATGTGCTGCCTGGTAGACTCACGCGTGGGTACGGGACGCGTGGCTCCGGCGGATTGTCTCTCCGAACGCGAGGTGATTTGTGACCTGAGACACTTCCGCTACCAGAAGGGTCATTCTCGCGCAGTCTACTACAGGAGGACCGGAAAACACCACCGAGTGAACATGACGCCGATCGTCACATTGAGAACTGAACAGGCTCACATTCCCGAGCTGTTCGTGTCTACCACGTTAAGGTTCTGCAGGCTCGTTAAGCAGCGCTGCTACAACGGGCTACGGTAACTCTGCGAGCTGTTGGAATCGCACTATGCGGACCCTGGACCGGGAGACCTTCGTCACCGGCACGGAAGTGTACGAGGAGATACACCTTCCCGCCTTGGCCGCGTTCATCAAGCGTGTGGACCCGAGCAGCTGGCGCAATTACACACCCAGGCACGTGGATAGCATGCTCGGGGACACGGTGAAATCCGAGATTGTGCAATTGGGCATTACACTCATGTCCGACAAGATTCCCCACGCGTTCCCGGTGGCCGAGCTGCTGTACTGTCCGATAGAGAAAGTGCGAGAATATGTGAGCGTGTGGAACAGGTACTCTTCGGACAAGACCGTCCACGCGGCCGTGAGCAAGAATCGCGTGCTTATCCTGCGGGGACAGATGAGAGTGCAATGGCTCGAGTTGATCAAACTCGTCTCCAGGTTCACTGTGCTCACGTGCCTTCCGCACGATGATCCGAAGCGAGCGGCCAAGACGCGCAAGGAGATGTTCAAGAAATGTCAGAGAGAGAACCAAGTGTCCAAAGCCCAAAAGATGTGGACCAAGCTGATCCAACCGTGTGGACTCAACCGCAAGGAAAAGGACTTGGTGCGTACGTGCGCGCACGCTAAGGTGGTTTTTCTAAAGCTCCGCACTTATCACCGCAAATTGAGGCAGGCGATTAAGGTGGGGGAGCTGCACGCGGAGCACAGACACGCTCTCCGAGCGGAGGACAGCGAGTCCAGCAAAGACGGACCCGCGCACGTGGCCTACGACCAGACCGACGCTCTGTATACTATCGTGGCCCCGGAACCGCGTTCCACTTTCGGGCTGGCTCAGAAACCTGTCCACGCTGCTGCTGTGCACACCGTGGGTGCACCACGAGGAGCTCAGGAGAAACGCTGTTTGCACTCTCTTGGGCTTGGACCACACTCTTCTGAACATTACACACTGCGCCACTCTTCGAGAGTGGGTGAGCGACAACAGAACCGTTGTGGGTTTACTCCAGAGTCGCGGACTACAGGATAGACTCAGTACGGCCCTGGTGGATTGCCTGGAATCCACATCGAGCAGCGCCGAGTGGCGTGGCAACATACTGTTCTCGTTCGGGGAACCTGGGTACCGCGGACCGCGCAGCGGGAAGACTAGCGTGGGTGGGGAACTAAACGCGGTGGCCAAGCGAGCTGGATCCGCCCGTAAACCGAATACAAAGCCCACCACGAACGCTAGCTCAAAGATCAATAAGAAGCCGCTCGATAAGAAGCCGCGCGAGAGCTCGGCGCGCCACTCTCTGAAAGACTGTGTGCGATCGGCTGAGTCGGTCCAAGACCGAGGAAGCTCGACTCAAAGAGCAAGGGCTCCGCACCGATCGCAAAGACAAGGTCCACGGAGGTGGTGAAACTTGGTGCGAAACCGAGGACCGCGATGAGGGGGGGGTATCGGCGGAAGTCACAATCACGTTCACAACTTAATAGACGATACCCAGTTGGAATCCAGCAACCCCGGCGGAGGCGGCAAGTCTCGCTCGCGGGGTACAAACTGGTCCAGAAGGGTGCAGGTTAAGCGGAGTGGTTTCACACTCAAAGCCTGTAATCGTGTGTCACGTTCAGGGTCCGAAGAGTCAACGTACGGAGTGGACCGGGGAGGTGCGGAAGATGCCCCGGTAGCGTATAAGCGCTGGTGGTCATCCGAGTCTGATACCGTGGCGAAGCGTATCGAACGTGAAACGGATGGGCCTCCTGCTAAATCTCGAAAGCGGAGCAGTGAGGGGCACGGGCTCGACAACTCCTCGGAGGTGGGCCTCGCCGGTGAGCATAAGAGCAGCTGCGCTCCTGCACGGGACCGTGGAAGGTCTACTAATGACACACCGAAGCCGATTCCGGGTAACCCTGTATGTAGAAGCGAACTTTCGGACGGCGAGGGTTCTCGCGGGGACGAGGACAAACTAGACTTGGGCACGGGGGTATCGCTCGCTTGCAAACCAAAGCCGACTCCGAAATGGGCCACGAATTTTCGCGCACTTTAGACTGGCGCTCGCGCCCGAACTCTTCCCCGGACTCTGGCCCGCACTCTAGCCCGCACTCTGGCCCGCACTCTAGCTCGGACTCTAGCTCAGACTCTAGCTCAGACTCTAGCTCAGACTCTAGCTCGGACTCTAGTTCGGACTCTAGCTCGGACTCGGTGGAGGGCCCGAGCTCACACTCGAGTCCCCGCGACGGTGAACGAGAGCCGTTCGTACCCGCGACCGAAGGATTTGATTCCGGCTCGGATCATAACGGTAAACGAGAGTCCCCGTTCGCACAAACCGAAGAGCACGCTAGGCCCCGCGAAACCCCATCTCGCAATCAGAGCCCTGGCGGTTCACCCGCAGAAGCGATAACCTATCGAGCGCCGTGCTCGTACCCTTTGCGAGAGGCACGCGAGCCAGGACCCGACCCGTGCGAGATAAGACCGCTCGAGGAGAGTGAAGGGGACGTACCCAAACAGGGTCCGAGTACACTTGGGCATCGTAGCCCTTGCGGTTCACTAGCGGAAGCGAGAGCGGATCGAGTGCTTTGCACGAACCCTATCTTGAGGGATCTTCTATCTTCGGGAGATTCCGTTTATGACCAGTGCGCAACTCAAGTTCGGGCTTGGAGCCCCGGAGCCCCAAAACCCGGAGAGGCGAGAACCTATCCGGGTGTGGAACAACCCGCCGATCCGAGCAAAGACTTGTTCGAACGAGAGCAAGAGTTGGATTTAGAGTCTAAAAGCGACCTGGAAACGGACAGCGCTACGGACAGTCCATCGAACTCTGAAACCGAGGATTATTCTATCCTAGTGCGCTAGGTCCCCGCAGATCGAGTATCGACATGAAGGTGCAAAAAAAGACGGGGCCCGTGGTGGTGAAAAAGAAGCGGGGTGTACCCGGGCCCCAAAGTGTTCGCATGATAGCATATTTAGAGGGGCTGGCTAACGGAGTGTGCGTGTCCCAGCTAGAAGAACCTTGCTCATCGGGGAAAAAAATGTCATGTACGTATTCTAATCCCGGGTGTGACACAAAAGAACCGAACGTTGTCCAAAATACCTTGGACAAGTATTTCCCTACGAAATAACAAGAGAATGTGTGTTTTTTTTTTTCTTTCTTCTTTCTTCTCCATACCTATAGCCCATCGTTTGTATCACATACGGTCCATTCTATTATTGTTATTAGAATTGTTATTAAAAAAAACATTACACTCAGTAGATACGTATATAAGTGTTTTGTGTTCCTATGTGACCTAATTACTCTTAACCATGCACAGAGGATATATGTGAATCTCGAGATGTGCACAATATCACCATAACTGTTCAGAGCCGAAAGGTATTTCGCTAAGAAATAAAGCAATGTATAAAGCGTTGGACCAGCAAAACCCTTTTCGTGAAACTGTGAGAATTTAAGCTGACCACTCCTGTGTACGAGAAAAATCATAATAAAGAAAGAAAAATAAGTAATCCAGTCTGAGTGCTTTTGTGTTTCTATCTTGTCTCGTATATTAGTAATGGATCCACACCATCGTGGTACACGTAATACACATTTGTTGCTAGATAGGGGAAAATACAGAGATATACAATATTCGCCGGGTGTACACAATATCACCCGTGGCCTGTTCAGAGCATAATAAATAATAAAGAATGTGCTGTGAGAATTTGTGTGAGCGGTGCTTTGTGTGACAAAAAAAAATAAAATAAAAGAGAAAAAAAATCATAATTAAATAAAAGAAATAAGTAATGTCCCTGAGGGTTTTTGTGTTTTCTATCTAGAGCGATCACGCATCATTGTTATATAGTAACGAGTCCACACCATCGTGGTACACGTAACACACATTTGTTACTAGAGAGGTGGGTACAGAGAAATACACGAGTGGTGGCTAGGTGTACGCAGCAATAACACCCGCGACTTGTTCAGAGCACAAGAAACAATGTATCATTTAGGGACCCCAGGAATCCTTTTCCGTGAAACTGTATGGTGTGAGAATACGGGTGACCGCTCCTTTGTATAAAAAAAAAAAATAATAATAATAAATTTAAAAAAAAAGTAATGTCTGTGTGCTTTGTGTTTCTATCTTGTTATATAGTAACGAGTCCACACCATGGTACACGTAACACACATTTAATACCAGATAGGGAAAAAGTAGAGAAAAATACAGAGTGGCCGGGTGTACGCAATGTCACCGTTCAGAGCACAAGAAATAACAGAGAGAGCCTCCATGTCACACTAGGTTACAATGAGATCCGTTTACCCTGCGGTACATGAGCATATACGCAACCGGGTTGCGTGAATTACTTCACACCTCGGTAGGTTGTCATCACCTCCTTCCAGGAGCATGAGCTAACCCGTGTATCGTCCGCGAGATACCAACCGTCAGCCGTGCACACATACGCGGTGTAATGTCCCGAGTAGGGGGTACCGCGGTGAGCTACGAGCGCGTAAAGCTCGTGTAAATAACCCAGGCGGGATTGGTGTTGGGAGATTACGTATTTCAGATCCAGAGTCCTGGGGAAGGAGAAGTTTTTGTCGTTCTTTTCGGTATACCCATCGCCCGCGTTCTCCACCCTATCGATCCTGATACACACAACCGGGGGTAACGAGAGGACCTGGCTGAAGAGTTCCGCCTGGGTTTCCGTGGCACAAACCAGGCACCGGTGATCGCACGTGGCGATTGTGTTGCGCTCGTACTCTCGTACGTATCGCTGTAGCTCGTCGGGGAGATTTTCTCGAATTGAGACATCGATCGTGTTGGATCTATAGGGTCCCGACGTGCGGACCGTGTTGCAAGTCAGGCATCGTACGCGGTCCTGCTTCTCGATGGCCCACAACAGTTTGATCCTTTTGGCGGGTCCGCAGCGATCGTTTTCCAGAGCGTCGAGGATGCAATCGAAGACCACGGCCGAGTCCTCCTGGCGGTCGAAAGCCAGTCCCTGGCACACGTCGCGTATCGAGTGAACGAAACGGGTCGGTTCGCACGGCAACCGGTCATCCTTGGACATATCTTGGATGAGAAGCTCGAGCTCCGCGGCCACCGTATCACCCACACTCCCGGCACGCCGCTCGTCTTGGCCTTGGCGAACGAGTTCCCGCAGCTCACGCGTGCCGCACAAGCACTGGACAACACTGTTCACGCTGCAATAGTTACCGGGATTGGTCAAGCCGCGCATGGCTGGGGATGGTGTCTATCCGCGCGCGCGGTCTTGTTTTTAGTAGTCTGTCACGCTGAACGTTGCCACGTTCCGAAAGAGCTCGCTGAGAGATTTCACAGAGCCTGTCCGGTCGAGTAGAACCAGCAGGATTGTAATCTTGAAAAAATCAAAAGTTAATTCGGGCACGGGTGCGGCTTTCACAAGCTTCGTGAACATTATCACCGGGGCCCACTCGGGTCTGCCGATCGCGGCGGTCGCGTAGTGCGTAAAGTTTTCCTCCCCGTGGACTTGCGGGGAGCGCTCCAGTTTATCTACGCACGGAACCCGAGTGAGTGCCGAGTTGTTGAGTATCACCTTGGTGAAACCTTGCGTGCAATTCAACGCGGTCACCAGGAGCCGCGTAGATCCGAATATCCTGACTTTCATTCTCATCACTATATTCTTGACCAACGTATTCATCGTACCGGCCTCCACTGGCAGTCGCATCTGAAAGGCTTCGGGTGTCCCCACACCAAGAGTCT
Organism: Ammodytes dubius; assembly: GCA_026122265.1. Classification (NCBI taxonomy): domain Eukaryota; kingdom Metazoa; phylum Chordata; class Actinopteri; order Uranoscopiformes; family Ammodytidae; genus Ammodytes; species Ammodytes dubius. The sequence goes on along the minus strand of CM047523.1, from coordinate 5,205,771 downwards.
CGCGCTGCGTGTGCCGGGTCCTTCGTCTACCTCGCATTCGCACGTGACCCAGTTTGGCAACTCGGCGAAAAAATCCCTGAACGTGACAAAGTTATCACTCGGGTTCGAGAAACGCGGAGTATTCCTTTCCGGGCTTCGCTCGAAGCACCGTGTCAGACTTTCGATGGAGCGGGTTAGCACGACGGAAGCGGGGGTCTCGTCGCCCAGCTCCTCGAGCGATTTGCACAGATTGGATTCGGGCAAGTGCTTTTTCGCCATGGCGGCGCAGAATCGGACCAGGTTTGCACACCGCTCCCCGAAGATCGAAGGTTGCCCGTTGTTAAAGTTTGCGCAGAGATAAGGTACCAAATCGATCATGGCGACCCCGTCACCGTAGAGCACGATACTCCCCGATTCGTGCATGTGCCCTGGCAACAGCTTGCGCTCTAGGGCGAGCTTGAGTGTGAGAAACACTTGCAGGAGGAGTCCGTGCGCGGACGGTTTAAGCGAGGCCTTCCAGGCTCCCACGCACTCGGAGCCTCGGAGGACCCGAGCGTAGTGCAAGATGAACATCCCGGTGCGCGCGGAGCACTTACATAATCCCTCTCTGGGACCCGCGAATATAGTAGGGTGCTCCCGGGTCAGGGTTTGCGCAAGCAGGACCACCTCGTTTTTGAACCGTGTCATCTCCCCCTCGTCGCGAGTCTCGAGAAGGACCATCATTGTGTCCATTTCTCCCTCGGCCCTCCTCAATTTCAGAATCGCCGTGCCCCGTGGCTCCCGGCGGACCTGATCCCGGATCGCGCGGACTCTGGGTACACTGGGTTCGCCGGGTTGCGAACCCCCCCCCTCTGGAGCACACCTGGCCTCGACCGCCTTTTCGGTCTCGCAAGATGTGCGTTTCACGCGCGTGTTTGTGTAACCGGCGCGAGAGCAACCCTCGAACCGTTTCACCTTGTCGCGGTACCACGGGTAAGGTTGGATTTGTCCCGGGCTCAACCTGTGCGCGTCTATTCCGTAGAACTCTTTTATGTCGGACTTGAAAAAACCCGAGCCGGTCGCCGGCCCGAACCTCTCGAGTCCCACGGGCAGGCAATCGTCAGCGATTATCACGTCGGTCGGTTTGTACTCGCCTACCCTCACGGAAGCCGGCATTTGAGCGTGAGGCGTTTGCGCGTTTTCCACGTCCTCGCTCAAACATTTGTATCGATCGAGTTGCAGCAGTTCGAAAGGAGAACATCTCTCCTGGGGGAACAGCGTGATGCACAACGGACCTATGTCCACGAACCGCACGTCTCCGATCCCGCCGGCCATCGCACAAAGCTTATCGTGTACGTCTCTCGCGGTAGGCCTCGCGTCTTTGTGTTTTGCGTGAAGTGCGCGAGCGTCGATCTCTATCATGTACGGGCAATCGAACGCGGAATCTCGGGTGGGGCTGTAAACCCCCACCAGCCCGGATAGATTCGCCGCGTACGTACGTTTGCAATATCCCGGATTGGATTTTTTTTTTGTGTTTTTGCATCCCACCAAGGGCGATTTCTTGTGCAGCTCCCACATGACGCAGTACCAGCTGAATATGTCACCCGCCACGGTCGCGTCCATGCACCAGAGCACTTCCGGAGGCATGTTAGAGCGGGCGCCCCGCATCTGATCCGGGGTGGCAAAGTTGCACGAGGTGCCAAAATCGCCGATCTTGAAAACGAAGGGCGCGGGCTTTCTCCCCGGTTGGCTACAGACCAATATGTTCCTATGTGTCACGTCCCTGTGCTGGATGGCTCGCGATCTCAAGTGATCCAGCCCGCGCAGGGTGTCCAGTTCCGCCGCGGGTATGAGCGATGTGAATTCGTGCAGGAATATAAATTCGTTGAGCGAGCACAGAGCCCGTTCCATCACGATAACAGCTCTTCCTCCCAAATTGTACCCGGGGATCTCGCACCAAAAGCCTCCGAACGTACGCAGCAGGTTCGGGTGCTTCAACGACACCCCGATCATGATCTCTTCCGCCTGCGAGGCTATGTGCGCGTAGCGAGTGAATTCTCCGGGCGCGAAGGGCACGCTCCAGTCCACCATGTCTGGAAACAGGTTGGTTTTAGCAACGAGACCCTCTGAGATCTGCACGGTCACCCCAAAGCCTCCGCGACCCAGCACCTTGTTCTGCTCGGCGACGAGTTGTTCCATGTCGCACACGTCACGACAGTTCGGAGCCCGCGTAACTGTTTTGTCGATGTCTGCGTACAAGCTCCACGGATCTGCGTTGGCGCCACACGGGAGAGGTGCGTAGGTACGTTCGAAGCTGTCGATCACACCGTGTCCCCGTCTGACTTTGGTGGTGCTATATTCCTGCGCACGGAATCCGTGCATCACAGGGTTTGATTGCTGGGCTTTGTATTCGAGCGCTCGTCTTTTGCATCCCCCGAGTTTACGGAACAAGAGACACTCGGGGCTCTCGCGTATTTCCCACAAGTCGTTCAGACGTGGGTCGGGTGGGCCCCGACTAGCGCATTGGACCACGCGGAACAGTACGACGGAACCTAGCGCGCCTTCTCCTCTGCTGTATACCAGCAACCGCTCTTTGTCCTTGATATCGTCGGGATCCCGGGCTGTGATACACATCAACCCCACCCCGACGAGCCCGTATTTTTCGATGCATCTCTCGACCGCTCGCACGGTATCCTCTCCGTGCCAGGTGTGATCGTGTACACCCAGCCACTGGAGTACACCCCGCACGTCCGTGTAACACAAAGTCTTAACGTGAAAGAGATTGTACCTCTCTACCAGTTTGAGCAACCGTTTCCAGTTCGAAACCTTTGTCTTACACCGCGACATTCTCTCTCTCTCTCTCTCTCTCTCTCTCTCTCTCTATCTCTCTTTGTGCAGCATCTACGGGCTAGTAAATAAGAGATGAACGGTTCGACTCGCCCGAACCTGGTGTTCTCAGAACGCGTGTCAGTACTTCTCTTCGAATGCCTGATAGTTGCAGGCGCCCCCGCCACGGGGCTTCTGGGAGACAGGGAGTGGAAGCGAGCGGGTACCCTCCAGCTCACATTACAGCACCTAAGGGAGATGTGGCAGAGAGCCGACAGGTTGTACATACCCAAAGAGGACCTAGAGTCTCTCCACCGTATGGAATGCAATAGCACGGTGGGTCCTCACGAGGCTATATCTCCGCGTATTACCGCAAACGTACGCAAACTCTCCAGATACTATATATATCTCCTGTTTCGGTATGGCGTGAGCTCCGCAGAACCCAGAACCTGGGTGCGATATCGCGTGAATTTATCGAGGAAACACTCGAACCCGCACCCCTTGCTTGATGTTCCCGAGAGCTGGCTCGAGACCAAAGTGTGTACCAACTACCCTTTGTCTCAATCCGTACCACACGAGGGGAGTTCAGGGTGCGTGTTGGAGCCACAATAGCACGCTCCGCGGTATATTCGACAAAACGAGCCCAAGCGCACAGCAAACCGTTACCGGGCGACCAAACAATGTATGTGGACTCGCAGAAACGCATCAGACCCTTGGGTGCGAGGAATGTTAACCCAAAAAAAAGCTTAAGCCCCACCGAAGACTATTACGGTTCCGGTTTAGAAAGTGTATCTGAGTATTGACTGCATGTGAACCCCCCCCCCCCACCCACAACAGTTTGTATTATAAAAAAAAAAAGAAAAAAAAAACATTTTTCTTCTGCTTTATAACCACCGATCTCTGTGGTATTCAGCACAGAGCGGAACATCCACACTTGTCAGCTGCATCAGAATTTTCGGCCAGACCAACCAGATCGGGTTCCCTTTGGGTGATATATCTTCACCATGGAAGGACAACTTTCGTACCAGAATACAGCGTGCTCCGAAAGTTCGGACCAGAATACAGCATGGGGCACCGATCTGCGTGTCTCTCTCGCTTCTCGGTTTTACGGACACATCTGTTGTCGCATGTGCTTCGAGCCGGTGCTCAGAAAAGCCAAGAGGATGGAGCGTAGATTCGGACTTCTGTCCGAGTGCACCCACAGCTACTGTTTTAGCTGCATCCAGGGCTTTAGAGTCAGGTCCAAACATATAAGCCAGTGTGGTGAACCGGACAAACGTTGTCCCGCTTGCCATACCGTATCGAATGTTATCATCGGGAGCACTGTCTGGATCGAGGACGAAGAAGAGAAGCGTAAACTGGTCCAGCACCACATGACTCGCTGGGCGATAACACCGTGTCGATACTTCAGGAATGGTAGAGGGAGATGCGCTATGGGTCAAAGATGCTACTACAGTCACGCAATCACTGAGCCCGGTACGCACAATGCGTACCCGAGATCCTACCAGTGTCAGGTCCAGGGAGTCGCCGTGGGTCCCGAGCCTAGAACTCTGGCTGTTAAACCTACGGACAGCGCTCGGGTGAACCGTCCGCCCTTAGCCCCGGACCGCACACCGCGGATGCAATAAACGCACGTGTTGTTGCTATGCAGGTACACGCTCTAGTGCGTTGAGTGTACCGTTTTTTTATTTTCATGTTTTTTTTTGTCATTGTTTTGTAGAAAAAAAAAACAATACAAATAATAATAGAAAATTGGAACACGCTTTCTTGTGCCATGTGATGATTGTATTTTGAAACACATTGATGAATAAACTTGGACAAAGGATATGTTTTTTGTACACGGGCTCTTTATTTGCACATCACCATGAAACTTTCACACACAAGAGAGCTTTGCCCTCAGACCCCCCCCCCTACCTTCTAACCAGCCTTTTCCCCAGACCGGAATGCACACTCTATGATAAACCGAGCCTCTCCTTAACCGGGACAACGCAATCGATGCTTCACAGGGACACTGCGGATACTGTTAGCGGGTGCTGCTGAGGGCGGTGATGTGAACAATCTTTTCCTGACCCCCACACGATCCTGCGCACTGATTATGTACCGCACACCCGCTCGATCCCGCACACCCCCTCGAGGCTTAGCCCGTACGCGCGGTACATCCTTAACGGTGCTCGGGTTCCTGTGTGTGACAGGGTGCGGAGGTGTGAAAACTATTTTCTTGATGAGCACGCGATCCTGCACACCCACGGATACATCCTTCGCGTGGGCTGACGAGTGCGACGGTGTCAAGGATTTCGCCTCGAAGCACGAACCACTCCGCACGGAGAGTGTTTCGATGTTTCCTCTCAGACTTTCTACGTCCGACAAGGGTGCGCTCCAAACCTGTTCCCGGTTATCCACTCGGACTTTCTGAATCAGCGCAATTCGTAGAGTGGTGCACAGGTTGCGATGTTGCTCTGCGAAAGCTTGTCCGTATTCGTCCATCGCAAGTTTGTGCGGAATGGCTAGAAACCTTTCCAAGGTGACACCTTCGAACGAGTCTATCAGATGAGATTGGTTCCATGTATTCAGGTATGCCTGGATGGCCATGGTTTGTTCACGTGCAAAGAAAAAAAAACAAAAACGTGTGGTAGGTCTACAGTTTTGTCTCGCTTTTATTGTATCTCACTTGGTCGGATGTTGTTTTGTTTTTTATTTTTCTCGTGTGCTGTTGCGTTGTTAAAAAAAAAAGAAAAACGCCGGGGAATAGGTTTGAACGAGTAACACATGTTCGGAGAGAGCCTAGTTGGCTTTACGTGATATGCGCGGGATTGTATATACCTAGTGATTCACGTACATTTACCATAGATCCCTAACGAACGCGGGAGACCGGACCTGAAGAGAAAAGGAGCGAAAAAAGAAACTCGACGATGCAACTCACCCCCAAGTTCAAAATGGCCTATTACTTGACGAGACATAAGGAAACTTTCGAGAAGATGGTCCCGGGCTTGAAAGAGTACCAGAATCCGACACTGTCACACCAAGTCAGACCGTGTGCCAGGCTGGACCGCAGGCTTATGGACCACAGGTCGAATGGCTACGATAAAAACCCAGAGAGCCTGATCAACGAAACGTATCTGAGTTTCACCAAGGGTGTCGCATGGGAGGTTCTACTTAGCCTACTTCACCGGGAAGCAGAACCAGGATTCCACGTGGACGATCTCGATGCCCACGAGCTGGGGAGGTTTTACGAATGTGGTGAACGTGCGCACCCTAAACTGTTTAGCATCCTTATCGAGACACTAGAATGCCTATCCCCACAGGACCTGAAAAGAGTGACTACCATGCTCTCCTGGAGGATCGCAGAGGGGTGCGAAACTATTCCACGCCAAGCTATCGAGGGGTGCAAGTGCTGGGATCTAGCTGAAAAAATCAGATCCACTCACTGTGACAGCGTAGTGTTTATCATGTGTGTGATCTTGGATTACATCGAGCGTCACGATCTTGTGGCTAAGCTAACCTTGGCTACCCGCGGATGTGTTTAACTGTCAGAGAGCAGCAGCAGCAGCAGGTTATGTAAGAAGAGTACAACTGGGGTTCTGAGGCGGTGTTAGGCTTCTCACAGGCGAATAGAAATGTAAAAAATTCTTCTCTCTCTCTTGTTCAACAGTTAACTAGTTTATAAGCTTTATCGAAAACAAACGAAAATTCAACAGGTATTGTCTGCAGATTAAGAAAGAGCTGCAACAAATTATTATTTTAAGATAAGATAAAATATTATTTCTGTGTTCCCCGTAGTTTTTGAAGTTAAGTTTTTTATTGTGTTGCTTCGAACATTATAAATAAATAAATAAATAAATAAATAAATAAGTAAATAAATATACACATATGGATTCTTGTATATTCTTTGTGTGTGTGTGTGTGTGTGTGTGTGTGTGTGTGTGTGTGTGTGTGTGTGTGTGTGTGTGTGTGTGTGTGTGTGTGTGTGTGTGTGTGTGTGTGTGTGTGTGTGTGTGTGTGTGTGTGTTGTGTGTGTGTGTGTTACGTTTGGGCTCGAGCGGTTGGAAACACTTGGGCTCAGAACAGATCGAACGAGCGGTATGCGGTCGGTGTATTATAACATTCGCTTTCACATTTCATACGATCTAGTATGTATTATAACATTTGCTTTTACATTTCGTACGATCGATCGCAGGAGACCGAAGCCTACGAAACGCAAGGATGGAACTGACCCACAAGTTCAAAATGGCCTATTACCTAGGGAGAAACAAGGTCACCTTCGATCTGGTGGTCCTGAGTATACAACACCGGGTGAAACTGCCAGATGGTAAATATGGTATGACCATGCTTGACAATATGCTTAAAGATCCCTTGTCCGTTGGGTACCAGGAACACCCCGAGTTGCTGATAGGTGAACTAGACCGGTATTTGGGCAGCTGGTTCGCGTCACAGGTGTTGCTACGCTCAATTCACAATGTGCAGCCCGAGTTCGAGCCCAAGTTCCATCTTGAGGCGCACGGACTGGAGCACCTCGTTCGAGTGCTCGGGCGCTCGCACCCCGAACTGAGTGTACTCGTGTTTCAGCTGCTGCAAGAGCTCCGAGGAACTGAGCTGAATCGAGTGAGAAGCTTGCTCTCTTGGAAGATCGCAGAGGGGTCCCCAGGCTACCTGCCCGCGCACCGTGCATCCGAGGAGGGCCTCGAACACCTGGCCCGTAGTATTGTCGAGATTCACTCTGAGCACACGGTGTTTGTGATGTCTCTGATCTTGACTCATATCGAGCGTTGCGATCTTGTGGATAAGATAACCTTAGCTACCTGCGGAACTTTCACTGAATGAAATTTATTAAAAAAAAAAAACATAGAGCCGAGCTAGACCGTATGCTTAATGAGTTTTAATTGTTAAAAAAGACAGTTTTGTTATTTTTCGAAAGGTACAAAAAAAAATAATAATAATATTGAAATGAAATTGAGACAAAGGTGCTTTAGAATTAAGCCCGGGTTGTCAGGTTCTTATTTGAAATTCATCATGTACATCACAAACAACTTAATAAAGGGGAATCAATACACTGGTCCCGAGTTTCTGGATTAACCGAGTTTTCATATCACCGTACGCACCCCGTATCATCGTGTAAGGTCTTTAATCCAACCCACTCCCTAATCCAAGTTGTAACACCCCTTCTTGCCGGTCCAACCCCACTCCCTAATCATTGTCTCTGTTCATTAGTCCAACCCTCTCCCTAGTCATTTTTGTGAGGTTATTAGTCCAACCCTCCCACCTATAGTGTATTCTTAGACTTTAACAAGGGAACGTGCTAATCAAACTGACCCGCACTCTGAACAAAGACAACATGGGACTGGCTCTGGAATTAGTGAATATTCTTCGGTACGACCTGATAGAAAGATTTGAGGCAAAATACCAGTTGCGCGAGATTGTGAAAAACGATCCGAACTTCGAGTTAACATTGTCTGAGTGGCAGGACATAAAAAATAACATCACCAGGATGCGTGCAGTGGTCGACTATTGCCTGGAAACCGAAGCACGTGCGCACAGGTTGTTGTTCGCCTTGATGACCCAGGATCCTGTCCTGTATAGAGACATACAGGAACATGGACCGAAGGGAGCAACTGGTAAGTGTATTCACGCGTTCTGTTATGTTCACACATGAAATAAAAAAATTAAATATTTGTATTTTTTTACATGTTTTCTATTTTTTTTTATTCTTTTAGTCAGGCGTGCACCTCCTTCGGTGATTTACACGAATGGGATCGCAGAGTGCTTGATTGTAATCCTTCCGGAGTTTCTCGTTTTGATGGCACGGCCTGAAACCGCTGCGAGGATCACTGACATGGGTACACCTTTGGATCAGATGATAAGATTCGATCTTTTGCTGCCTGAAGAGTACGAGAGCCTTAAAATGCACACGACCCCATATACCAAGTATGAACAGTTGAAAGAGATATGCGCGACTCTCTTTGAAGAGACTAAGAGGTTCATGTTGTTCCTCGTCTCTGCTTACAACATGCACGTATTTCTCCATTCTAGGTTGCGTATGGGCATGTGCGCATGTGCTATTCACTTCTTGGAATCCTTGGACCAAATCACAAACGATTGTGATCCTGCCCGAGTTTACTCCTATGCCCTCGCGTCATCATCTTACTGGTTTGCGAATTGAAAGTATGAATAAAGCATGATATACAGTGATTCCTACACCATGTTCACTGGACGCCAGTGGGGATGGACAAGCTGTTGTGTTACATGAATGCTATTGTACACGAGTGCTATCGTGAAGCTTACAGGGAAATGAAATGTAAAACTGTAAACATGACTTTTTTTTTTCCTGTGAATAAACCACGTGAAACATTCTACTATGTTCTGTGATTTGTTTTACAAACAAGCTTATTTCACATATAGGGGGGTTGGGGGAGGGGCGGGTAAGTTGTACCACCCCTTGTTTCTGGTCCAACCCCACTCCCTAGTCATTGTGTCAGGTCATTAGTCCAACCCTCCCCTATAGTGTATTCCTATATATGTCATATAAGGGAACGTGTGAATCAAACTGACCCGCACTCTGAACGAAGACAACATGGGACCGGCTCTGGAATTACTGAAGCTTTGTCAGCACGACCTGATAGAAAGATTTGACGCAAAATACCAGTTGCACAGGATTGTGAAAAACGATCCGAACTTTGAGTTAACATTGTCTAAGTGGCAGGACATAAAAAATAACATCACCAGGATGCGTGCCGTGGTCGACTATTGCCTGGAAACCGAAGCACGTGCGTACAGGTTGCTGTTCGTTTTGATGACCGAGAACCCTGTCCTGTATAGAGAACTAAAGGAAAATGGACCGAGGGGAGCAACTGGTACGCGTTCTGTTATGTTCACACATAAAATTTTAATTAAATATTTGTATTTTTTTTTCATGTTTTTTTTTTTTTTCTTCTTTTCAGTGAGGCGTGCTCTTCCTTCGGGGATTTACACGAATGGGATCGCGGAGCGCTTGAATGCAATCCCTCCTGCGTTTTATGGTTTAATGGCACGGCCTATAACCGCTGCAAGGATCACTGTCATGGGGCCACCCTTGGATTGGATGACAAGTTTCGGTCTTTTGCTGCCTGAAGAGTACGAGAGCCTTAGAATGCAGCAGACCCAATATACCAAGTATGAAAAGTTGAAAGAAATATGCGCAACTGTCTCCGAAGAGACTAAGATATTTATGCTTTTCCTCGTCGCTGCTTACAACACGCACATATTTCGTCCATTCTAGGGTATGTATGGGCATGTGCGCATGTGCTATTTACTTTTTGGAATTCTTGGACCAAATCACATACGATTGCAATCCTGCCCGAGTGTACTCCCTTGCCCTTGCGTGATCATCTTACTGGTTTTGCGAATTGTAAAGTATGAATAGAGCGTGATATACCGTGATTCCTACACCATGTTCACTGGATGCGAATGGGGATGGACAAGCTGTTGTGTTACATGAATGCTATTGTACATCAGTGCTATCGTGAAGCTTACAGGGAAATTAAATGTAAAAGTGTAAACATGACTATTTTTTTCTGGGAATAAAGTACATGTCAAGCATTCTATTGTGTTCTGTGATTTGTGTTACAAACAAGCTTATTTCACATATTGGTGTGTAGGGGGGGGGGTATCACCCCTTCGTTTCTGGTACAACCCACTCCTTAATCATTGTGTCAGATCATTAATCCCACCCTCCCCTATAGTGTATTCTTAGACTTTAAAAGGGAAAGTGCGAATCACACCGACCCGCACTCTGAACAAAGACAACATGGGACCGGCTCTGGAATTACTGAAGATTTATCAGTACGATCTGATAGAAAGATTTCAGGGAAGATACCATTTGTTCAGGATTGTGGAAAATGATCCGAACTGCGAGTTAACATTGGCTAAGTGGCACAGGATACGCAATAGCATCACCATGATGCGTGCCGTGGTCGAGTATTGCCTGGAAGGAGAAGCACGTGCGCAAAGGTTGTGGTTAATTTTGAGGACTGAGTGCATTTTCCTGTATAGTGACCTAGAGACATGGGGGCCGAGAGGAGCAACCGGTATGTGTAGTTACGCTTTTTGTTATGTTCACACATAAAATAAGAAAATAAAAATAAAAAATGTTCGATTTTTTATTTTTTTATTTATTTTTTTTTTCAGTGAGGCGTGAACCTCCTCCGGTGTGTTACACGCTAAACATCGCGCAGTGCTTGAATGTAATCGCTCCGGAGTTTCTCCATTTGATGTCACGGCCTGAAACCACCCAAAGGATCGTTTTCATGGAGAGACCTTTGGCGGAGATGAGAAGATACCGTCTTGTGCTGCCTGAAGAGTACCAGAGCATTATCGAGTACAGGAGGAAACCACAGGTCATGTTTGAAAAGTTGAAACTGCTATGCTCAACTCTCTCTCACGACACTAACAGGTTTTTGTTTTTCCTTGTCGCTGCTTACAACATGCACGTATTTGACCAGTGTGACTGGTCTCTGTGCATGACACAGTGTGCTTATCACTTCTTGGCTTTCTTGAAATACAACCGCTTGCGCTGCTTAGGTTACTAAATTACACACGGTAAACACGATTGTACTCCTGCCTGAGCTTGCCTTGTGTCATCATCTTACTGTTTTGTAAATTGTAAAAGTATGAATAAAGCATGACATACTGTGATTCCTACACAATTTCCACTGGATTCGAGTTGGGGTGGACAAGCTGTTGTGTTACATGAGTGCTGTCATCAAGCTTAATGGGAAATGAAATGTAAAACTGTAAACATTACTTTATTTTTTTCTGAGAATAAAACAACGTTAAGCATTCTTTTATGTTCTGTGATTTGCTTTACAAACGAGATTATTTCACATAAACATCCAAAGTTTGTGTGTGTGTGTGTGTGTGTGTGTGTGTGTGTGTGTGTGTGTGTGTATCACTGAGTACTGCCAGAAAAAAAAAATGGGAGCATAGGGTCAAACTTTACATTTCGGGTTTGGGTAAGAACATGTACGAACGAATGGAACTACCGTGGTGGGTCTTGGGGGTGTTCCGCGAGAGTGTATTAACACACGTTGTGCTGGTGGATATAAGAAATACGAAAGGCCCATTTCGTGGCACACTTGTGGCCTCACAAAGCAGAGTTTGCTAGATCTCTATTGTACCATGCTCATATATCCTCCTATAGGGAAATCATGTCCGGTCTCACAGCTCGGGGTTTTGATTCCCTAATGCTAACTGAATACGATTCGCAGGTGTCAGAGGGTGCTTTAGCAGCACCGAAATCCAGCGAATGTGAGGATTGGAAGTGTAACGGAGAACGCTGTGGGAGGGACAAGAAGCGTGAACACGAAGAACGGTCCCGAGATGCGCTCGAGTGCGGAACTCCGGTTCGTTTGTTCGATTTCGCAGATACCAGTGCGAGGTGTGTTCGCCGGCGCGCTGTAGCGGATGAGCAGATGCTATGCGAGCGGTTGAAATCATGGGGTTCGTTTGTAGGATCGCTAGGCGAGGGTTGGTGGGGCTCGATCTCTGAAGAGGAGATTCGATCTGCGCTGAGTAGCCCCCAGGTTAACCTAGGGGCTGTCGCAATCTCCGAATACCGCGGAGACCTACCCTTGGGGCTGTGCACTGTTACGGCGAAGACCCGAGATCGCATCATGACATGCACCGTGATCAGCCTGCGAGGCGAGTACAGATGTACCGACTTTGTACAATTCGGATATTCGGATCCCAATCGTATGTTAGACGAACTGATGGATGAAATCGGACATGGACACTTGATACGTAAACCCACTCACGAAACCACACGATGAGCAAGAACCTGAGACCCGAGACCCGGAGCACGCGATGGACTACCTTTGCATTAAATCATGTCTCAGTGTTAAAAAATTTAAAAAAAAAAAAAAAAAAAGGTTTTGCTCGTGTTTTTTCTTTCCATTGTTTTCTGCAGGATAGATCCTCTTCGAACTTGACTCGTTCAAGTTCATCTAGCCACACAAATAAGAGAGTTTATTTCACCATACCATGTTGTTTCAACCAAAAAAAACTCACACACACACACACACACACACACACACAATAATACAGGACTCCGGTTCAACAAGCAATTTAATGTGTACTTCCCAAGAGATACATTATGCCAACCTAAGCCCATCTGTAACATCTTCGCTGCTACCACCGAACTGTACTTCACCACGCTCGTGCAATGTGATCTCGTGGCTGTCCACGGTATCTACACTTTCTGTCTTCTCTGGCACGCTGTTCATAAGCTTGGCCACGTTGTACAGATAGTACTCTGACCGCTTCACAGATACCAGAAAGTACGTTTTCGCATCCTTTAGTTTGTATACTACGATAATGTACAAACGGTCCAGTGTGTGTTCCGCACCGTATTCCTCACGTGTTCCTTGCGGAGTACAACATACGTAAATAGCACTTCTGAACACGCTTGCGATCCACCTCACATCTGAGCAATGACATGCACCTGGTGTGATTCGAGAGCACTCGCGCGTTGCGCGATCCGGGGCTTGTAGCACCTGCGATAGAGTTTTGATAGGGTCCGAAGATCCTAAATTGACTAGCATCACGCTTCCGTGATGTTGCAGGGGTTCCGCTATGTAGCTGGGGATCGGTATCTTGACCGTTGTTTTGCTTTCACTGTTTTCGATACCAAATGTCTCAAACCTGTCATCGAATCTGCGTACCTCCGGATCCGCGGACCGGGTTTCCGGTTGGACCGGCTTTGGAATTTCGCAAGCTCCCGGTGTATCTTCCCAAGGGATCCTCGCGGCACGCAAATCGGGCTCTGCCTTGATCGCGCGTTCATGGTTCGGTTTATGGTCCGGCTCGGGATCGAACGCGTGTCGCGTCTCTTCGCGCTCGGCCTTCCGGCCTTTCCGTTTGTCGATTTGCAGAGATGCCTCGGTGGGTGCGCGACGCTTACGCTTCGTTGCTGCCAGCAGTCTTCTTTTCTCGTATTCCCCGCTGTTGCACTCCATAGGCTGCTCCGAAAACAGTCTTTGCGCAATGCGATCTATCCCATCCTCGTAGCGTCTGAACACCGTACACACTTTCGCATACGTGTCCATGGACACCTCGCTTTCAGTTTCGCGCCCTTCTTTCTCATTGTCCTGAACCTGAATGTGCATTCTTCGGAGACCTTTCTCGATCCTCTCTAGCGAAGCTTCTCCCTGAGTTTGGATTTCGTGCGCTACTTTATTTTCGCGGAAAGCGGTCCCATCGATACCGAAAAGCTCGTGTAACTCCTTACACAATCGAAACTTGAACGCGGTCAATTCCCCGTTACGCTCCCTGAGCTCTTGTACTTCCAGATCGAGCGCATCCAAGGTCCGTAGGGTTTCCTCGTCCCGGGATATCCTACACTCGAGCCTGGTCACGTGCGACTCTCGCGCATCCAGTTTCTCTCGTGTCTCGCGGGTAGCAAGGCGAGCGGTCTCGAGTTGTGACTCGAACTCGACCCGCGAGTGCGCGGATTCGCGACGGAGCCTCGACACCTCCCTCGCCAGGGCGTCGCTACGCTCTGTTAGATTCGACATGTCCCGGTTGTGTTTGTCGCGCTCCTGCGACAATTCCATCTCCCTCGTCTTTTTTTCGAACCGGTGTGTTTCTATCAGCGTTTCTAGTTTTTCGCACTTGGCATGGCACTCCCGTACCCGGTATTCTCGATCCTCCGCCACTTTCTCCATGTCCGACCTGTGCCTCTCCGCGAGCGCCGTGGCTTCTCGAAACCGCTCTCGGATGTCACTCACGCACTCGCTCTTGGACTGCTCTAAAGCACACACCTGCTCGTGGTGTAACTCTTGCATGGTTTGCTTTTCGAGCGTACTGCTCCTGAACCCGTGCCTGTATTTCCACATCAGTTCGTTCGCACCGCGTACAATCTCGAGTACCAGGTCCGATCGGAGCGTGTCACTGCTCAATTGCCCGATCCTGAGCTTTAGTTTCGACTCGGAAACGGATAACTCGTTTTCGGAACCCGCGGAACCTTCTAACGCCTCGTCCAAATACTCGGAGAGAGTTCGAAGTTGGTCCACCAAGCGCGTAAGCGCTTGGTCCGTGTGTTTCACCCAACGTGCGCTTTTTATAAACACGCGACCGTGGAACGTATCCCTTAAACCGTTTCCCAGCCTACGGATCACGAGATCGTAACACCCGCACAATTCCATAGCCAGATCGAACCCTATCGCGTTTCGAGCCTTTGTGCCCTCGAAAGATAGAAACCAGTCGCTCAGTTCCTGGAAATTGGTCTCCAGCGCCTCGATCGCACACAAGGTTTCGTCGAGGTCACCGGGCGACGGCGATTCCGCGTTCGGGTCTACGTACCGCACCCGCGCTGCGCTAGATGGTGAGGATTCCTCCCTGGTGTCCGAAGGGAAGAGTTTTGCAATGATAGCCAAGAGCTTGGCACGTGAATCCGGTCCAATATCTGGCAGATGTGCACGTTCTACTGGGCTCTCCGACCTCGCGTCTCTCTCCCGACAGGTAGCGCTCCCAGAACCTGTGTTTGCACCCGGCTGCCCGATCCTTACACACGAGTCCTTTGCGTAACCTCTCTCGGGAATCCTGCTGCCACGAGAACCAGCCTGGGTCCGGATCGTGGCGCCAGGCTTCGGTTCCGACCTTTCGTTTCTCACCGCGTCGCTCCTCTCGCCGCTCTTTTCGTTCCCTGTACGCACAGTGCGTCTTTCCTCTCGATTCGAATCGGACCCGTTCGCGTCCTTCGTCCTGCCCCCAGTAGCACCGAGTTGTGTCTTCCCACCGGGAGGCGATCCGGTCAACTTTGGCGCGCGTGTCACACGGCGAGGGCATTCCCGAGCCTCGTGTCCGGAGCTCTTCGTCACGTAGCGCTCTTCCCGACTCTTGTTCGGCTCTCCGCTCCCCCTCGCCTTCACCCTTTTCGAGTTCCCATCGCTCTTCGCGGCTCGCGCTGTATATTCTCCGATGGTTGACACAATATCTACGCTCCCGGTCCGATTCGCCTCCGTCTCCCCGCTCGCTCTGTGTCCCCCCCGCCGCGACCCATTCATCGTGGGTGTGCAGGGGAACCGTGGCGCACAGAGTGGTACATATGTCACCTAGTAGCAACCTGTCTATCTGCAACACAGCCGAGACCCTCTTGGGTTCCGGCTCGCACAATGCGGGTGACGCGCGATAAGCGTACCCGCAGCGTTGACACAATCCGTCCTCGTCTCGATCTCCGTTGGGTAGCCGACAATCCACCACTCTCAACACCTCCGAGAGTTTGCGTAGCCCGCGCGTCCAACGGTCCAGCGCTCCGCAACAGAGGGCCGCGAGCACAACCGCCCAGTAAGGAGCTTGTATCGAGGTGCCTCGCGAGCACCCGGTCAACCGCAGACCCGTGCGCGTTAATCGAACGCGTAACCAACGCTCGGAGGATGCGAGCTGCTGAGGATCCGTGTGTTGGTTAACAGTCTCACGCGATAGGGTGCCCGGCTCACGCTCGAGCTGCCACAGTACACAGGTTCCCCAAAGCGCGTGCTGTGGATCGGGAACCGAGAGCATCTCACTCGTCTCTCCGCGACACCGCAGCCGCTCCAGGGTTAGCCTGCTTTGCTCGTGTAGGGCCTTGAACGCGAGCGGAGCTCCGAGCGTGGCCAGCGTCTCGCTAACCAGTTCCGAAGCCGTAGCGTCCCCTTGTGTACCGTCCGCGGTGTAAGAATGAAACGCGGCGCGGAAGTGGCGGTTCATACTCGCGTGTATCCTCGAGACGACCATCTCCGGTTGGTACCCAAAAACCGAGTCCCCTGTGAAAGGGTACATCTGGTCTCTCGCACAGGTTACCGCGGGCTTGTTCATTTTCACCCAGGCCAAGGGCGCCCTGGCTAGGAAGCTCACAGTTTTCACCATGTGCCCCCTGACGGTGTCCGTGTAGGTGTCGGTAAAGTGTTTAGCGGTGACGAGACCGTAGCTGTCTTCCCCGTGCGTGTAACACGCCCTGATTACGATACAACGCGTACCTGTGATCGTAGAAAATACCTCAACGGGTATACGAAATACTTTGTCTGGTCCGGGCTCGGTCAGGTTCACGGATTTTGGTATCCCTTTCTCCGTATCAAACAGTTGCACCCATGTGTACTCCACACGGGCTACAGAGTCTGGGTTTTCGAACGAGACCCTCATGTGTCTCGTAGTGCTCCAGTCGCCTCTCTGACAGGGTTCCATATCCACTTGCTCTGCGCTCAGGGGTGCGGTGAACGCGTGTCAGTGTGTACAAATAAGACACGGGACAAGGAACGTATAATTGAAAAAAAAATGGGATTTTATTATTTTTTTTATTCGGGTATTCATTTCCCAACTTCACAAGGGGATCTAGGGTAAAAGTGTGACAAGCGTAAGTATGACAATCGCCTATTTAAAAAAAAAAAAAAAAACACAAACACAAACACAAGCACTCAGTCATCAATTACAATCTTAGGTCTCTCCGAGCTCTCCTCCTCGCACGTGTCTCTGTAGCACGACTGTGTCACCTTTCGTGGGATCGGTGGGGACACGGAGAGCTCATCGTCCTGCTCCGAACTCTCTCGGTCGGAACAGTCTTGTTCGCTCTCGCAACCAGTATAGTAGCTCGGATCAAAGCGGCAGCTTGGGGTGGTGTTGCATTTGAAACTGTGCAAATAATCGCTCGCGTCCGCTTCCGGCTTAGCTCCTGTGCTCTGTTTTATCACACGCTCGGCCTCCTCTATCATGTCGCTCTCGCGCTGGTACGATCCCGTCGCACCGTGCGCGGGGGACCGCGTCTGCTCCCGTACGGGAGAGCACTCGGGTTCCTCCTCGCTTTCGGTTCCCGTCCTGATGCTCTCTTTGTACACCGCGACGATTTCTCCGGGCACCTGGTGTATTCTACCCAACCGCTGTGTTATGTTCAGGTACAGGCACAGGGCCAGGTTATTGCGAGTACCGAACGACCCTTGGTGCTTAGCGCAAATGGTCTCTAGTTCAGCCTCGAAATCTCGAATCCCGTAATGTAAGCACAGGATCTCTCTAAGCCTCTCGAAGGGTATAGCGCGGATAGCTTTGAACAGCTCTAACTGCTCCGCTAGCTCCTCATCCCCAACGGTTGAAGCGTATTCGGTCATACTCTGTCCGTGTCTCGGTGGCAAGGAGAATGTGAGCGCGCGCAAGCCGTGCAGCGGGAGTTGAGCGTTTCCGTGTCCACTAGTACTTCCGAAAATATAAGCCGGTTGCATTTCGCACAGGCCGTGTACATCTGTTTCATTGCGGTGAACGTGCAAGTGTTCACGGTCCTGGTACTGAGCGGTACGTTTATCATGGGCGCGGCGCAGCACGAAGAACCGAATTTCATCTGCTCGAAGTCAAACTCCACATCGATGTTCCTCGGGTTTCCCTTAACCTGGGACGAGTGAAAGGTCTGATTCTTTAGACACCTAGAACACCTCAGGTCTCCCTCCTCGCCGACAGGCCGCGTGCTGGGCCGGCCCGGCATCAGGAGTATCTGCTTATGGTTGTAGTCCACCCAGTTGATGTGGAAGTTGAGCACCGCGTACAGTAACATCTGAATCTCGGGCTCGAGACGGACCAGCTCCCCGAAACGCTCTCCGTGAATGACATCTAGGGCTGGACGAAGTTCGGGTAGGCACGCGGCCGCCATCTCCAGCGGCTGATCCGTGGTGTACGCAACCGCCAGCTTGTAGTAACAACTCAGGCCCCATTCGGACTTCCGTACGAGCATGGGCTGTCCCACGTTTTTCACCACCTGGAAAGCTCTTATGAGTTTCGAGAAATACGGCTTCCTCCGCGTTACGAAAGTGAATTTCGACCACCGTACCGAATCGTTCCTGGGTTTCGGCTTCGCGCGGGCAGACGCCCGCCCCCTAGACGCGTTGTTTGCTCGCGAGGGTTCCGGTCGGACGTTCGACGGTATATGTAAGAGCTCCCGTGCCTTTTCTCTTATTGCAAACAACCTGTCCGCAGAGCCCTCGTCTTTGTGCTCATCGTGGTGCTCCTCGTGGTCCTCTTCGTTTAAAGCCAGGTCCTCCTTCCGATACCTGTAGAAGTCAGCGAGGAGAGCCAGTCTGAGTATCGCTTCGTGCCCCTCCGTCCGAGCCAACCGGTCCGCACTCGGTAGCTGAGCACGAGTGGCTTGCGATTGCGATCCTACGAGAGCCACGGAAAGGTGATCTTCCCAAAGCTCCAAGCACAATCTGCGAGCCTCTCCGCACACCGCAACCTTCGTTTTGCAAGTCAACATCTTCACCAGGCTCGTGTGAATTCGGGGCGCGGAACCACTCGCTTTATGTTTAGAATGGCCAACCTGGCTGACAAGGCATTCCAAGTAAGCCTGCAACAGGACGGATTTTGCATAGCGACGGGACCACGCGACTCCGGTATCGTTTACCCGTTCCCCCCGAAACCGTTCGCTCCGGTGCTTCTGGATTCCCCCGTCGTGTTGCATCTCCATTGTCCGTTTCTGTTCCCGGATGAGGTCCTCAAGGTATACTCGGAACACCTTGGGCACTTTTTGGCTTGTCAGCGCGCACCTAGGATAGACGAAGAATTGGAAAGCGTCCTGTTTCGAGGTCTCTGTAAATCGTTCACTCGGCAGAAGGTCCTATCTCTGTACCGGGAGAGCCTGACTGACCCCGCTCCGAGTCCCGACGTTCTCGATGAACTCGGGTCCCGCGATCCCAGCGTGTTCGCCAAGTGGACCAAACGTGCCGATGATGGGTTAGCGCCTCAGATCCTGTCTCTGCTGCGCAAGCTGCTGGAGCTGTTCGACGTGCGCGACCTTAGCGAGAAAGATATACGACATGCACCCGGAGAGGAGCCCGAGCACATGTTGTTCCTGTACCTGATTCAGCTGATGGTGACTTTCGTGAGCGTACACCTGCCCGAGAAGGACCTAGCTACCATCATGAGTGTAGCCTCGGCCACCTACCTCGAGGGTAATTTCGGGGACCCGTTGTGCGCCGCAATGGTGCTGAAACCCATGTTCGTGCCCTACTACGATCGCCGAGAGGGTAAGAAACCCAGAAGGGGTGAGACCCCCTCCTCCTCCGCGGCCGCCGCCGCCTCCTCCGTGGGATCTGAACAGCAGGACGACCCGGAACTCATGTTGAGATATTACAGGCTGTTCACTGGCTACGAACTGGACAATAAAGGGACAGACGTGTCCATCGAGGATGATGATAATCTACGCTGGACCGAACACAGCATCATGCAACGCATGCAGGGATGCAGAATTGCAGAGAGCGAGAGTAAAAAGCTTTGGTTCGTGGCTCCCCAGATGGCCGACAGGATTCACATGGTTACCAAAACCGAGTTTGGATTTTGCGCCAAGATGATGGGAGGAGAGTCGCCGCAGGAAAGCGCGCCGGAAAAGGCGCACAAGATCATCTCTTACCTGATGTCTGACAACGTGATGGCCTACATGCAGTGCTTGGTATTTGGCACCATCGCCAACATGATGCCCAGTCAGCTGAACAGCGAGTTGACCGACACCACGATGACTAAGATCCGGGGCTCTATGACCAAGTTCTCGGACGTGATCCGTGAGCAGAGTCGCAAATTGATGGCGGAATTCAACGGTTTGAAGAACGACACTTGCCTGCTCGCCGCCGGGGTGGGTTTCGCCAGCCAGACTCAGGGCAAGACTCTTGGCTTTGGTAAGGTGTTCACGGGCCACGAGGAAAGGAGACCCCCGCAGCCTAACGTGGGTTTCGGAGTCTTCACATCTGTGAACTTGTGGATGACCGAAAACACCTTGATGAACACCATGTTGGCCATCGCGCTGACACAAACCGTGGAAAACGGACGGTCCTCGTTCTCTTCGTCTTCGGCGGCCGCGTCTTCGTCCTCTTCGTCGCAACAGCAGCGGTCCAGTGCGCACACGATAGCGTGTCCTGGGTACTACCGCGTGAGAGGTGATGCGGGGTTAAAACCCGTTCAGGCGAACAGGTATATCTCGGATGTGTTCCTATACGCACACTATCACCACAGGTTCAACGCGGGCGAATTCACCGAGGTGACCTGTATTAAAAGCCAGAACGCGCCCGAATACAACCCCAAGGTCCACAAGGATAAACTGACCGCGGAGAGCAAGTATCAGCTCACCGCGTCCCACGGAGCCTTGCCCATGTGCACGCTCACCCTAGCTCTGAGCATGAGACAAACGCTCGTGATGGCCTTTGGGTTCCTCTGTACCGAGCTGGGCCGTCTCCTCTTCGCTCAGAAGGTGACCGAGGCCAACCTGTGCCAACGTGTCACCGCGCTGTCCATGGCCGCGAAGTTCAGATTCCCAAGGTCCGAGGACAGCGGAGAGATCGTGGAGAGCGGAAACGTGTTCCGAGCGTATTACGGTGGGTTTATAAAGTTCACTGGGTCGGCCTTCACCAAAGCGTCTGGAACCGGCAACCATGAAGAGTTGGAAAAAATGGAGTGGCTGCGTAGGGACTACGCGAATCTCCCCGAATGTGTACGCACGTCACTGGATATAATCGGGGACACTAAAACCCAGGTCCAAAAGATCATGATCGCCAAAAATGTTTCCTACAACAGGGTGATGTTCCTGTTTAAAAAACACCCGCTCAAGTTTGTCGACGTGTTCACCTGCTACAAATACATGATCCACGCTCCCATGATGGTGCTTGCGAGCATGAGGACATTCTCGGGCGAGAATAACAACTACAGCTCGGGTTCCCTGAAGATGTGTAGGCTGCGGTATAGTTGCTACTACCCCGTTCATGTTTTCAGCAACTCGTGCATAGATTTGGATAGGTGCAGCTCCCACGAAAAAGAGGAAAGCTTTTTCGCGTGCGATACCAAGACCGAGACCACAATCGAGGGTGCCCTCGAGCTGATCAAGAGCGAGGTGTGCACCGTGAACCCAAGGATAGAGCTGGGCCGCATTAGGATGATGTTCCCTGATCTGAAAAAAGAGGAGTTGGAATCACTGGTGTCCGCTGTTGAGAATGTACACATCAAGGTGCTCGGACGCGAGGAACCCTCTCACCGCGACACGGGTGCTTCTCGCCCGCTATCCTCGGCAGGAGAGAGCTGGGTTTCGCGTGAGAATCCGCGAGCGGGGAAACGCGCTACGGGGGCACGCCAAGGAGGCTCTCGGGTGAAAACACCCAAGGCTGATAACACGCTGAGCATAATCGACTCGGAAGCTGAATTCGGGTTGGATTCTGAGTCTGAGGATTCTGACTGAGCACAGTGGGACCTTTCTTTTTTTTTTTTTTTTTTTTAGCGCATGTAACCATGTTGGGTGATTGTTTTGCTGTTCAGAAAAATATATTACATGTGTGTACCGAGACCGTATCAGCTTAAAAATAAACTAACTGAACCATCCATTGTGTCTTGTTCTCTTTCTTTATCACACTCACTTTTCTATCTTACTCTGTCATAATAAATGAGACCGTATTTGTATGTGTGTCAGTTCAACCACCGTGTACCCTTTGGGTGATAAGCTATAAAACTAGCAATGGAATAAATACACAGGTGTCACACAGAATAGTTTTTTTCTTTAGTTCCTTTGTACACTGGCTTTATTACATACACACACACACACACACACACACTATCTCTCACTATACGGAAAGCATATGTACAATGTGTATAGTAAATGAAACGCATGTGTATGTGTGTCAGTTCAACTATATCGTACCCTTCGGCTTATAGGCTATAAAACTAGCAATGTAATAAATAGACACGTGTCACACTGAATTGTCTTGTTTTTTTGTATTCTTTATTACACACACACACACACACACACACACAAAAAGGGTTTTTCCAGCGCTCGCGGGACTAGGCCCGCGCACTTAGGAATATATGAAATGAAGCAGGTTTAGGTGTAAAAGTTCGATGGTGACCAAAATCTTCCTGTATGCGCATCCGAGCATGTGCAAGTCCTCCCTCACCGTAAAAACGAAAATACTCTCCATTCCGCTGATTGTGCTCCCCAGGTTCTCCTTGCACACTCTGGGCACTCTCATTTTGCTCCGAGCATTCAGTCTGGTCAATTCCTCCGTGGCCCTGTGATAATCCGAATCTGCGCAGTGCGTGAGCTCCAGCTCACCGTGTTCAACCCGTGCGCTCAGGAGCGGACTGAGTATTCCGTTCACTGTGATGAGTCTGTGCGAGTTCGAGTTCGAGTTATCCTCCGGACCCGCGAGCTTGGTGAATTTGCAGCTGGGAATCTCCCCGGGGCGATGCGAGATCCTGCTAACATTTGGTTTGTCGAAGGTGCACATTCCGTACAGGTTCATGAATTCGTAGGAGGCCGAGACCGTGCTCAGTTTTTCCACGTGTTCCCTCACCAGACCCTTTATGTCCGAGAGCGCTTTGGTTCTCAGTTCAGAGTAAAGCTCGGTGTACTCGGAGTCGATAGTGTCCCCTAGCGCTTGTGGCGACTCATCGGATTCGGACCGTTCTTTCTGTAACCTGGGTCTCTTCTCTAGCGAAGGTTCCCCTCCGCGTAACCGCTCGCACGACTCCTCCCAGCGAGGAAGGTTACCGTAACAAGCTTTAATGACACTGGCTACGAAGAACCGTTCGGGGGTCCCTTTTTCGGAACCACGCGAGAGATGCCCTGGTCCGCACGTGGACATTATAAGGTACGACGTGTTCCTGGAGTACCTAACGGACGAGCTTGAGTGCACCGCGAGGACGGAGGACCTGCTCTCCTCCCGCGCGTTAATAGAGTGTCTGGTTAGACACCGAGAGCTCATCTCGGGCCCCCACTTTTGGTCTCCCAGAGCTCGCGCATATGTTCACTTCGAGCAGCGCGCCCACGGAAAGTTTGCGGTTCTAAAGACCGTAGGTCCTACGAGCGTGCGCTTCCTGGGAAAGTTGCTACCCGTGTACTGTAGGCTGTGCTTCTTGACAGAGCGTCACGAGGGAGCCAAGGTTTCCGCACAGGGTCTGTTGGCACACGTGACAGCCTCGCGAGACTCGAGGGCTGATGTCCCCGAATACGAACGCAGAGCCCTAGAGTTCCTGATAGAAAACCTTTCGGCTACGCCTACCCACGAATTCGGTGTCTTGTGTCGCTCGCCCGACGTTCCGGCCGAGATCAAGATAGCCGCGGAGCTCCTGTGGTCACATTTGGTGTTAGTGTACGCGGGCAATCGCAAGTTCTTGCTGTACAATCTGGAACGTTTCTTCACGAGTCCTCAGGACTCCCTGAACCTGTGTCCGAGGGAGCTCAGGCTCGCGATATCGCTGCACGGTAAACATGGCCCCAAGGAGCGCAAGGAGCGCGCCAAAGGAGACTGGGATCCGCACGCGAGAAAGTGTCCCATCCAACCGCTCGATCCGCAACCGGCGCGCCAGGGAATCGCTGCGAACGCCAGAACCAAACCGCCCAAGCGGTCTTACGAGTCGCGAGTCTCCCGCCTGTGCTGGCTGGGCGCCCTGTGGATCCTGGACGCGGAGTGCAACAAGCACGCTCTCGACTGGCTCTACAGACCCGTCAAGCACGCGTGACCCGAACGCGCTCCACCGTAGACCGGAGCACGAGACGCAGCCGTCCGGCCCCGCTAGCACGGACGAAACGTTCAGGGCCACCGGCAGCTGTGTGGTCGAGTTGGATAACCACGTGCTCCTCCACACGCTACAGACAAACACCGTGTGCACTGTTAGGTTGAGTGGCACCGTGGTCTCGAAACGCCTCCGAGATTACGCTCGGATACAGTCCAACACTACTAAAACCACGCTGCCGAGCAGAGTGAAATTCGTCTCGGACAAGAAGAGGTTATGCTCCCAGCACGGTTACAGAAACACCCGCATGGAGTTCACGTCCAAACCCAGCGGGAGCGCAAACTACACCTCGAACGCGAAGCACCTGCTTCAGCCCTACTTCAGAGGGCTGTTTGAGACCATAGGATTATCTCAGGGAACCTGCGTGTTCTCTAGCAAACCCTCCACGGTGAACCACATAAACCTGACGAGTTACATACACGGGGTGGCCAACCCGTTGACAGTGGTGATCCGCATGAAAAACAAGGAGACGCATTTCCACACACCCTTCTTCTTCTCCTCGGTGAACGTGGCCAAGGAGGAGAGCAAACACCAGCTGTTCTCGTCCATGTCCATCAACTCTCAAAAGGTGCGAAACCCATCCCAGGAGTTACCCAAAGCACTGCGTGCGATGGCCAAGCTCGTTGAGATACACCGTAATCTCAACAGGTTGTGCTGCGAGCTGGCTCAGGAGGCGGCGCGGAATGCTCACTTCTCGGGAGAAGATGTGTCTGGTGTACCTGACAGAATCCTACTTTGTGCGAGTGCGAGACCGTAGCCACCCCAAGTACTGGCCCGAGTACAGATACACCGTGAGGCGCGCGTTCGTGGAGCGTTACCGTAGCGATCTGTCCTCGTTCCAGGACAAAGTCCTCAGCAATTACCACATGAGGAACCCCGAGTTTGTTCACTTGCTCCCGTGGCTCCTAGACAATCCGAACGCTCTGCACGAGAAAATGATACTCGCGCACGAGGCTTATCTGAGAGAAGAGGGTAAAGTGACCGCTAGAGTGGAGCTGATTGCAATGGTCCATGGCCACGTGAAACAAGACCCGAAGCGCAGCCCCCCAAAAGGATTCCCGAAATTCGAGGATGTTGATTTCGAGCAGGTTGGCTACAGCGAGCATACGCTTCTCAAGGCCGTGAGCAAATTTCTGGCCCACGGATAACCGGAGAGTTCCGTAACAGCGTTTTTGTCCGTGCATCGGGTGTGTGTGTGTGTGTGTGTGTGTGTGTGTGTGTGTGTGTGGGGTGTTACATGCAAACACCTACTTAATATAGGTGAAAAATATTGGTAAAAAAAAAAAAAAGAAAAGTTGATTGTGAAGATTGGAGACAAATCGCTTTCGATTGGCAACAGCCTCGATGTCTCGTGACACGCAAACCCGGGGCCCTCGGTTGGTAGCGCCACCGGCGGTTTCCAAGGACTCGGTTCTAAGGGTGTGGGACATAGTGAACAAACACTACGAAGCGCTACTCACACGGGCGGAGCGCTCCGCGACCAAGGCCACGGCTGAGCTCAACATACAGTCCCAGGTCACCGAGCTGAGGGCCCTGATGGGAGCCTGCGGCAGGCAGTTAGAGACTGTAGAGGTGTACGTGTCGGAACTCGAGAAACAAGAAATGTGCGCTCGGAACAATAACGGCGGCGGCGGGGAGCGCCCGTGTCGAGACCCGCAATACTCTGAACTTTCGGGAGAGTGGCATTTCCTGCACATGGAAGACGCTACGGTTTTCGGTTACATGAAGCTGGTTCCCGAAACGGTGTCGGTTGTCAACGAGGAACCCACCCCGGTCAAGAGAGCCGAATTCACCATCCCGCTGCGTGTGCTGAGAGAGGCCAACCAGGTTTCGGAGGAGGGCGACACCAGTGGCTCGGAACGATGCGGAGGACAACCTCCGTGTCCCTTTTGCCGCGAAACTTTCAAGACCTCAGAGTTTTGGAAACACGCGCTGTTTGAGATCGCCGAGAAGGGCAACAGAGTGTCTGCGTGGCAGACCCTGGATCGCTTGGAGACACCCAGGTGGACGGTGGACCGTAGAGCCGGTTGGAGCGCGCCTATTTACAGACCGCGACGTTTGGAGAGCACGTGCGAAATCGGACAGGGTCTCGCGGATCTACATCTCAAACACTTCCTCTCGGACTGCGAATTCTCTCGAGCTCTCGACAGCACCTTCGCCTCGCTGGCTTTGCTGCTGAGAAACTGACACCCGCCATGTTTTCCTACGCGTATCAACCCCGCGCAATCCCGAGCCCAGTGCGCACCGCCGCACCCACCGAGCCACCCGTGGACCATTCTCGCCCGCTGTTCGTTCGAGAGTCCAACGATAGGATCTTGGAAACCGTGCCAGAAGACTCGGTCACGCTCGACTGCCCCATCGGAATAGCTAACCTAGGCCAAGGGTACACCTTTGTGCGCTACAGGCCTACCGAAATTCACAAAAGGTGCGCGGGCCTGAAAGTCGACCCGGTTCGGCAGATCAACGTGTTCGTCCGGGAGCTGCGAGACAAGTGCGTAGCCATAGATATGTCACTGTACACCACCATGCCCTCGGCCAAAAAGTATTTCTGGGCAAGGTTCTCCCTGGCTGGGCTGACGGAGGTCAGCTTGGAACCTCTGTGGACGATCAAGGGGAAAGCGCAGCTCTGCCCGAAACGGAAGTGTGTCACGATGACAATAGATGATCGGGAGCTCGCTCCGTGCTTCCTGGACCCTGGGTCTAGGTTGCTCCTCGCGCATGCCGACGGAAAACACACAGAGAAATTCCTAACATTGGCCGCGGAGGGGCTCGCGGGTCAGCAACACGAAGGCGAGCGACGGGAAGGTTCCTCGGCTAGGTTCCGGGAGGCCGGGGCTCGACACGCTGCAGGGAAGCGCGCCGGGGGTCCCTCGGCGAATCGAGGACCCGACGCTGAGATGCGGGTCCGAGTCACGCGAGGCAAAGAAATACGCCGCGCGCCGAATGTCGCACACGGAAACTTTAGTCGCGGAACGGGAACCAGGGTGAAAACGAGACCGCGTGGACAATTGAACAAAAAAAGACTGAACACCACACACAACGACAAGAAGGTTTCGAAGCACAGGCTCCTCGGTGAGCCCGCGGAAGGCCTTCCGACCCCTTCTGCGGTCACCGAAGCGTGCCACGCTCGTCGAACGCTCTGTGCGGCAGAGGGTCTCACCCGGTGCCGTATGGAACCTTCTCCCCGTCGCCTCCGTTTCCCCCGGTTGCGCCGGTGGGGGCGCTCGGGGCAGCGCGGGCGACCCCACGGTTCCTCGTGCAGAGAGCCCGCATCGGGTGAGACCCGAGACTTTGATAGGCCCGCTCACTGAGCCTCAACAGACCCGGACAGCAGGAACGGACCGGGATCCGAGGACTCTAGGCTGTTCGCTGATGTAGACAATCGCGGCGCCTGTGTGGTGTCAGAGCGGAGAGCGGCGGAGCCTTGTTGACCCTTTTCCTCTTCCCCGCATTTCACATCCGAAGGCCTCAGACCCAGCCTGTTGGCCAACAGTAGCCCGTAGGCCGTGGGGTGCAAAGATTCCCGCGTGAGCATGATGTCGGCGACCGCGAGCGAAGCGTCCGGTCGTCTGCCGGATAGACTGTCTGCGAACGTGGTCCCCGAAGTGTTCAAGAGCATCACCAGCATGCGGTGGAAAACGTGCACCGGGGAACCGGACTCTAGCTCTCTCACCGTATCCCTGTTGTTGTACTGGATGGTGTTGTGTCTCCTGTTGAACTGGCTGAATCCGGACAGCGCGCTTCTCCAGAAATTGGTCCACATGCTCAGCGTCTCCTCCAGGTGGGCCACGCTCACCGAAGCCGGGTAGTTGCACACGAGCCTGACGTCGGACCCGAGCTCTGTCACGGACTCTTCTGGTCTGGCCTCGCCGCACTCGCTGGAGGCGCACTCCAGCAATCTCACAATTCTCTCGGCCGTGTGCAGCAGCCCGCGTTCCTTGCAATCGCTCCTGAGTCGCTCCAAGGCCACGCGGGGGCAGCCCGTCACCTCCCCGAGGAACTGCTTCACGATCAGAAGCTCCTTTCCTTCGGCGATCATAGATGCCATCATTTTACTCAGGCTGTGGGAAACGCTCGCGGCCTTGTGCTCGGAAACCGTGGTCCCGGCCCCCGATCTCAGGAACACGTCGGGGAGCTCCGCCGCGTTCAGTCCGAACATATCGCGCTGCTGGTCGCTGGCCAGCAGACGGGAGAGGTTGTCCAGGAGAGGTTTTCCGAATGCGTTGCCTTCGAGCGAAAGGCCCACGCGCTGTTGCTCTCCGCGGGAGGAAAGCATCACGTCCGCCAGGTGCGTCAGAGAGGAGCGATCCACGCCCGTGCTGGTGTATATGTGTCTGGTCGAGGCCATAGTCAGCCCCCGTAAGATCTTCCGGAAGAGGGTGGCCCAGCTCCCCACCGTCGGGTGAACTCTCTTGGCCAACGACGAGAGCTCGGAACCCCGCGACCAGCAACCGTCCGACACGGAGACGCGCCTGTACAGGACTCCGTCAACCGCCGCCGTGACCAGGTCCGTCTCCGTGTCGTAGAACGCGAGACACGTGGAAGCCTGCACTCCGGCACCACGGGACACCGTCCGTGCTCGAAGGTCTTCAGCGCACCCCACAGGGTCACGATTGCCATCTTGAGCTCTGTCTCCTTGATCGGGTCTCGCCTGAGCGCACTTGAGTCGCGTTTGACCCAGTCGCGAACGATCCTGCAAACCACGGACACCTGCGTCTCGGGGACCGAGTTGCTCATGAGCAGTTTCAGCGTGTCCGCGAGTCGATCGAGCGGAATGTCCAACACCGAGGGCAGAGCCCGCTCGTGAGCCTCTCGTTCCTGCACGGCTTCGGAAGCCGCCTCCGGGGCAGCGAGTCCGTCCCGCACAGTCCTGAGGTGAGACCGCCTCTCGCGCACATGCGCCCTCCTCCGCTTACCTATGTTACACTCGCCGCCGAGTGTGTGGTATTCCTCGTATTCTTCTTCATCTCGCGTTCGTTCCTCGTGTCCGTGGTCGCACGCGTCGCCGTGTACGGCGGGTTTCGCCGAAAGCAGGTTGGTCGCGATAGCTTTCCCTGTCAGGCCCAGGCCCAGAGCTCTGAGTTTCTTCCACGGCAAGAATACGCAGGGTACGAACCCGGCCAGCACGGTCCAGCGGATCATGTTCCTCAGAGTGGCCTTGATGTGTTCGCACACGTGGTCCGCAGAGTAGTAGTTCACCAGGTACCGCACCAAGCAAGTTGCGCTCTCGCTGTTGCTCCCCAGCACGTTGTAAAGCAGCAGCTCCACGGAGAGAGCCGGGCTGAAGGTGTTCACGATCTCCTCCGTAGCTATAGCCAGCTGAGGATCGTCACCTACGTAGACCCAGGAGTCTACGTCCCGATGAACCGGGATCAAACCGTAACGCCGGTAGTCCACCTGGTCAGGATTACGACGCTCTCCGCGTCTACCGATCTCTCTCGTCCTGAAGTTTTTCAATCCTTGCAAACTCCCTCTGTCCACCAACGTGGCCTCTGCGAGCTCCAGTTCGCTACGTACCAGCTGCTCTCTGCTCAAGCTCGCAGCGGCTCTCGCCATCTTCCCAACCCGTCCGCTTCGACTGACCTAGGTTAAAGATACCTGCGCGCTTTCTTATTTATATTTAATTTTTTTTAAAAAAAATTTTGTTCACTCACCGATGCCTTCGCTCAAGACCCGGGTGTCCGGGATGGTCCGCACGCTGTTTAGAGCCTTCCGCAGTCTGTGGGATGACAACAGGCGGGCCTTGGCTAACCTAACCCGAGGCGCGGGTTACGGGTATCACTACTACGGGTACGAAAGCGAGGACGAGACTAGCGAACAAGGCACCTGCGAGTACGAACGCGACGATGACCGAGCAGAGATCCGGACACGTGTAATCGAGCTCTCGAATCTGAAACGTGACGCGATCAACGTTACCGTGGATGCGGTCGTAGCTCAAGACCTACTGAGGAGACACGGGGACGATCCGAGTTTACTAATGTACCACGATAGGTGCTCTCGAGAAATGCACCGTGCTCTAGAAGAGCTCCCGCTTACCTATCACGGAGCACAGTTCGAGCAAACACACGTTAAGGTTCGCGGAAGCGAGCGTTACACCGCCGGGGTAGTCTAATCGAAAAAAAAAAAAAAAAAAAGAAAAAATACCTAATTCCACCATCCGGTTTCCGGAGATCCCCACGCGCCGCAATGAGCGTGGTTACCTTGGACCAAAACAGCTTCAAGCTGAAACCGCTGGAAATGATCGCTCGATTGCAAAGAGCTCCGGAAATCCTCGCCGATCCGAACAGTGCATTCTTGGAGTACATCTACGATAAAATGATCAGACCTACGGCCGCCAACAGTTCCATCTCCGCCGAGGCGATCGTGATGATGTCGCAGGCTTTCATGGGAGTCAACTTGTTCGTGCAACAGAGAGAAACCAGTCGTCTGCTGGCCGGATTTGTGTACAAGATGCTGGTCCCGGACGGAGAGGTGCCCACGGGCACTAGGTTCCGCAAGCGCTACCAAATCACCGATCAGCGCGAGGCTCAGCATGGCACCTACGACACGATCGGCAACGGTGTGCAGACCAGAGAGTACAGTCAAACGTTCCAGCATACGTCCAAGGTGGTCACGATGCAATTCGGATCCCTCCTGAACGTCACCGTGCCCTCGGTGGCCAAGAATCTGATCGAGAGAGAGCTGGGCAGGGTCTCGTCTTCGTGGGAGCTGACCAGGACCATCGAGGTGCTCGGTTATTGCGCCGCCCAGCCCACCTTGACGGACAGGCTCGGGCAACGGAACAGGACTTGCGGTCGCGCGGAGAAATTGGACTGTGTATTGGTGTTGGCCGAACTCATGTGCGGCATGGTCAACTTGCAGCCCGAATCCTTGGGTTGCGTGCTGGAAAACGCAAGGCGGGTACTGGGGAGCGATAAGCCCGAAGTCCTCGTCATGGGCGACACTCTGTTCCGCGTGATCTCCCGTAGGGGCTCGTGCGGTCCCTCTCTGATCACAAGCGAGGACACCAAGCTCAACCCCGAGTTCTCCGTGTACACCATGGCCAACGAGAGATGTACAACCGGCGAGAGCTACGAGTTCACCATGCAACAGGTCACCCGGCCCGATATCGGGGGCAAGGACCTGGCCTTCACGAAGGAGTCCCCGTTCCGGGACGGATCTATCGAGATGAAGGTAAACTACATGCGACTCGGAGGAGGTCCCCTCGAAAAGGTCCCAATTGTGCACGTGGACGGTGTGCAGATGGAGCACGGGGCCAACAGAGACACGTCACCGAACACAAGGCCTTCTGCAACGCGCAAGGGTTCAAGTGGGAGTACTTTACGGTCGGTTGCACCGCGCCCGCCCTGAACCAGATCGATCCCTCTCACCCGCTGTCCGCCTCGGACTTGGACGAGATCAACCACAAGCAGCTCGCCCTGCGATCACCCGCCACCTCGTACCTACACCAGTACGACGGATCGGTCGTGAGCGTGACCCTTCGGAGCCTGCACCCTGTGGGCAATCCGGAAAAGCTGTTCACCGCGCAGCGTCGGGCCAAACTTCAAAACGAAGTGAACGCGTTGTTTAGAAACGACACGAGGGCCGTCCCCGTGAGCGAACTGGCCGGACTCGCGCACACCAGACACTGGTACGATAAGCTCAAGAGCCCCGCGTCCTTGCTCGAGTTCGACACCCGCAACATGGTGGTGCCTCGGCCGCCTTCCGGAAATGGCGATTCCGGCCAAGTGTCGCCCGAGCGCTGGGTCGTCAGACCGCGCGTGGCTCTATTCAACACTTCGTCCATGAACAGCGTCGAGAACGAGATCGCCCAGATCGGCAGCGAGCTACTTGCGCACTTCCGCAACACCCAACACGCGAAACAAACGATAGACAACTTGGAATTCGTAGATCAGGGGCTTCGTCACACCCAGGCTCTGGGAACAACGCTCGCCCTGAGAGAAGCTGTCCTGGCGCGCGCCAGCACAACCGACTTTTTGGACGAGGCCGGAGACTGGAGCAAGGGGAGACGCTATTGGTCGTGGGTTTCCGATCCGATTTGCGCGGTTCACATACGGCGTCATCTCGCGGTCAAGGAGATGCACACGGGACTGGTCCAGCACGAACGTACCGTATTGGTACAATTGGAGCAACTGTTCCACGGGGTGATCGCACTGTTCAAGGGCGTGGTGGGGGCCAGAAACAACTCGGTCGTAGCTTTCATGCCCTCGTGTTTCGCCGGCACCGGTGCAACTGGAAACGGCTACCCGGATGAATTCACGGTGGAAGACGTGGACTACTGCAATCTGATGTACTGGATCGTGCTGCCCGGGTTGGGAGCTCGAGTGTACCGCGCCGTGAGCTCCCGCGGCGCTGTCACCGAGGTCCGACCGATAATAGCGTCGAACGGAGGACACGATTTGAACAACGAGTTGAAGCTGGACAATCGATCCGCTCTCACCGTGACTCTGTTGACCGGTGCCTGCGCATTCTCCAAAGCCCAGCCCGCGGGGATGGTGGACGTGAGCGAACTGTTTGAGCCGACCGCCTCGACCCACGAGAGTTGTGGGGACGCGGGGTTTAGCGACACGTCGCTCGTCACCTACATGTGGGCGATCAGACTGCGGAAGCTCGCGGGTGTCAGCGACAACCTGGCCAAGGTTTTGCTCGGCTTTCATTACAGCACCCTGTTGACTCACAGGGTCATACAGGAACACTACGATACGAAATACTACTCGGGCCTGTCCTACCTCATGTTCAGAGGCGTGCGGTTCACCGGGTGCGGAGTCTCCCTGATGCGACAAAAGTCTGCTCTGTACACGCTGGGCACCGGGATCGTGTGCCGACCCACGAGCCACAACACGCATCAGGTGCACACCGTGAACCAATACTGCGAGTCCGTGGTGATACCAGAGACCTTGGAATCTCCCGGCGTGTACATGCCTAACCTGTACATGAAAGACGTGCGAGGGGGGGACGTGCTAGTGAACACCGGTGGCCCCTTCGACATGGTGGTCGCCGACGCGTTCAACGGGTTCTGCCCAGAGTCCGATAGCGCCAGTGGCTACCGAAGACCGTACTTGTTCACCGCCGGACGCTCGGAGAGAATCAACGGGTCCGTTGCGTTGGACCCGATGATGCGAGCCCGAGCGTACACTTGTATGCCGACTCTTCTTCGTCCGTTCAGCTCCGTGCTCGCGGTCGGAAACGCTGGCAGACATCGCGACAGGGAGGAGAGCAATCGCAAGCTCTTCTGCGAAAGTCGCTACGCGGTCGAGTTTGAGACGAGCGTGCTCGATCCCATAGGCGACCCGTTCAAGGACACCGCGGAGAGGGTGAACGGGGATAGGCACACGACGGACATAATGCGTCCGAGCCTGGGGGTCGCCTTCTGCGGTACTTACGGTATAGGGTTGACATCCGACAAGAAGCTCATGTGCACCAGGGATGTGGCCCAGGAACCCCTGATCGAGAGGCTTGCGCCCAGGGTCAGCGGAACGGGTATTTTCTCTAGCAACCCAATAGAGACGACCTTTCGCCTCATCAACCCTATCTTCAACAGGATATTCGAGAACAGCAGGTACTCTCGTATCCTTCGGGATAGATAGATAGATAGATAGATAGATAGATAGATAGATAGATAGATAGATAGATAGATAGATAGATAGATAGATAGATAGATAGATGGACACTCGCAGCGCGGCAGATGGACAGGGTTACAGAAGGGACCCAGGGTCAAAAATGCGCACCAGCAGGTTCACGCTCATCGTAGCCCGGGGACTGTGCACCTTGGCCGACTTTGTACTCTCGTGCGGAGTAAACTTTTTCACCTGGCTGTACATGCACCCCATGGAACAAGAGAATACCCTGACCCTGATTAGGAAGAAGGAAGAGGCCGAGGTGGACATGGCAATAAACACCGTTTCGAGATCCATAGCGTGCTTAGACGCGAACATAGCTACGCTCAAAGACACCGTGAACGCAACCCGCGTGCGCCAGACCGTGTGCGAAAAGTGGACCAAGGAGTTACGTTCCGCGGAGCTAGAGAGAGACGATCTCCGTTACTTGCTGGGTGCGCTTCGAGGACGGCTCGACGTTGGGCGATTGATCGGCGCGGTGAAGACTCTCTCGGACAACGTGGGATTGCAACTCAACGCTTCGGCCTACATAAACCGGCAGGTCTTAACCCTGGCTGTGCAGAGAGACTTGGACGAGGCCAGGCAACCCGTCACTCGACCAACCGTTCGAGATGCGTACCAAGATTACAGCAGACCGGAACCTTTAACCGTGAACGTTGTTGTATAATCGAGTTGTTTATTACTGTGTTTTTTTCTTTTTCTTTTTCTCTTTTCCCTCTGACATTTCCCAATTCCTGTATCACATAAAAATAAGAAATAAAAGCGAAAAACAAGTCTCTCTCTCTCTCTCTCTCTCTCTCTCTCTCTCTCTCCCTCTCGGCTTGTACAATTCCTTCTCCTTGTAATGTTTCACAAGCGCTACGAAAGTGTCACACGCAAGGACTTGAGCCTCCATCCTCGATAACACCCCAAAAGTACAGTATATCACACAAGAGTACCGAGTTGCGTTTGTTGACTTGAGATGGGGATAGTGTTGTTGCACGTAATAGCATTATATAGTAATGTAGTAGTGTGGGTTTCAAAACACAGGCATGAACTGAATCATGTACCAAAATAAAATAAAATAAAAAACTACCTAATGGTACCCTTTGGTAAAAAAAAAATAAAATAAAAAAAAAGACAAGAAACAATTGCAGAGAGACACAGTTTGAGTAAGTGATAGTTTATTGAACACAAAAAAAAAAGCTTTATAGAGAACACATTATTATACTGAATTATTATACACCACACAGTTGATTGATATAACATATGTAATGAATATAATACAGAATGCAGAATAGAATACAGAATGGATTTCACCTTGTAGACACATCACATCCTGTTGCTACCGCAAACCGCACGTTACATTTCAATCAAGTGGATGTAACCTCCGTGGAAAAAACGGACCCGAATACCACGGGGCTCGGTCTCTTCAGGTTCCACACTTCGAATACGTACTTCATGGTCATGGCCATTAATTTGCATTCCTCCTGGGTCCAATATCGAACCCTGGTTCTCTTGGGGACCTGTGCCAGATCGGCCAGCCACAAACCCAAATAGCGATAACGGTCTTCGTACTCGTACTCGTGGTTGCCCAACAGTATACCCGTCATAGATGAGCACCACGCGGAGAAGTCCCCGGATTTTTCCACCACCGCGGTCATCAATCTCCGAATCCCAAGTCCCTCCGGGATTTTGTTGTAATCGGTCCCGCACAGTGCCATGAAGACCAGCTTTTTCGTGCGCACACACTTATGCTCGATCACGTCAGCTTTTACGCGCAGGAAAAAGTGTGGCCCGGCTACGGTCAACCCACAAAAACGACCATAGCTGCCCAACGGGACAATCCTCTTAACGTACGCTGAGCTCATCAGCTTCAGTGCTTTTCGGACTCTCTCTTCCTGTCTCTCGGCCAGGGGCTCCGGCTTATGTTCCGTACCCTCACCGAGTGACACTTGGAGCACCTCTGGGCCTTCCAGACAAGAGATCTTCCTCTTCGTGCCGACAAACGAGGGACCCGCGACCGATTCGGAATCTCGCCTAGGTTCCGGGCACAGCGTTTCGAATATGTAACATGCTGTGTTTTTTTTCTCTCCCGGCTCGCTTCACAGCGAGCTTCAAACTGTGCAATCTATCTCGTGCGTTCGAGGCGAGGAACCTTTCCAGATAGGTCGAGTACAGGGATCCCCTGATTCCGCCTCGGTACAAGTACAAGGCCACGTCTTTCACGAACACGCTACCGCCTTGCTCTGCCAGGATGGCTTCCACGCTAGTGTGAGCACCTCGATCCGTTCGCCAGAGCGCTTTGTGTTTTTCGTACTCTGCGTCCTCTACGTCGTACAGAGAGCGGAACCTATCCTCGCTCGACTCGAGTTCCGGAATCTCTGGGGCACGTTCGTGGGAACTCGCACACAGCAACCCGCTGAAAATGTGCATGGGCATCTTGAGCCCCGCACGGTAGCTCTTGTTGTTCATCCTCAAAGTGATACCCTCGCGACCGGAAGCCGTGAGCACGGCCACCAGGTCCGAGTCTCCGGTGCACACCGTCACACTGCCTGGCAGGAGGTTGGCCAACTCGACGAGCAGCGTGTCGGCCTCCGTGCTGTTACACACAAGACAGGCGTTCTGCAACACGGACGCCTTTTCGCTAGTTTTTGGGTCCGCGAACGTAGCCACGAATACTCCCTCGAGCCCCTCGGGTCTCTCTATCGCCCCGTCTGCGTAGTTCCGATCCACCACGGTGCGCTCGTTCAAGTTTGTGTCTAAGGGTTCGGTCAGAGCCCCACGATAGTCCACGAACCTCTGGTGGAACGTGATCAGGTTATCGAGCGAGGCGCCTCGTGCGGGCTCGCCCTCGGAGGACCCAGGTCCCTTGGCGCCGGTCACCAGAAACGTCTTGTGTTTCACACCCACGTCGGCCAAAAGCTTCATCACGGTGTATTCTATGGCCCCGAGATTACGCTTACAGAACTCCATGTGAGGTACAGCAACCCGGTCGAGTCTGGTCATCCTCACGGCTGGCTTGTGTGCCTCCGCGCCGTCCTTTACGAGCACCACGCAACCGCCTGCCTTATACTCAGACAGGTATCCGCACGCCAGCGTCCTGGCCATGTTCACTATAGACGCCCGAGGATCACCCTTTACATAGTCGCTTTCCTTGACCTTGTAGATGACCATTAGATGGTCTATCAGGATCCAATCCTGTCGCAGGTGCGGTCTCTCGATCAGTTCGAACGGGGCCAGGTCAGGGTTTGCGAGCATAGCGTGGAAAGCATTGTGTCTCAACCCCATTTCGGTCTATGGTTTTTTTTGGAGCGGTTTGATGGGAACGCACAGAAACAAGAAGAAGAAGAAGAAGAAGAAGAAGAAGAAGAAGAAGAAGAAGAAAGAAGCAAAAAAAAATAATAATACGATCAAGGGAGCGTCTAAAAATCTGGACACGGGGACCCGTATTTAAACCCTTTCACACACACACACGCACGTGCACATACACATACACACGCAGCTGGATTCCGCTCCCACGGCCCTCGTCTTTTTTTTTTTACCAAAAAAAAAAACCAAGCAGCGCCTCGAAGCTAGTATCTGGTTTTCTCCTTGTTGAAACGTGTGTTTCTGTAACACAAGTCGGTGGGGTCGAAGCGGGACTCTGAGTTCCCCGCGGACCAGGCTAACCTGGTCTCGACTCTCATGTTGACACACGTCGGAGCCAGACAGTCGAGCACTTGGGGACAGAAACAGTTCAACCACGGGAAGTTATCGCGCATAGTCCTAGAAAGCGTGGGCCTTAGACAACTGCGCACGGTAACCCGGTTGGTTCCCGGTCTTACGATCACCAGGTACGCCGCTGACCGCTCTGCCACGCTCGGATACGTGAGTGAGAACATCACCCACGTGAGCCACAGCTGCGTGTTGTATTTCCACAGCGTGGCCCGGTCCAGGATGTCGTTGTTCCTCGTCTTGAGTTCCAGCAGCGCTACGTTCTCCCGCACGGTGTCGTAGGCCACTAGGTCCACCTCGGTGTAGAAGCCCCATTTCTCGCCGATGGACTTGCAGCCTCGTCTACACCCGTTGTGGTACGTGTAAGACCCCTTTTTGCCGCACCGATCGGGCCTGGGCACGCCCGCGACCTTAAGGCCTGCGCAGATGGGGGTGAGGCGCAGAGCCTTGAGCTGAGTGAGAATTAGGCGAGACACGGGCCCCGCGCTGCACAATCTCGTTTTCCCCCGTTGAACACGCCCTTGCATTGCGTGTCCACCGCAATTCCTATAGCCGCGGACAAATGACTTCCGTCCCAGAGTCGTTGACACGCGTTGGGAGTCAGGGCTTTACACCGGTACAGTCGCAGTAGTGCTCTCCTGAGCGACGCGCCCTTGCACTCGGGAGCGTTTAGGTTTCGCACGTACCCGGGCACCCACCGCAGGGAGCTCTCCGGGTTAGTGTTCAGGTCCTCCAAGACCCTCCTGAACAGATCCATGCTTATCATATTGTGATGCGAGGAGCGCTTCCTTCCCTGTACCATAGTGGTTATGGTTCTGGTGATACCCCGAACCTCGTACCAACGCTCGTCAGCGGTAGACCTAGCGCGCATCACACCTCGCGCTCCTCGGAATTCGATCACCGGGTCCCCGAGCTTCATTGTATTGTATTGTATTAAATGTTCTTCGGGGGGCCAGGTAACGTAACTAATTCCTTTTTCTTTGAAATACGAAAAAGAGAAAAAAAAGAAAATAATAATTAAAAAAAAAAAAGAGAGAGAGAGAGAGAGAGAGAGAGAGAGAGAGAGAGAGAGAGAGAGAGAGAGAGAGAGAGAGATATGGATTGCAAGAAAGCTAACCCACTTGGGTTGGAGTCCCTGGTAGCTACAAGCAAGGATCTTATCAACAACAGAATGCAGTCCTTGTCCACCGGCACCATCCTAAGTGCGGCCCGTTTCAGGGGCAAACTCGGCGCTGCCATCGCCTTGATCATCTGTCTCTTCGTAGGGTTTCTTGTTATCCCCAACAACATTCTGTACTTTATCGTTACGCTCGGGTGTCTCTCCATGGTCGTGAGCATAGTGCTTAGCTACTTTTCCGCAAAGAGCAAACGGATCCATGCTTATATTGTGATACCAGGAGCGCTTCCTTCCCGGTACCATAGTGGCTACGGTTCTGGTGATACCCCGAACCCCGTACCAACGCTCGTCAGCGGTAAACCTAGCGCGCATCACACCTCGCGCTCCTCGGAATTCGATCACCGGGTCCCCGAGCTTCATTGTATTGTAGTATTAAATGTTCTTCGGGTCCGGTAACCTAACTAATTCCCTTTTCTTTGAAATACGAAAAAAAAAAGCAGCAGGCTACTCACATACGAAAGAGAGAGAGAGAGAGAGAGAGGAGAGAGAGAGAGAGAGAGAGAGAGAGAGAGAGAGAGAGAGAGAGAGAGAGAGAGAGAGAGAGAGAGAGAGAGAGAGAGAGAGAGAGAGAGCTATGAATCGCAAGAAAGCTAACCCACTTGGGTTAGAGTCCCTGGTAGCTGCGAGCAAGGGTCTTATCAACAACAGAATGCAGTCGTTGTCCACTGGTACCATCCTAAGCGCGGCCCGTTTCAGGGGCAAGCTCGGCGCTGCCATCGCCGTGATCACCTCTCTCATCGTGGGGTTTCTTGTCATCCCCAACAACATTCTGTACTTTATCGACAACAAGCACGGTACCAGGACCAAGTGGAGTCGGGAAGCGCAAAACACACCCTCGCCTCCGTCCCAAGCCCTGACCGAGTACGAGTACGCTTACATCCACGCGGGGATAGCCCTCGTTACACTGGGATGTCTCTCCATGGTCGTGAGCATAGTGCTTAGCTACTTCGCCGCAAAGAGCAAACGGAAGATGGACGACTCCGAGGGCACCTACAACCGTTGCATGTCCAACGAGAGCACCAGAACTGTGCTTGCGTGTCTAGTAATGATGAACATTGAACTTTTCATGGCCGTGATCGCGGGTTGTATGGAATTGCTGTACCGACCTCTGATCAGCGACGCGCGCAGGCTGCATACCGTAGAGTTCACCATCGCTGTGTTCAACATTGTGATCTACATCCTGTACGTGATGACCATGGTGATGACTTCCACCGTGCTGAAAGGGAAACACGAAAGGAACTCGGTTGGCGTGCAGAGAGAGATCCCAGAGCTGCTGAAAACCGTAACCTCGACCCGAGAGTACATGACCAGAGGCTCGAACCCCTTCAATTCGCAATCCAGCTTCATGTGAGAAAACCCCCCTCCCCCGTATAGTTTTTCTTTGTTCTATTCTCACGTACCATATATCATTCCTTATTGTGTTTCTTGTCTTCTACTTGCTTCCCTCTGTCTTGAAACAGGGATATGTACGTTGTGTTGTGTTTACTTGATGTGTTGTGTATCACCTTTGAAAAAAAAATTAAAAAAGAAATTATAGGAACCAAACTCCTCTCGGTTTGCGTTGTCTTTATTGAACACAACATTCGTAAAACACAAATGATTGAATCGAGAGAAGCGATATGAAAAAAGAAAAAAAAAACATTTCACATATGTGCATAGAAACGGTTGTCCGCTCCCTGTCCATCCATGCGTGGGGACCTGGACTTGTGTCCCGGCACATGCGGCAGGGAGCCCACCGCTCACCCAGAAGCTTGGTATTGAAAGAAAAAAAAAAAAAAAAAAAAAAAAGCTCATTGTTAGGAAACAAGGATACAAGTGAAAGAACACATTAAAAACCTGAGGGAGTGGAATCCCCGTGGGTGGGTCGAGGGGTTGGGCAACAAGCCTCATTAATTGGTTTAGAACACACACACACACACACACACACACACACACACACACACACACACACACACACACACACACACACACACACACACACACACACACACACACACAAGAGACCCCAGCAGTCGGATGGATGTCAGTGGTACTTAAAGGCTCGCGCGCATACACACTCACTGTCACAGGGATCAGATCCATATACTCAGATCCTACTCAGACCAAAATAAAAACGATAGGGGACGTTGCCAAGATGAATTTGGAGGGAATGTTAGCTAAGCAAAGAGACAAAACAGTCACATTGCGAATGAGAAGAGTGCTAAACAACCAACAGCCTACGGTCCGTGATCGGATAGTATGTTTCGAGCTTAGAATTTCCGAAATTCTGGAAGAGGGTCACCGGGACCGCATGAGGTACTACATAGAGTACTGTACCTGGTTATCCGGATTCAAGAACCGCTGGCAAAAGCGTTTATTGCATGGCTCGCTATCTCACGTGACCTACCCAATCGAACATATGTTTTCCTCCTCAAACCCGGTAAAGGAATTGGGTGAAATGTCAGCATTAGAACCACACCACCACCACCACACCACCACCACCACCACCACCACCACCACCATCACCGGAACCACCGCAGGGTTACATTCAGGGACCCGATAGTAACCAGCGTTACCGAAGTGGACATGTCAACAGAAGCGATCGAGTATCGTATGCATTGGATTTTACTAAAGCGAGAGCATGACAGGTTCCTACATCGGATATCTCACCTCTGGGGGCATCGTGTCTAGATATCTCTAAGAGGCACATCGGGACCGAATGAGGAACTAGGTAAAGGTTAAGCTCCTCTCAACGCACCAACCCAAGCCCGTTGTAACGAAAAAGCGCTGTACCAAGTAGCACGAGAATTCGTATTTACGGTGATGGTAAAAAAAATAAAAAAAAAAAATATATATATATATATATATATATATATATATATGTAATTCAGAGAGACCTAATCTTGACACACAAGCCTTTGTCCGGTGTGACAAAGCGCTGTTCCTTGGATAACCAAACATAACCTGCAGGCCTTACCCACGCTCCCCACACTCCCCTGCCCTCGCTACACAGACATGACATCGGACCGTAACGTGGAAGCCAAGTATGACTGTATCCTCTTGAAGAACAGGGTCCTCACACCTCATGAGATGGAATACCTAGACCATCTGCAGGTGGCTTACCAGCATAGCGATATCGGAGATCATGTGAGCGTGGCACCCAAGGGCAGTTCCTTCACCTGTCCCATGTGCGTAGAGTTAACGCATCACCACCATCTTGAGTCCGTATTAGCCATGATCGCGTGTTATGTGGACCAGACTGTGAAAAGTGGATACGAGTATCCCGTGAGATACGTTCAGTAGCGTGCGGGGGGGGGGGGGGGTATAACACGATTCGTGAGAACGAGAGCTTTGCAAAACTAGAGCCCGGTGAGGTCTTGATCAACAAAAAACAGACCCTTGTGCTAACACCGATGTGTAATATGTAATATGTAATCCCATGTAATACATAATATGTACTTTGGCAATAGAACCTAATAAACACTGAGGCGCTCAACAGATTCTCGAAGATCTCTGTCTCACTTTCATTTTTCATTTGTTTTTGGGCACACTGTTATACCAACAATAGGTTACCTGTTTTATTTTATTTTAATTTATTTTTTTGCGAGAAAGATCATCACGGGATAACATTCATTCCACTAGCCTAGACCCTAAGCACACCACTGAGTATAAAAATAATAATAATAAAA
The DNA here is from genome assembly GCA_026122265.1 of Ammodytes dubius. Lineage (NCBI taxonomy): Eukaryota > Metazoa > Chordata > Actinopteri > Uranoscopiformes > Ammodytidae > Ammodytes > Ammodytes dubius. The sequence goes on along the minus strand of CM047523.1, from coordinate 5,163,304 downwards.
CACGTGTACGTGTATGTATGAATACGTGTCTTGTGCGACATCATTGTACCAGTACACCGAGCTCGAGAAAGCAATGCCTGGCCACTGTGAACATTTTTAGTCTGAAACTCGGGCAGGATCTATGGAAATTCTCCAGCAGATGCCGCGAATTCCCCAGTGAAGGGTAGCCATGTTCGTTATCCCTCATGCTCCCTTCTTGGGTCTGTATGACCCTGGGAGCCTTCATTTCCCCCCTCATTCATTTCCCCGTTCAATCTCCCCACAGCAGTCTGAGGCCTCTCTCTCTCTCTCTCTCTCTCTCTCTCTCTCTTCTCTCTCTCTCTCTCTCTCTCTCTCTCTCTCTCTCTCTCTCTCTCTCTCTCTCTCTCTCTCTGTCTTTTATTCCCAATGTATTTATTTATACACACCCGCTATCTTGGCAAGGGTCGAAAAGACCCTCGCCGAACGCACAGGCCCTTTCTGAGCGCACACCCAAGGCCCCGTGCGCTTCCCTGTGCGGGTCCGTGTGACCCAACCCCCCCCCCCCATTCAATCCCACGATAGCAGCAGCAGCAGCAGCAGCAGGACCAGTGCCGCGCACACACTCGCCCTCGCGCTCCCTCAGCGGGTCCGTGAGACCCACACGTACATATATAAATATAAATATTTATATATTTATAAATAGATATATATATAAAATAAAAATAAACACACCCGCTGCCTTTGCGAGGGTCGAAAAGACCCTCGCCGAACGCACAGGCCCTTTCTGAGCGCAAACCCAAGCCCCGTGCGCTTCCCCGTGCGGGTCCGTGTGACCCAAGCCCTGCACCAGTGCCGCGCACACACTCGCCCTCGCGCTCCCTCAGCGGGTCCGTGAGACCCACACGTACATTTATAAATATAAATATTTATATATTATAAATAGATATATATATATAAAATAAGAAAAAAACACACCCGCTGCCTTGGCGAGGGTCGAAAAGACCCTCGCCGAACGCACAGGCCCTTTCTGAGCGCAAACCCAAGCCCCGTGCGCTTCCCCGTGCGGGTCCGTGTGACCCAAGCCCAGCACCAGTGCCGCGCACACACTCGCCCTCGCGCTCCCTCAGCGGGTCCGTGAGACCCACACGCACATTTATAAATATAAATAGTTTATATATTTATAAATAGATATATATATATAAAATAAAAAAAAACACACCCGCTGCCTTGGCGAGGGTCGAAAAGACCCTCGCCGAACGCACAGGCCCTTTCTGAGCGCAAACCCAAGCCCCGTGCGCTTCCCCGTGCGGGTCCGTGTGACCCAACCCCCCCCCCCCCCCCCCATTCAATCCCACGATAGCAGCAGCAGCAGCAGCAGCAGCACCGGTGCCGCGCACACACTAGCCCTCGCGCTCCCTCAGCGGGTCCGTGAGACCCACACCTACACCTGCTCATTCAACGCACCCCCCCCCCCTCTCCCTTCTTGGGTCCGTATGACCCTGGCAGCCTTCACACCCCACCCCCCCCCATTCATCCCCCCCCGTTCAATCTCCCCACAGCAGTCTGAGGCGCTCTCTCCCTCTCTCTCTCTCTTCTCTCTCTCTCTCTCCTCTCTCTCTCTCTCTCTCTCTCTCTCTCTCTCTCTCTCTCTCCTCTCTCACACTACACACTACACACTAAAGGGACCCTTGTTCACGCTGCGTAGGGGGTTGATGACATCTGCTGGATGATCTGAACGGTTCATAACTTTGCTGCACCGGTGCTGCGCACACACTAGCCCTCGCGCTCCCTCAGCGGGTCCGTGAGACCCACACCTACACCTGCTCATTCAACGCACCCCCCCCTCTCCCTTCTTGGGTCTGTATGACCCTGGCAGCCTTCACCCCCCACCCCCCCCCCATTCATTCCCCCGTTCAATCTCCCCACAGCAGTCTGAGGCGCTCTCTCCCTCTCTCTCTCCTCTCTCTCTCTCTCTCTCTCTCTCTCTCTCTCTCTCTCTCTCTCTCTTCATCTCTCTCTCCTCTCCTCCTCTCTCTCTCTCTCTCTCTCTCTCTCTCTCTCTCTCTCACACTACACACTACACACTAAAGGGACCCTTGTTCACGCTGCGTAGGGGGTTGATGACATCTGCTGGATGATCTGAACGGTTCATAACTTTGCTGCACCGGTGCTGCGCACACACTAGCCCTCGCGCTCCCTCAGCGGGTCCGTGAGACCCACACCTACACCTGCTCATTCAACGCACCCCCCCCCCCTCTCCCTTCTTGGGTCTGTATGACCCTGGCAGCCTTCACCCCCCACCCCCCCCCATTCATTCCCCCGTTCAATCTCCCCACAGCAGTCTGAGGCTCTCTCTCTCTCTCTCTCTCTCACACTACACACTAAAGGGACCCTTGTTCACGCTGTGTGGGGGGTTGATGACATCTGCTGGATGATCTGAACGGTTCATAACTTATCAGCATATCAGTAATGTATTTTTGGCCCTAAACCATTTAGTGCTTTATAAACCAACATCAGAATTTAGAAATCAATTCTTCGAGTGTAAAGACCTCAGAATCAATGGGACCCGTGTTCACGCTGTGTGTGTGTGTGTGTGTGGGGGGGGGGTGGGGTTGGCGAAATCTGCTGGATGATAATGATACTGTGGATTGCAAAAAAAGAAAAAAAGAATACATTGTCTCACTCTTGGTCCTGTTCACACTGTGTGAAGGTGGGTTTTTTGCCACACATGCTGGATGATAACGATAGAGCAAGGAGCATAGGGTGTGATGATTGCGCCCTCTTCCGCACGGTTGGATTAACCCCAACCCCAGCCCGGTACCCCCCCCCCCCCCCCACTCATCATCATTCATCTATCATCATCATCATCATAAAGCAGCAACAAAAAGGAAGTAAAACTCGTTTTTTCCTTGTCTTTTAATTCCATTCCACACAAAAAAAAAAGTCAAATTGTGCTTCCTTTATTTTTCTTGATTTCAATTCCATTCAACACAAACAAGTACACTCGCGCTTGCTTTATTCTTTTATATTTATCTTGTTTTTTTTTTGTTTGTTTTCAATTTCATTTAGACAATTCACACAACGATAATTCACTCCGACTCAGACTCGAAAACGATTCCTCGAGAAGACCCAAGGTCGGGTAACAACATACTGCTCCGCATCGACATTCTCGCGCCTCGTGTCCGTCGCACTCGAGGCACGTGCAACCACCCGGGGCCTGGTCCGGACCGAGAGCCTCCCTCCCCGATCGCTCTCGGTTCTCCTTCTCCGAGCTCTCGCCGGTGGCCCGGCCACTCGAGTTCTTGCGTCGTGTCTTCGCCGCTCGATTCTTGGCCGAGCGGCGGAGACCCGGTGTCCCCGATCGCTGCCGCTGCTGCTGCTTGTTCTTCTCCTTGGTCTTCTTCTCGGCCTTGGTTTTCTCCGACTTTCTTTCTGCAATAAGGACAAGAGCAGGTGTTGTCAAAGGGTGACACCGTAGCAACGGGAATAACCCTCTTTAGCGCGTGCAGCTTCCTCTTTGCGCCACACCCTTTGGCCTCCTGACACAGAGTTTCTAGCTCCTGGGGCCGCGGCGTAACCTCAAACAGCTTGAGCATTTGGCCCGTTGGCCGTCCGTTGCCATCGGTCTCGTAGAAATAGTAAGGCTCCATCTCGTGAGATATGGGAGCCACTAGTGGCCTGCTCTAGCAGGCCTCCCCATATATATATACACAGTGGGCCCACCCCATGACACCCACGTAAGCTCAGTGCATTTCGTGCTAGTAGCGGCGATTCTAGTATTATTAACTATTATGAATAATAGAGCGCAAGTTCCGCTCTCCGCGTCGAGAGCTCGTAAACGCGATGGCTTCCCGGGGTCCACCGGTAGCGGCTCCTTCGTACCCTTCTCGCAAGGGCCGAGCAGGCCGTGTGGACAGGGACTCGCGAAGAAAACAACAAGAACAAGAATACGAAGAAGAAGAAGAAGAAGAAGAAGAAGAAGATGAAGAAGAAGAAGAAGAAGAAGAAGAAGAAGAAGAAGAAGAAGAACAAGAAGAAGAAGAAGAAGAAGAACAAGAAGAAGAACAAGAAGAAGAAGAAGAAGAAGAAGAAGAAGAAGAGAGGGGACCACAAGGGAGCGAAAAGGAACCAGGTCAGGACCACGGGGTGCGGGGAGAAGAGGATGACCAAGAGGACCAAGAAGAACAACAAGAAGAAGAAGAAGAAGAAGAAGAAGAAGAAGAAGAACAAGAGACACGGACTTTCCTCTCTAAAGACGGTAAAATCGAATGGTCGTCGGTGCCGTGTCAGCCCGGCGCACGGGGAACCGATACGGGCGCGTCCTCGGGCAGGAGCCCCCCGCCTGCCGGGCCCACCGTGTACGCGGTTTCCCTGGCCCGCGACATCGTTTCCACGTTCCGCCTGTTTCTCACGACGGACATAGTAAAGCTGATCGTGGAGATGACAAACCTGGAGTCCGCTCGCAGAGAATACGCACGGGGGGACGGGGGCTGGTGGAAGGAAATGGACGAGGTGGACCTGCTAGCCTACGTGGGGCTGCTCATCTTGGCGGGCGTGTACAGATCCCGAGGCGAGGCCGCGGCCAGCCTGTGGAACGCGGAGAGCGGACGCTCTATATTCCGAGCCACGATGCCGCTCAAGGTCTTCTACGCGTACTCTTCGCTGCTGCGATTCGACGACCGCGAGACGAGAGCCGCCAGGCGCGCCACCGACAAACTCGCGCCCGTGAGAGACATGTGGGACAGGTGGACGGCCCGGCTCCCCTACCTATACCACCCGGGCGCCAACGTTACGGTGGACGAGCAACTTGTTCCGTTCAGAGGTACCGCTACGAAGCTATAGCGACACGTGTGTGTGTGTGTGTGTGTGTGTGTGTGTGTGTGTGTGTGTGTGTGTGTGTGTGTGTGTGTGTGTGTGTGTGTCTAAACATATATGTTTGCTTTTCAGCAAAGAAGAGTATATCTATGTATTTATATCTATATATATATATATCTATACATATATTTACATTCTATACATGTATATATCTATATATATATATCTATATAGATATACATAGATATACATTTATCTATATATGTAGATGGATATGCATATATATTTATCATTATTACTCTCTCTCTCTCTCTCTCTCTCTCTCTCTCTCTCTCTCTCTCTCTCTCTCTCTCTCTCTCTCTCTCTCTCTCTCTCTCTCTCTCTCTCTCTCTCTCTCTCTCTCTCTCTCTCTCTCGCACACACAGGTCGATGTCCCTTTCGGCAATACATACCCAGCAAGCCAGCAAAATACGGAATCAAGTCCTGGGTGACCTGTGACGCAAAGTCTAGCTACGCGTGGAAGATGCAGATCTACACCGGCAAGTCCACGGAGCGGGGACCCGAAAAAAACCAGGGGATGCGCGTGGTGCTAGACGTTACCGAGGGTCTCGCGGGTCCTCGCGGAGTAACCTGCGACAATTTTTTCACCTCCTACGAACTGGGCCGGAGGCTCCTCGAGAGAAAGCTCACGATGGTGGGCACGGTGAGGAAAAACAGGAGCGAGGTGCCCGGCGCGATGCTCGACGTGAAGACCAGGGCCGTGTTCTCCTCCCGGGTCGCGTTCACGGACACCACCGCTCTGGTGTCTTACGTGCCCAAGAAGCGCAGGAACGTGCTGTTGATGACCACGCTGAGCCCCGAGTCCGCGGGGCGACTCGGCCGGGATCGCCGAGACCTGAAGCCGGCCCTCGTGCTGCACTACAACGCTACCAAAGGAGGCGTGGACAACCTGGACAAGGTGGTCTCGACCTACAGCTGTCGGAGGATGACGGCCCGCTGGCCCATGGTCGTGTTCCACAACGTGATCGACGTGTCCGCCTACAACTCGTTCGTGCTCTGGCGTGAGATCAACCCGGGCTGGATGTCGGGGAAACTTAACAGGCGCCGCGTTTTTCTGGAGCTGCTGGGTAAAGATCTGGTCAGACCGTGCATGGAGAGGAGGAAGCGTATGCCCCGCGCCCAAGCCTCGGCCGCGCTGGTCAGAGAGGCCCGGGGTACGCGCGATGCCGCGCGAGCGCACCCCCCCCGCGGAGAGGGAGAGGGCCGGGGACGGAGAGAGGGAGAGGGAGAGGGAGAGGGAGAGGGAGAGGGAGAGGGAGAGGGACAGGGACAGGGACAGGGACAGGGGGGAAGGAGAGGGAGAGCAGGGGGGGCGCGGTCTCCCCGGTCCTCCGGTCCACAAACTGGTGGCCAGCAAGAGGAAGAGGTGTCAAACGTGCCCCCCGAAGAAAGATGCCAAGACGCACACGGTGTGCGCTCGCTGCGCTAAATACGTTTGCAAACAGTGCTCGGTTCCGTTCTGCCCGAACTGTGCCGGGTGCGTGGACCGGGGGGATGCTTGCTGAAAAACGCAAAGGGAAAGGGGGGGGGGGGGGTAATAATAAATAATAATAATAATAATAATAATAATAATAATAATAATAATAATAATAATAATAATAATAAGAGAGGGAGAGAGAGAGAGAGAGAGAGAGAGAGACAGTGTGTGTCAGAGTGGGTATGAGCGTGTACACGCGTGTGTGTGCACGTGTGGATTTCTGGGTTTGAGGGAAGACACAAGGGTTAAAACCATTGGTGAAACACAACACTGGCAATGTGGCAGTTTCATGTACAAGGAGATTTCTGGGTTACTATACAGTGGCGGCGACTACTGTGAGGAGCTGAAACATCACTGCGGTAGAGCTTAGATAGGCTCTAAGGGCGCTCTAGACCAACCTTACCAACGTATGACAAACGAAAGAGATTCGTAGCAAAGATGTTTCGGGATACACACAAAATGTTAAGTAGGAACTCTAAGTAGATGTTAGGAATTAGGTAGCTTTAAGAAGGCTTCGGGAAACCGGCCCCAGTTCTTTTTTTCCTTAGCCCAGGTGAGAAGGTACTGACTCTGTCTTTTGTTCAAGAGTGGCTTGACACAAGGAATACGACAGCTGAAGCCCATGTCTTGCATACGTCTGTACGCGGTGGCTCTTGAAGCACTCAGTGCGTTTACATGCAGACTCATAATCGGGTAACTAAACGAATAAGACTTCAACAGGACTTTTAAACTGTATGTAAACACCTTTATCACACAAATATACACAAATCGGCACAATAACGGACAAGAGAAATCGGATAAGTACACCTAGATAACTCATTCATTGTCGGCATTCTCTCTGCATGTATACAGGGATCGGATATCGCATATCGGACTTCTCGTTCTGTGCTTGTGTGCCTGCGCGTTATAGGCTACACCATGGGTTATTGCCGGAAGCGAACCGGACGTGGCTATATAACCACTTGTTGAAAGCATGGTTGAAAGGGCTACAGTGCCACCTAGCATAGTGGAGACTGCCATGCATCGGACATTTATCCGATATGTCTTAATACAATCTAGTGTTGCCATGGAAACGCACTGACTGACTCCAGCTGCAGTCCACTCTTTGTGAATCAACTCCACATCTTTTGAATGGGTTTTGTTTCACAATCCTCTCCAGGGTTGCGGTTAACCCTATTGATTGTACACTTTTTCTTTTACCAAATCTTTTCCTTCCCTGCGAATTTCTGTTAATATGCTTGGACACATGGTAAATGGTAAATGGACTTGTATAGCGCTTTATCTCCGTTATTCACAGACCCAAAGCGCTTTACATTGTTTTTGTACACATTCACCCAGTCACACACACATTCATACACCGATAGCAGCAGCTACCACACAGGGTAGGCTTAGCACTACGGTGCTAAGTTAACTAAGCTAACTATCGGGAGCAATTCGGGGTTCAGTGTCTTGCCCAGGGACACTTCGACATGTGGCGGGGAGACGGGGGATCGAACCTCCGACCCTGCACACCAGAGGCGAACTCCCTACCACTTCGCCACTGCCGCCCCACATAGCTCTGAGCCAGCGTCTTTAGCAATGACCTTTTGTGTCTCTCCCTCCTTATGCAAGGTGTCAATGATTGTCTTTTGGGCAACTGTCAACTCAGCAGTATAGTATAGTTTACTTTATTTCGATCACACATAGATTCACAACATTACATGCATAAGTAAAAAAAAAAAAGAAAGAAGACAAAGACAAAGTTGTCATCTTGATTTATACACTGACAATTCTTATCAATAGTGTTGATCGAAAAGGTGTAGGCTGAAGCCTGAGTTTGATTCACCTAGCCTTTTTACATTGTTTTATTTATTCATTTTTTGTTGGTCCCTCAGGATCTTATTTAATTATTATATTTATATATGTTAGTCTTCCCCATGATTGTGCAGCCTACAGGACTAGACTGAGAGACCATGTAAAGGCCTTTGCAGGTGTTTTGAGTTAATTAGCTGATTAGAATGGGACAGCAGGTAATCAAATTTTCTGAGATACTGAATTTTAAGTTTTCATTAGCTGTCCGTTATGATCATCAAAATTAAAAGAAATAAACACTTGGAATGTATCAGTCTGTGTGCAACGCATCTAGATAATGTATGAGTTTCACTATTTGAATAGAATGACTGAAATACATCAACTTTTTCATTATATTCTTATTTATTGAGCAGCACCTGTATTTCTGTGATAAAGAATGTCATGTTTTTTAGGCTTTGAAGTATGTGATACAGTCCAGCAAATGGCTAAACATAATTTTGATAAGACGATGACCAAGATAACATCTGAACTGGATAGGTGTGTGTCTGCCTCCCAAATTTACAATATTATTATTATTATTATTATTATTAATATTCGCAATTCCTCTGGCCTTGGACAACATTTGGACGGCTGACATTCCAGGGGCCTCATCTAGCAAACTGTGCGTAGGATTTGCGTGGAAGGTTGCTTTCATAGGATTTAGGGCATTGCCTGCGAACAGAGAGATTTGGATTTATGAAAAAGTGCTCACGCATGTCCCACGCCTGTTTCCTTTTGTAAATCACAATCAATCCTAAATGTATGTGGCACAGCCTTTACAGGCTTAGGTAACGCCCATATTTACCCATATATAGTCATTGAAACGCCCCAAATTAATATAATTTACTGAGTGCATGAAGGCGGTCTCTGCAATCGCCGACTGAAAGGGAAATGTAAAAATAGACTCCACAGGTGTGGATCACTGCGGCCACTCCGAAGTTCCCGTTGGGGAGATTGCAATCAGGGAAGATACAGTTTGGTGACACAGTGTGTGCGTAAAGGCGTCAAATTTTCAGCATGTGGCGATCTCTGTGAACGCTGCCTCAGAATGTCGGACTGTGGTCGAAATAAAAAAGAAGCGATCCGACATAAAAGTGGCCGCAAAAAAGTGCATCCTCACACAGCAGTGTTTGTGCCAAGAGCGGGGGACTCCGTTTGTAGGCTATTTAAGATCCTATTTCGTTGTTTTTGTTATCACTCTATGGAAAACTCCGTGGAGGTATTTGTTTATTAGTTGTAAGAATGGCTTCATCCGTTTTGCAAAGGAACTCCCAATATATGATAGACCTAGATGGCTTATAATAGGCCTATCTGGATTAATTTTACACAAACACATTCATTCTCACACTTCATACAACTGCAGACAGAGTCGCCGTTTCTCCCTTTTCTACTTTCTGTGCGTACACATGGGCAGAGTTTGCATGGAGGACCGCACATCTTCCAGTCGAGTTTGCTTTTGATAAATCACAAAGTTTGCGTACTGGGTGGCGTACGCCCTCTAATGTGCATACACAAAGTTGATAAATGAGGCCCCAGAACTGTACCCAGGCTTTGAGTGGGATAATGTTAGGGCAAACATACTTTTGGCTATCTAGAAATCTAGGTCATCTGCAGATACATTTTAATTTTATACATAGAACTTACCTAACACCAAGTGAGCGCTAGTCAAATTCATTTATTATGCAACACTAACCTCGATCGGTACCTACTTACATATGATTTGGGAGGGTCCTGCAGTGGTCAGATTCTCAATGTCGGTTGCTTCAAAGCTTTCTGAACTAGTTGGAGACTAATGTGCTTCCTTCGCCCAAGGTATGCATTATGAATGACCTGTCAAGTATGAGCCTGCCACTAATGAAAATTGATAATGATTGAAATGCATAGACCAGCTCATTCACTTCAACCTTAGTGCTTGGACTTTGCTGTTTTTTTGGACATGGCACATTTGGAGCTTATGGCTGCTGCATGTGCATGAGGCGAAAGGCGTAAATTCAAATGTGAAATAGTCTAACTGCACAACTGATGCCGACTTTAAGTTGAAGCCACGATGGTGGTTGTGGCCTGGAGTTGGGCTGGGTCAAAGGTTGGGTACTTTTTTTCCCCTGTTCGTGTTGCGGACACATCTACATTGTCCTCAAATGGGATAAAAGGATGTTGAGAATTATGGTCGAGAGATGCATGTACAGAATGGGACACAGAGGCCTGTGTAATCTGTTCTTAATGAATAAGTGTGTGTGTGTGTGTGTGTGTGTGTGTGTGTGTGTGTGTGTGTGTGTGTGTGTGTGTGTGTGTGTGTGTGCGCGCGCGCAAATATACACACACGGGTAAAGCACATGCTATGAAATATTAATGCCTCGTCGGTATAGCCTTTCTGAGTTTGAATATTTAGTACAGGCCTCCTATCGGCATATGCTAATAAATAGATGGCATCGCAAAGTCTATAGCTGTCCGCTCAAATTGCTCACTGAATTAAAAATTGATATTGCTCGTAACCCTCCCATATAGAATCATGTATCTAGGCACCTTGATAGCTATAATTCACGAGTACCGACAAGCCCCTGGGGGATAGAGGATGGTGTTAGCTGTTGAAGGAAAATACTAGACAAGGCGAGGGTGAAGAATGTTGTTGGTTTGGTAAATTAATGGAAACAATGTGACTCTGGTAGGATAGTGCAAAGGCTGACATGCCTGTTTTAATGTCATAACCATGTGTGGTTATTGTCATCAGCACTGTATGTGATGGTGGTTGCCTCGTGCATTTTTTTAACGACCTGATACATTGAGACTTTTCAACTTGTTCAGTTTTTTTCTTTTCTAACATTGAAACCTTACACAATATTGCCCTGCGTTCCAAATCACATACTTCTTCTTTTTACTACACTACATACTAAAGTACAGAAGGGTTTTAGGGCCACAGGAGAGGAAACATTTTCATTATGTCAAGAATAAAGACGAATACTCCAGAATGCTAATGGAGTTAGTGGGGCATTTATGTATTGGGACATCCTAAATCTTTTTCTGGCATACTAAATAGTAGGGAAGTATGGGGATTGGAACGCAGGGTAAGTTTACCAGTGGGCCCAGTCACGCCACACATTCCCGCTGTGTGGTAATATATTCTTCAATCGATATAGCATCGACAGGACTTTTACTTACATAGAACTTTAAATGTTGAACTAATGTGCCTAAAAATTATGCACAAGACGAGCACATCTAGAATGTTTTTCTGTTTGATAGAAAATGCTTGGGGGAAAAAAATAACATGCCTTGGTTTTTCCAATGTTTCACCCTGCATAAACATAAAGACAGCGCCAATGAAGCTACGCTAGGGGGAAGCAAAAGGGATATTTTAACGGATCAAATAAACGTCTAACTTTGAGGATGCAGACCATGTATGAGCTTTATTGCAAATGCACCAAAAATTAAAACACATTACACAACTCTTTCCCCCAGTCCATGAAGCTAATTTAAAAAACACGGGTAGCTTCAATTCTAAAGGGGATAAACAAACCCAAGGAAGGATTGTGTGTGTGTGGGGAGGGGGGGAGGGTATTTTAGTAGCATTCATGCCACTCAAAAACAGTAGAGTTGTGTCTCATTATGCCTCTGTTGGCTTTGGATATCTATGTAGAAATATCATCTATAGAAATACAAATACAGCTTCGGGAAAAATTAAGAGAGCACTCAAATTGTTCAGCGTCTCTCTTTAGGGGCATATGTTGAAGTAAAATGAACATTTTGATTTTATAATATAAACTGACAACATTTCTACCAAATTCCAATACATTTTTGTCATTAAGAGCATTTTCAATAAGTAATGTAGAGATGAAGATTTAAGAAAAATACAGACTGGTCTCTTAATTTTTTCCGGAGCTGTATATGCTGCTATACAATCCCTCACAGTTGCTTACCTATACTGTCCTTTTCTACATGTTGTTTGAATGAGTTTGTCCATCCACATGCACTGTCACTATGAGCTGGTGGATGAGTTCATGTTTTGTGTCTTTGTCTCAGTAAATTAGAGGCAACTTTCATATCGCAGGTGTTGTCTGGTTAATGGTCATTGTAAAAGTGTAATTAAAGCCGTTTTGTTTCCCCGCATATTCCACTGACAGCCTTATTTCTGACAGATTAGACAACAGCATTTAGGCCCTGGGGGTTGTCAGTGTTATTGATGTTACAAATCAAATTCATTTGATCTCAGCACATATCCTTGCACGGGGCTCACTCACACACACACACTCACTCAAATCCCAGTCAAGTCTGCCATCGTGTGGCGCTTGGGTGACATCAACCCTGGCTAGTGTTTCCACATGCTCAGAATACTAATAAAGACAGACTCTCACAACTGTATGCATGCCTTCAGCACAGACCAGTGGTAGATCACACACACTTCAAAAGGAACCCCTAGGAAAATGAATGTGTTTGATCGTGGCTTGTGCTGTCCATGATTGCTGAGGACGGCGTTATGAAAGTAAAAATCATTATGAAATAGATTATAGGAAAGTTTATAGATCACTCATAGTAGTGTGTCCACCAAATACCAGCTGTAAGATCCATTAGAATAGAACAGATTCATTATTAACAGGTTTTTACTGTACATAAAGGTTGACTATGCAACATTTTCATTAAAAATGAAAGTATAGTCACACAAAAACAATCCCTCTCAATGGTCACTTCTGCCTCACTGGAATGTGTGTTGGTGAGTTTGCCTGCACAGTCGTCATCCCCGAGTTGGTCAACTCATGAAAACAACAAATGAAAAGGGCAGAAATGCCTCCTTCTTACATGCCTTGATTTCAAGACATCTTAAGCCCCTATCTCACTGGGCTGCGACTGTTTGCGACAAGTTGTAGACTGCATTCGCAAGGGAGTCTCTAAACTGTCTTGAAACGTTTGCAGGGTTTCAATTTCCTAGCATGAGTCGCAGAGCCTCGCAGTCCTGTCGCTTGAATTTTGAACATGTTCAAAAACATTTTGTGACACATCTACTCTCAAAATAGTCTCAGAGTGGTCGGAGGTGTCTAGAACGCGTCTCAAACCCTTCTCAATTTAGTTTCCGCGAGTCAGAAAGTGTGAGAAGTGTGAGACAACTTTGTGCGGCTTTGGCGACATATGAAACTACATTTCGACTGATTTGAGACAAAAGTGAGACTGACATTCCGTTCGTGCGACGCTCGCCAGACGTTGACAAGACAAATGCGAGCTCCCAGCAAGTTTTGGCCAGGACATTCGCAAACGTGTCGTGAGGAACCAACTCAGTGAGACTGTAAGTGAAAATTGTCGCTTTTCTCAAATTTTGTGTCGCAAACTGTCGCAGCCCAGTGAGACAGGGGCTTTAGGGGTGATTTAATCCTCCCCTCAAAAGAGAGTACCACCAGATTAATATCAGCATTATACAGGCCCACCACCTGTAACACTAGCCCAAGGCCTCACTGCCCTAGATTTCTGTTAATGTGCTTTAGAATTTGGCGGGGTTTATACACCATGGCAAATAGCATTATAATTCAGCCTCAGCCTGAAGCTTAGAAAATGATGGCTTAAGAAAGATAGGTACATTATACATAAATGGGACATTTTTCTATAAGGTGACTTTGTCTAAATATGTCCACAATAAAGCATGTTTGATCAGGTGTAGCCAATATATAATAATATTCATTTATATGTCATTCGTAAGTCATTAATAAGTCATAGGCTAAATAAGTCATTAGATAATGTAGATGATTAATAAGTGCTATGTTAATGTAGAAAAACATGTGTTGTAATTCATCTTTCAAACATTTAGTAAATGAAGATCTGCTCATGAACAAATCATTGGTAAATTATTGATAAGTAATCAGTTTGATATGTTGTGGATAACTGGAAAGTCATTCCAAGATATGATAGGCCTATCCCACAAATGTCATGATCTGTATGCTCCTGTCTTGTTTTGGTGGTTTCCCTGTGTTTCCTGTTTTAGTTCGGTATGTCTATCTTGTTTCTCCCCATATCCTGTCAGGTTTCCCTCCTGTTTGATTACTGGCCCTGCTCTATTGTGTTCCACCTGTTCCTCGTTGTCTCCCTTGTCTGGTATATATAGCCCTTGTCTAGCGTTGTGGTTTGTTGGTGAGTATTGTCCTGTGTGTTAACTGTGTTCTCCGTATTCCTTGCCTTTTTGCCTTTTGGGAGCTGAATAAATCATCGTTAAACTGAACTGTCTTCATTTGGGTCCTACTTGCCTGCCTGCCTGCCCCTAACCCTAACAACAAATCTGTTGTCTGCAAGGCAGAGGAGGAAAGCCGGCATGTCAAGGCTGTAGCCTAGAACAAACAGGGCAGCTGGACAAGGTGGGAAAATGTGCGAGAGAGGAAAGAAGTCCTGGCCACGGCAAGCGACTGGGAGATAGCGGACCTCAAGAAGCAGCTCTTATCCCCAGAGGAGATAACACACTAGCCTCAGACCATGATATTGTCCTCTGGTCTGAAGGTAGAAAGCAGGTGATGCTTATGGAGCTCCACGTACCCCCCCCCCCCCCCCCCCCCCCCCCCCCCCCCCCCCCCCCAACAAAAAAAACACCAAGATGCTCGCACCCGTAGGGCGCAGGCGGAATTTTTTTGCCCTTGCATGATCTCTGCGACTACTTTTTGGCACATTTGCTGTAGTGATGAGTTTTTGCAAACAGCATTTACTAATAGAAAGAACAGCTTAACTTGTGAAAAAAGTTGCCTCGTATCCTACTAACTGCCTTTGCAAAGGAATTGAGTGATAAACTCATAGACGGATTATGAGATAATGCGCCCTTGATCCCACACTCTTAAAGGGCCCCCCACTCGTAAATATCCAGTCAGGTACACTGATATTTCCATACAGATACATACAATTAATGGCAAAAACATATTAAGGAAGTCAGTGTTTCCCATAGCATTTTGGGATATTGTTGGAGGGACCCTGTTGGGGGTTCGGGGGGGGATTTTTTTTTTTTTTACCTTTTTAAAGTAAAATGCATCAATCTGGTGCACTTTGAGAGGAAATTTTAGAGGCTATATCAACTCCTGAGATGCAGAAGGAACATTATTTTTCAGATTTTTCTTAAACAGGCAGCACTCCTTACTCTGCAACTGTAAAAACAGTACAGTAGATTGGTCTGCAGATCCATGTTCTATGATGGAGGGGCCCATTTCAACAGATAAAGGGTGAATAGCTACTTTTTATGAACAATTTAGAATTCACACATAGAAAGCTTATTTGTGTATGTGTGAGGGGGCCTTCAAGGCCCCTCGTGGAGCCCCTTACACAGAGCTAGTAATGCTGTTGTTTTTAACTTGCCTTTGTATTTCTCCCCTACTAGTTGAGGGGCCCATGATGATTTCTATCTTGTTACATTCTGATGAGTATACTTATATTTAGGCTATTCCTTTTTGGACCCTGTTATTGACCCTGTTATTGACATCAGTGACAGAGCTCTTTGACTATGCAACATGAAAAGTTACTATCAGTATCTCTGGCTAAGGGCCCCTGGGCCTGTGCCTGGTATGCCTGTGCAGTAATCCACCCCTGGATAGGTTGCACAGTTAAGACAAAACAACAATGGGCCTGTTCATAACTAATGTATATATTTTTTGTAATGTAATGATCATCATGAAGTTTTTTAAAAAACCTCAATGTTGGGGGGCCCCCGGATCATACATTTTTCCTTTTCCATAAAAAAAAAAGAAAAAAAAAAGTTCCCCCAGGAACTTGGTGCCCTACGCACTCTGCGTACCCTGCGTATAGGGAGCGGCGGCCCTGTACCACAAAGTGACCCGCTTGAGAACACCAAAGGATATTAATGCTCTCACAGAGGCTCTAAATGTACAGAGCTGGAATAAAGTATATTCAAATAATGATCCAAATAAAGCTTATGATGAATTCCTGATAATTCATTTTAGAAAAAAAGGTGTCCCAAGAAGTGAGAAAATCTTTACTTTTTCGGATATGCCATTAGAAAATACATCTGTTTATGAATATTTAGGATTTCCACTTGATGAATTTAAGAATTATGAAAATGGAATTAAAACTCCTGGCTGATTCAGCTGGCATAGCTTTGGATTCCTTTGTTAACAAGTTCAAAATATGTAAAGACCTTGGTTATTCTACTTACTCTCAATTGTATGATGCATGTGTTTCTCCCATTGTGAATTATGCTGCTGGGGTATGGGGATTTAACCCTTGTGCTCCCCTCAAACCCAGAAATCCACACGCGCACGCACAAGCTTGCACGCACACACTCATACCCACACTGACACACACTCTCTCTGTCTGTCTGTCTCTCTCTTGTCTGTCTCTCACTCTCTCAGAACAAAGACAAGATGGGACCGTATCTGGAATTACTCAAGCTTTATCAGGACGACCTGATAGAAAGATTCTGGACACGATTCCATTTGTACAAGATAGTGGGAAACGATCCGAACTCCGAGGAAACAAGTGGCAGGACATTCAAAATCGCATCACCATGATGCGTGCCGTGGACGACTATTGGCTGGAAAACGAAGCACGTGCGCACAGGTTGTTAGACATGGTCAGGAGGACCATGTCCCCTTACCTATATAGAGACCTGCAGGAACATGGACTTCGGGGAGCAACCGGTAAGTGTATTCATGCTTTCTATTAGGTTCACATATAGAATAAAAATAACAATAAAATATTTGTAATTTTTGTTCATGTTTTTTATTGTTTTTTTTGTTTTTGTTTTTTTACTGAGACGTGCACCTCCTTCGGTGAGTTACACAAATGGGACCGCGGAGTGCTTGAATAAAATCCTTCCGGAGTGTCTCGTTTTGATGTCACGGCCTGAAACCGCTGAGAGGATCACTGTCATGGGTACACCTTTGGATCAGATGATAAGATTCGGTCTTGTGCTGCCTGAAGAGGAGGAGAGCATTACAATGCAGAGGACCACACGTGCCAAGTATGAAAAGTTGAAAGAAATATGCACAACTGTCTCAGAAGAGACTACCAGGTTCATGTTTTTCCTTGTCTCTGCTTACAACATGCACGTATTTGACCAGTGTAGTTTGTGTGCACCTCGCATGAGGCGGGTGTGCTATTTACTTTTTGGAATTATTGCGCTAAATCACACACACGCACGCACGCGCACACACACACACACACACACACACACACACACACACACACGATTGTAATCCTGCCTGAGTTTACTAGCTTGCCTTGTGTCATCATCTTACCGGTTTGCGAATTGTAAAGTATGAATAAAGCATGACATAGTGTGATTCCTACACCATTTTTTTCACTGGATGCGAGTGGGGATGTACAAGCTGTTGTGTATAGTACATTATTAAATAAGCAATATACAAGGTACATGGAAAATACTTAACAGCATCCTTAAAGAGGGTGCAGCCAAATCAGAATACCCAAACCACTTCAAAACACATAATGAAAAAAACATAACCAACTCTAAAGTGATTGTCAATAAATGTAATGATTATTTTGTGAATGTCGGCTTTAATCTAGCAAAGGATATTGTGGAACCAAAAGGAAAGGAGGATGTAGGTGATGACATCAACATTCATGCCAAAACCATCTTTCTGAAGAGAATTGAGGAGAAGGAGTTGATTGAGGTAGTTAATAACTTTAAAAATAAAAAAATATTCTGATTGTAATGATATGGATATGACACTAGTAAAAACTATTATAGAAACTATAGCTAAAACATTAACCCATAAATGTAACCAATCATTCCAAACAGGAATATTTCCTAACAAAATGAAAATAGCAAAGATCATACCCATCTATAAAAATGGAGACATGCACTCCTTTTTAAACTACAGACCAATCTCTCTACTTCCTCAGTTTTCAAAAATATTAGAAAAACTTTTTGCTCTAAGACTTGACCACTTCATAGAAAAGCACAACTTACTGAGTGACCACCAATATGGCTTCAGATCAAACCGATCCACCACAATGGCAGTCATGGAATTAGAAGAGGAAATATCAACAGCAATCGAAAATAAGAAATTCACAGTAGGAGTATTCATAGACCTAAAAAGGCATTTGACACAATAATAATTAGAACTTGAAAAATATAGCATTAGAGGAGTAGCACACCCATGGCTTGGTAACTATCTACAATAGAGAGAAGTATGTATATACAAAATGACAAATCGGATTTAATGAAAGTAACATGTGGGGTTCCACAGGGATCAGTACTCGGACCCAAACTATTCTTACTGTACATAAATGAAATCTATAATGTGTCAATTGTTGAAATATGTGTTTTTATTTAAAAAAAGAGGGCAATCAGAATCATTAATAGAGCAGAATATCTTGACCCAACCAATACATTATTTATAAACTCAAACGCACTTAAATTTAGAGACTTAGGGTGTATTCACACAGGGAAAGTCCGCTAGTTCACTTGCTTTGGTCCAGACCAAATAGAGTTTATATTTTTTTTGTTTGGTGTGGTCCACTTTCATATTGCCCCTTTTGTAAGTGAACCAGCATTACGAAGCAAAACCACACTTGATCTGAGGTCATTCATTGATTGGACAGACATTCTGGGGTGGAGAGAAGCAGGAAGCACAAAGTAAAAACTGTGAAATATATCATTGATATAATATGGGGTTAAAAATAATAAAAAGACCTACATCTAGCCTATATTTTACTGTATTTTTGCTGCTGGACGTGCGACTTGCGAGAAGAATAGGCCCATGCCGACATTCAGATAATTAAGCTGTGTATCAGCTGGGTGTCAGTTCGGCGCAGTTCAGCTCCAAACTGACATGGATAGTATTGACGGTCCCGTACATGGGAAGCAAAATAAAAACACGCACTTCTTGCGCAGCGTGAACCTGTTAGCACTGTGCGGGAGATGCTCCCCTCTCCTTCATCTGATCGCTGAACACATTCAGCATTTTTACGCAACCTCTCGATCAAATGTAATATATTGTTTTGGGCTCCCGGTCAAACCACAACTTATCGTCCTAACAATGGCGACAACAACACTTTCCCATAATGTGACGCTGAAGGCACTTTATTAAAAAAGAAAAGAAAGAAAAGGCACAGTGCTTCCTGCATTTGGGTCGGATCGAGTCCTGACAAATTCATACCACAAACGAACTGCAGCAGAGTGCGTATGGAAGCACACCGAGACTACCTCTTCAGCTGGGTCTCGGAGCGCTTGTTTGGTCCGCCCCCAAGTGCGATTGCTGTATTCACACCTACCTGAAACATGCGCACCGAAGGCGGAAGTGTACCCGAGTTTGTTTATACCGAACTAAACACGGCATGTGTGAATACACCCTTAGTGGAGTTCAAACCAATGCAAATAATGTATAAAGTCAAAAACAGGATAGTTCCAGACTGTATCCAGAAATTGTTTCAGATTAGACAAGGGGAATGTGCATGTTTACAAAGATAACGATAAGAACAAATGTAAAACAAAGATGTATATCAATAAAGGAGTATACATGTGGAACATCTTGGATGAAGAAATTTAAATATGTAACACGGTAAAAAGATTTTAAAAAATACTGAAAAAGAAGATACTTAAAAATTATAAAAGTGAGGCATGAATGGCACTGTGAATATGTATTGTGGATTTATTTTGTCGTGTCAAAATTTTACATGTATTATGTATAACATATACAGGAATTAATTATAGCAATAATATTTACAATAACTATCTATATCTATATATTTTATACATTTATACAAAGTCTCAGTGGTATATATATATATATATATATATAGTAGATATATTGATTGTATATGGATATATGCATTGTATAAATATATAAAAAATCATAGTATATCAAGTTGTATATATGTATCAAATGTAGTATCGCCAATTGTATAGATAGATTGTATAGAGATTATAATGAATACAGGCTAATATAATAAATATTATTTTTTAACTATGGAAAAGGGGTAGGATTAAATAAATTTATACTTCTTCCTACTCCTTTTTAGGCATATCTTATCAATATATGCAATTTGTTTTCTTTTTGTGAAGTAATTTAAACATAATTTGTTTATTGTATTTTCATGCTTTTCATTTTGTTTTAGTATTGTTTTGATATGTCTGAAATAAATTCAATTCAAAACCCTATCATATGTATCAGTATCTCTATACTTATTTGTTATTCATTGACAAGTAATTTGTAAATGATCAGTTTATAAGCTGTTGATGTATCAGTAATTAGGCCTGCATATAAGGTGGCCAGTTAAAAGTGCAAAAAAAGTAATTATGATCAAGCTGTTTAAACGATTAGTACATTTGCTTTTAAGTGAATAAACATTTACTATTGATTTGACCAAGGGATCCAGGTGGGTCAGAGTTGAACACATTTGCGACCACTGAGACTTTGGTTTCCGTGTTGAGAGGGTATGATGTGACATTTTGACGTGTTAAGCATTCATCACACATGAATGTGTAACATATCATTGATACATCTTCCTTACCTGTTACAGATGATGTTTAGAAGTCATGTTTACAATCCTTTCTGCATCCCACTAGTCTAAATTGTGAATCATTCATCTGGTACAAATCAAATGTATAGGATTGGATTTCCACTGTTCCTTGCCGGTTAGGAAGGAAATACAAAAGTTTAAATTGAACTTTAAGAAATCCTTAAACTACTTGACTGGCCTGTCTGCAGTCCATACCTGTCTCCCTTGTGGTGCATTATGAAGCACAAAATAATAATAATCATAATGAAGACCCCGAAATATTGAGCATCTGAAGTTGTATTTCAAGCAAGAATTTTGCGTCAACAATTAATATCCTCAGTTCCCAAACGCTTACTCAGTGTTGTTAAAATAAAGGGTGATGTAACACACTGGTGAACATGCCCCTGTCCCAACTTTGTTTAAACGTGTTGCTGGCACAACATTTAAAATGTGTGTATATTTACAGAAAACTATAAAGTTTATCGGTTTAAACAAAAACATCATGTGTAACATTAGACAAAAGTTGATATAAAGAAAAGAAGTATGAGAAGAATAAATAGTAAAAAAATAATTAAGAAATACATACATTAATAGCCTACTAGAAATAAATAATACAAAGTATAAATATATTTGTTCATAATAACTACTAAAAGTATAATAAGTACAAGATAAATAAATGAAGATCTTTTTTAGGTTGGTGCAAGAGGGCCATACTGCAGGGTGAATCCCCATGTTCCCCTAATGCGCCTATACTATGAGGACGACCTGAGGAAGGACTTCCGTCTGTCCAGGCCAACATTTGACAACCTTGTCCGTCATCTTGATGAAGATCCTCAACATGGTTGGGGGAAGGCCTTTGAAGTCCTAGTTTTCCTCTATTGGCTGGCGTCTGGCACATCATACAGGGTTGTTTCCGAGGCCTTCGATATCCCCCGTTCCACCTGCCATGATCTTGTCCATCGTGTGAGTGGGGTGATACAGCAAATATTATTAATATAATATATTATAATATTCAGGAGCCAGATCCACTTCCCAAACAGAGCTGAGCTGGAGGTGATTGGGGCTGGGTTCCAGCAGCTGTCGGGCTCCCAAGCCTTCCGTAACGTGGCTGGGAGTATTGACGGGTGTCATGTCCGCATCGTGGCTCCTGCTGCTTATGCCGCTGATTACTTTAACAGAAAGCTCTATCATTCTATTCAGTTTCAAGCCATCTCTCATCACAAGGGTCTCTTTCTTGACGCCCATGTAGGCTTACCTGGCTCGGTGCATAACGCTAGGGTCCTGAAGTGCAGCCCCTTCTATACCAACCAGTTGTACCCACCTCCAGGATGGTGCCTCATTGGAGATGGAGGGTATCCCTGCTTGGCTGAGCCAATTTGAACCCAGTGGAAGCCAGGTTCAACTTGCGGCTGTCCAGGGCAAGGTGTGTGGTGGAGAGGGCCTTTGGGGTGCTGAAGACCCGGTGGCGTTCCATCTTTCTTAAGGCCCTAGAGGTGAAGGTGGAGTTTGTCTCAGAGGTCATCATCAACTACCTCTTCCTCCACAACCTCTGCATCAGTAACGGGGACATCCTGGAGCCTGAGGGAGATGATGATCCTATTGAAGCCTGAGACCAGCAGCAGTCCGGGGAGGCTTGAGGAGAAGGCTTGCTGCCACAGTGTCTGCTCCTGACCTCAGGATCCAGGTTCTACAGGATCATGATTATTGTTGGAAAAAAAAAGAAGATTATTATATTGGTTGGTTGGTTGGTCCCCTTTGTTTTAATTTAAATCAGAAAGTACAGTTAATTGTAGCGGTGTCTGTGAGTTCCTTTACATTTAACATCAGCATGATGACAACAAATACAAGCACATTTAGACCCTTTTTCCACCTGGGATTATGATGTGATTTTCGTAATCTTTTCACATGTGACTTCTTTGTCTACGTGTGATCCGATTCCATTTACCCGCACTGTATTTAAATCAACATGTACATCATTTCCGTTTGCTGTTTTTAACCGGGAGGGGTCAGTAGTGCCCGTGCCTAGTTTGTCTAAAATAAAAGAGGAAGAAGAAGAAGAGTAGTAGTAGTAGAAGAAGAAGAAATCAAAACAATTCTCATTATTTGCATGGACCTATAAAGAAATGGACAGCGGACTGAAAACCGTTGGAACGTTGAAGCCATTCATTCCTATGAAAGCTGCTCATTGGCGCAGGGCAACAATACAGGAAGTATTCCTGGCTTCGGCTTCCGCGGTACACGGTGCCAACACGCCCCTAAAGCGTGACGCGCAGTGCAGGTTTCACTGACGTTCTTGGATGAAGAAAGCAGTGTAACAGTCTAATATGTCCATGCCGTAAACTAAGCTGAAGCTAAGCGGAGACGAGCACAGTTGTATTGTTTATCTACCATGGAAGTATAAATTACATATCCCCGATGATCCTCTGTATGTAATCTTAAAATGACACCCCGTTGTTGTTAAGTAATATAGTGATTCACAAGTTCTAAACGAAGACTCCTCCTGCCATCAGGGCAGCACTATTAGCTAATGTAAGCTAAACCAGCTAGTGGGTTAGCGCTGTTTTCGTAGCGTGTGCTGTTAGGTAGTGAGCAAAGTTCTTAGTGCTCTATTGAAATAAAGCAAACAAATGTTCAAATGCCAAAGTGAGCTTTTTAAAGTTTAATTATAAGACCGAATGTGTGGTTGTCAAAGCAATTGCCTAATCAGAATGGGAACAGCAACAAAGTTGGAGTAGCCTATACCAACATAATTAATTACAATACACAACATTGTTAACTGTCATACGTAACAAGCAACTGTAAATTAAAAACCAACGTAACTGAAATGGTTATATTACACTAACAATATTATAAAAATTACGTAGGTCTCCCATAATCATTCAAGTAATCAATACATCCGTGCCTGTTACAGGCATTTCAATGATGTGTGTTTTGGTGTTTTCCACACCATGGGTAGCGCAAATGGCATAGTACCCTTAGAGATTATTAGAGCTCATCAGCACAGCTGGAGGTGATAGTGAGGCTGCCGCTGGATGAGCAACTAGTTTTTGTACATGATCCCGTAATGCACCCATCCTTTGCCTATGGATCTTTTGAATAAATGGATCAATATATGGTGAATCGCAATGATCGCAAGCAGAGGAACGTGAGAGTTGAGCTCACGCGACTAACAGCTGAACCAGTCTACAAATCCCTCGGCGACTGTAATGTTAAAAAGTCACTTGCCTAAAAATCATCAACGTCCTTCATGTTAAGTAAAAGGAAAAACCTCAGACACGAGAAGTTAATGGAGCCTCGCACTGAAAGAGTCATGGACCTATAAAGAAACACTGAGCCCTCTCGGAGGCCAGAGCAGAAAACCGAAACATTTGTTTCACTACGACTCTATTCAGCTGCCCACGGCTGCCCACCCCTCCTCCTCCCGCGAAAACAAACTGAAAGACGTTGAAAGCCGTTGGGCTAATAAAACGCTTGAGGTGGCGTTTTGAAATGAAAAAACTTCAGTTTTAATAGTATATGGTCTAAAGATAAGTTTGAGCCTATGATTGATATCCAGAAAATTTTTGCGGCGACACAATCTTGTTCGCCGTTGTATTGGTGTGGACGGGAAAATCTGCCTCTGGGCTCCATGGAAAATAAGCTCCCATTCACAGCATGCAGTACTAATGGGTTGGCCACTAGTCCATGCTGGCTGCTCGGAGAAGGCAGCATCCTGGGGGCCTGATTATTTGGCACGTTCCAGGGATCACCGAAGATGTTACCCGCACTCGAAAAAAAAATGCGGATATCGCCAGAGAAGCCCACAGACTCAGGAAAGAAGAAAAAATCAAGGCAACATGGTCAAGGAATTGTAAAGTATTTATTAGACTTAATGGAGCCTCACCGGAGGAAGAAAAGGTGCTTGTCATAAGAGAGATCAACGAACTGGAGCAGTAGGGTGAATTCGGGTAATGTGGGACACTTTTCGCAATTTTGACTTCAGCGACATCTATCTAACACATAATCTCAACATATTGTACATTTCTGAAAACCCCAAGATGTTTTCTCACAAGAACAGAAGAAATAATGTAGATATAGTACCCAGCTGAGGAATGCCACACCTTTTAGTGTAATGTGTGCCAAAATAAATTGTCGGCTTGAATTTGATAATGTGGGACAGGTCACTTGGTAATCTGGGACACTTATATTATCCTAAAAAAAAGAGCCTCAATCACCTTACTTTTTTATTTAAATCCCTAACATTCATCATTCCTTTAAATGTGCACTATGCAGTTTCAGAGGAGGGGGATTTGTTAACATTCACAGAGCCTGCAGTAAATTTACAAAACATATTTACTGTCTATGTTAGGACTGGGTATTGTCAAGAATCTCACGATTCGATTCGATTTCGATTCATTAAGTCACGATTCGATTCGATTTCGATTCGATATTGATTGAAATGTTTCGATATCGATTCAGTATCAAGTAGAAATACACAAGAAAGAGTAAAATAATTAAATTTTATTTAAATAATTATCTATTTCATTTTATGCCTTGTGAACAAACAGCCATGGTATAACTCTCTCCTCTTGGAAATTGTAACATAACATCAGTACAATTGACAGTGCTGTATTAAATGTAAATCATGTATAGTATTTCTTTCTTTCTCACATGACATCTTTGAACAATAATAACACATAAGAACCAGGTGTCTTCATTTCTGGTAACAAATAAAACATTAGCACAATACCAGTATAAGGTGTACAAAAGGGAAAAAAAAAGTGCTGTATTGGAATTCAGCTCTCATACAAAAACGTAAACAGACACAAAGCCAGTGCAGGTCATATGGGTTTGCTGCTCTCTGCCCTTTTGTCGCCAGTTTTAACAACTCGCACTTGTGTGGTGTGCATGCGCAGTGGCGCAGGAAATACTAATATTAAATACTAGTTGGAACTGGAACTAAACAAAAGTCTAAAATGCATTTGAAACAGAAACGTGGGCCCTGCTGCTGTAAACAACAACAGTGAAACAGTAACTTTTCAGGAAGCTTTCTAACTTCAAACTTTAAAATCCTTAAAATAAAGATGAATATGGTTTGTATGGTGAGGACTCGAGTTGAAAAAGAAAGTTGTAAAAAAAATTGGTGGAAAAATACATTCATGTTATTTTTATCTACATATCAATTCAAAGTGACATCTTAAGCGCCGAAGGAGGCTGAGTGTGAGTCTTTTGTTAAATCTTAGATATAAAAAAAATATAAAAATGCATTCAAATAAATTTCATTGCAAAGTTTTTACATCTATCACACTCTTATAATCCCCCTCAAAAAAATCCAATTCAGACTAATTGTTTATCTTTTAATTGATATTTTGTGTTTTTCCATTAAAAAAAACTAGTGACTTTTTCTTAAACAACTGGAATTTAAAGGGTTAAAATCCTTAAAATAAAGATGAATATGGTTTGTATGGTGAGGACTCGAGTTGAAAAAGAAAGTTATAAAAAAAATTGGTGGAAAAATACATTCATGTTATTTTTATCTACATATCAATTCAAAGTGACATCTTAAGCGCCGAAGGAGGCAGAGTGTGATTTTTTTTTAAGGATGCACTGAAGGTTAAATAAGGAAGAAACAGTCCTTGCAAATAAAAGAACCATCGTCATCGAGGACGCCATTTTCCTCCGCACATGTCTGATGGTACCATTGGCTGCAGACAGCACAGGACAGCCACCCTTCAGTTGCTTTTGGGTCACCTCTGTCCCCATATGTATGATTGCAGATGACACATGGCTCATGATTCGTTTGTGTTGGCTTTGGCTTTGGCTTCGGTTTTGGCTTTGGCTTTGGCTGTTTCGCCTTTCCCTTCCCCTGGACGTACTCAAAATGCTGCTCACTTGTCAGGTGGTAGGAAGGTGGTTTTGTTCTCTTCCGGACTGCTGTTGGCCTCTCTCTGAAGGGAACATTCACAAGGTCCTTGAAGGACACTGCCGCCTGCAAAATCTCGACCTCAACCTCATGTGCCACAGGTATCGCATCATTGGGCATAAGAGGGTCCTGCAGGAGATAGGCCTCAGGGTGGAGGTATGGAGGGAGAGTGGCTTCTATAACAGGACCATGCAGAGGATGGGCCTCAGGATGGAGATGGGCCTCAGGATGGAGGTGGGCCTCAGGATGGAGATGGGCCTCAGGATGGAGGTGAGGATGGAGATGGGCCTCAGGATGGAGGTGAGGATAGAGATCGGCCTCAGGATGGAGATCGGCCTCAGGATGGAGGTGTGGTAGATGTCTCTCTGTTGTTTCACTTGGCACAAAGAGGGCCTCATCAATGTGGGCTGGATTTAATGGATAGATCCCACTGCCCCGGAAGCCAGCAATGGCATTTGAAGGGGTCGCTGCCTTGCTCCAGGCCTTGGAAAACACAGGCAAAAACAATGTTCTGTCAAGCCTCTTCCCCCCACTCTCCCTGGTGACAGCCCTCCCTTCCAGCCTCCAGTGGTGCTTAAGGCTTTTAAAAAAAGCCCTGTCTGCCGGCTGCAGGTAGTGGGTTGTGTGGGCAGGCAATCCAACAACATGCACATTGTTTTCCTTCATGAGGTTGAGGAAGTCCATGTTGTAGACGTGGGAGGTGTGTCCATCTAGGAGCAGAACATGTGGACGTGGATCGTCTCTTTGGAGGCATTGTAACACGAATTGCCTCCCCCACTCAAAAAACAGCTGGCTGTTTATCCAACCGTTATCCGACATCCTTACCACGGAGTTCGGTGGACAGCCCTGGAGCCACTCTGCCCTCAGCCGTTTCCCTTTAAATATTATCATGGTGGTGCCGTACCCACCGGCAGCATTTAAACTGGCAAGGCAGGTGGTTGTCACTCCGTTTTCACCTGCCGTTACCTCGAAGCATGGTCCCCCGACCTCAGCAACCACCCTGGTGGAGAAAAAGTGATCCTGCAGGCCAGTCTCGTCACAATTCCAGATGTGGTCTGGTGCGTTCTCGAGGCCGAGGGACTTGATCATGTCCTCCAACTCGCTGAACCACTTCATTACTACTGGCCGGTTGAAGCCAGCTGCTCTTGCAGCAGAAAGACCTTCGGGCTTTCTTATACTTAGGGTAGGATTTCTCTTCAAGAAGCCTTGAAACCAGCAGTAGCCAGCTTTTTTCTTGGTTTCAGAGAAGCCCTTTATCATTTTATTTTGGGCAAACTGGAATGCGAGGTGCTGGATGTCTTCCATCCTGAGGGGAAAGCCTCTTTTGCCGAGCATCTTTATGAGGTCTGCCAGGACGTTTTCATCCTCCTTGGAGATGAAGGGCTTCCTCCCAATGTTGTGGTTGTGCTCCCCTGTGCCTTTAACTCTTCTCTGAAGGGTTGATTTTGGAACATTCCAGGATCTGGCTAGTAAACGAAGTTGAGGGACGCTGCCTTCCTCCACTAGCTCCCTGTACTCAGCTATAGCTCCCTTCATCTGTGTCTCACTCCACTGATTTAGTTTTTTCCTACAACTCTCATCTCTCTCTCTCTCTTCCTCTCTCTTTCTGTCGTCCTCTCTTTTCCTTACACTGTGGCGCCATTGTATTCTGCACACATTTAATGTGGTTAATTATTGAGTATTTTCATATTTTAGCAGATATTGTATTGTGACTTGCACTGGTACTTTAGCACTGGTTATGCATCTGACTGTAATGTAATGTTATAAACCCTGAATAACTATGTAGGTCTATGCAACTTCAGGTGGTCCCTAATATAAATGTATTTCATTTGGATAAATTAAAGGTGCAGTCAACAATTCTGGAGAACGCTTGTTGTCAAAGTCACTGTTTAACAAAATCAGTGAATATCTCCTCATGATCCACTACCTGTCCACTAGGCTACCTGTCCATACTGTCTGTACACTAAAACTAATCTGGTGTTAACAAACAGCCTAGGTTCTGTAAACTGGTATGTAAACAAAGGGAGTCGGACCGACCTAACCTAGTTAGCAACAATGCTATCGATGAAGGCTAAGATTTATCACTAGGAAAATACATGTAACGTGTTTTTAGTAGTAGCCTACTGTAGCAAGTGTTACAATAAGCCTGTCAATATGTAATGATTATAGTAAAAGTAATATAGTAATACATTTAAAGCCAAATTCTTATCAAAGCCAAAGTATAAACTGATCAGTAGTTTAGCCTATATTGATAGCATTGCTGCTAGCTAGGATGACTGAGCTTAAACCTTTTGTTTTCTTTTTTTTTTCATTTTGGATTTTTTGTACTGCTCACACACAGTACAGACAGGTAGTGGATTGTGAAGAGATATTCATTTATTGGTGAGAAAAGGTGATTTTGACAAAAAGCTTTCTCCAGAACAGCCAACTCTACTTTAAAATTACTGTCCCAGATTACCCAAACCATGCTGTCCCAGATTATCAATCATATTTGATAATCTGGGACGACAACAAAATGATTGAAAAAAATAAATCTAAAACACATTTTCAAAATATTATTGCATATGTTGTTGCTTGAACATATCACAAACATAATTATGTAAAAAAAATAGGAACATTTGTTGCTTATTACAGGTTTATATCCTTAGCATTACATTCATCAGAATCCTATGTCACTGACCTATTCTTGCAAATCCAAGGGGAGCGTCTGTTTGATCAATGCCCCACCCCTTCCTGTGACATCAATCTTATCATGTCATATCATTTCAGTCACATGACATCCATGCTAAACCAATAGTAAAAGTCTTGTGAAAAAAAATTGTATAGGAAGGGAAATAAACACACTTAAGGCCAGGACACACCAGCCCGAAAATCGCCGTCGTAGAGTCGATAGGGGGTCGGGAGACGAATCTGTTTGGTGTGTGCCGTGACGTCGGCCGACGTAGAGGTCGTCGGGCTTGTTTTGAGCCTGTCGCCGCCGATTGAACATGTTCAATCGGCGGCGACAGGCTGGCCGACCGTCTTTCATTTGGAGCAATTTGATTGGTGGAGGGCTAGCGAATCAGTGAAGCCCGGAAGTGAGGCGAGTAGCACAAACAGCTAACAACAGCTAGCCATCGTTTTAATGTGTTTGTTCGTTTCGTTTTGAGAGTACTCACATGCATCAACCCTTGTTGACTGCTCGACACCATGCTCGACACTCTCTGCTAAAAATTGTGCTCTTATGGTCCATAAATATAAATACGTATTTCTATCTATGTTTATGCTCTAGAGAGAGTTGTCCCATCATTTCCGGCTTTCGTATTTTTTCGGGCCACAATACAGATTAGCGCCGCCTGCTGTTATGGAGACATTACGTCCCGCGCAAGCAACAGAGCGCACGGAAAGTCAGCAGTCAGTTTGGTGTGTTCTCTGGCCGCGACGGGAAGCCTGGAGCTTCCTGAAACGGCCGACACCATTTTTTGCGTAGTCGGAACAAGTAGAAACAAGTCGGACTGGTGTGTCCTGGCCTTTAAGCTTAGGTGTCCCAGATTACCCAATGTCCCACATTACCCGAATTCACCCTATGAGGAAACTTAAAGGACGGCTTGTCTGTCACTGCAGCTGGCCTTCTCCCGCGATCACCGTGATCCATTATATTTTATTTAAATGTTATGGACCGTGTCTTAACCACAGGTATATACAGACATGATAGGTGAGCTACAAATGTCAATTGAATACAGCCCTTCTGTCATTTGTAAATTTTGTTTGACACAGCTTGCCACAAAATCAATTTGACCCACTGGTTTTTCACTTAACCCATTGATGACTATGGCAATCTAGGATGCATATCCTTAATGCCTGAGGGTTTTCTGAAAAAATAGTATGAATTGTAAAGTCTAACAAAACCTTAATATCTAAGCCTGTGTAGCACATAGAAACATGAAATAAAATACATTTAATAGTTAAGGTTCACAGGTTTTATTTAAACATGCTCCCTTAGCGCTTGCAAACCAACACATTTTTCTAAAAATCGTCAAAATTAGATGGGGGAGAAAAAAAAGAATAAATAATATAAAATATTTAAAAATAATGTGCTAAACGAGGTTATAATCCTGCGTCCTTTTAGCATGGATAGTAGTGACTGAGTGTGCAGTGGAGGGATAAAGATAGACACATATAGGAAGGAGAAGATAGCTTTATTTTATTATTTAGTTCAGTTATCACTGGCACCATAAATCCGACTTCCCAGTACAACTGGAACGCAGACTGACTCCGATCAGCTGGTCCAAACGGCTGTATACCACGGAGATGAAAACAAAACTGAAACTTAACTATCGCCTGGCTGGGCTGAATTTGAGTTGGAGCAGCAAAATATAGCCTAAATTCGTAAATATTGTTAATAAATAGATGCAATGTGTTGTGTGATTTTCGTCAGTAGCCTATAGTAGACCTAGATTCTGTGCTCCAAACGCCACTAACTGTTCTGTAAAGGCCAGGTCACACCAGTCCGACTTGTTTCTACTTGTTCCGACTACGCAAAAAATGGAGTCGGCCGTTTCAGGAAGCTCCAGGCTTCCCGTCGCGGCCAGAGAACACACCAAACTGACTGCTGACTTTCCGTACGCTCTGTTGCTTGCGCGGGACGTAATGTCTCCATAACAGCAGGCGGCGCTAATCTGTATTGTGGCCCGAAAAAATACAAAAGCCGGAAATGATGGGACAGCTCTCTAGAGCATAAACATAGATAGAAATACGTATTTATATTTATGGACCATAAGAGCACAATTTTTAGCAGAGAGTGTCGAGCATGGTGTCGAGCAGTCAACAAGGGTTGATGCATGTGAGTACTCTCAAAACGAAACGAACAAACACATTAAAACGATGGCTAGCTGTTGTTAGCTGTTTGTGCTACCCGCCTCACTTCCGGGCTTCACTGATTCGCTAGCCCTCCACCAATCAAATTGCTCCAAATGAAAGACGGTCGGCTGCCGATTGAACATGTTCAATCGGCAGCCGACCGTCTTTCATTTTCAAAACAAGCCTGACGACCTCTACGTCGGCCGACGTCACGGCACACACCAAACAGATTCGTGTCCCGACCCCCTACCGACACTACGACGGCGATTATCTGGCCGGTGTGTCCTGGCCTTAATACACTATCGCCGACACAGCTGGCGTATTTTTATTATTATTATTTATTTATTAATTTTTTGATTGGCGTGATTTTCGTCAAACCACACAACTTTTGGGTGGTCAGGTGGTCTTAAGAAATCAACAAAACCCACCTCATGTGTATTTGAACCGATGACGGTGCATTCTATGTTGCACACGCCATGAAAATTAGATAAAGTAACAGTAGGCTCGTTCGACCTGTCGCCGTCTTGCTAAGACCTGCGCAATTATGATGCTTGTCTTGCTGAGCGCACTGCATTATGGTTAGACTTTTTGTCCCACTTGCACACGCGGCTGGCTGCGGCTCGGCTGCTTGAGACTTTGAAGTACCGCGGTATCAAGACGGACACAGACACTGGAGCAAGTCGCTGCAGTTGCTCCCCACGGGCTGCAGGAGCAAAATGTCTGATGGGAAACGTCTTGCTGACAGGCGGAGCTGAGCGCTAATTGGGAGTTTAAACCCCGTGTCTTTGATGCATTTGCCCAATTGGTTACGCAAAAGTCTGACGTGGTCACTCAAATTTGAATACACCTTTGTTTCAATCTTTATACAATAATGCAGTAAAAACATACAAAAGAGTAATTATTACAAATATAGGCTAAATATGCATTAGGCCTACTCAAGTCAAGAGCAGAGCCAGGGGGTGTTTTTCAAATAAATACAATAAAAATTGAGCATGATTGAAAAGTTTTAGCAGCTTTCTTATATTTTAAATGAGAAATGTTTTGTGTAGCCTACTGTTCAGTTTCCTTTCCAAAGGTTATAAAAGGGTTAGAGAGACTACATTTGGCTTTGTGAATATGGTACTTTCCTAAAATTATGACAATTTGATGACTTTCAACACAGAATATCAGAGACAAAATTGTAATATACCGGGATACATCTTTCCAAAATGTAGTGGTATAGGGACATTGCCAAAACATGTGCAGCATTGTTTCTGGATACATATTGCATAATTAACAGATAACACATGTCTTAAACTTAAAGATACTGGTTAGCAGGACAATTCCCATGTATGAAAATATTTAATGAAAAAATACTTCTTCCCTTTTTCATGTTCCATTGTAGCCTACATGTGTTGTAAGTTTCAAAACCTACCAAATAAACATATATAAAACAATCTTTTTGCAATGTTTAACTTCAATGAAAACATGCATTTTTTGAGAATATTAAGAAACCTCTTATTCTTTGTGAACTAATCAATGCCCATGAGTTTTACATGCATTATTTCTTCTCTGCATGGTTCTGTTTAAGTGAAAAACCAGTGGGTCAAATTGATTTTGTGGCAAGGTGTGTCAAACAAAATTTACAAATGACAGAAGGGCTGTGTTCAATTGACATTTGTAGTTCACCTTTCATGTCTGTAAAGCTCAAGGGCCTCTTAATTGTGTAGGTGCAGTTTGAACCATAGATTGAGAGCTTTCCCAATTATAGAGCCCATTCACTGGTGTGGTTCATTGAGACTTTCAATCAATGAAAAAATATAAATAGGCCTACACTGTAGATAGCATTTGTCTGCAGAATTTACAATGGAGACATTGAGGCTCAGTGACAACCTGGGGGAAATAACTGTCAAGGTTACCCCTGACATAGCTCAAAGAATACGAAATGGTGAGTAAACAACCAACTTGTTTCCCTATAATAATTATTGATATGACTTTAATAGATGTACATGCTTTTTCCAGATCACAATCTTGCCAAACAGATGATGCAGCAAGCAAGGAGTTATCAAGGTAACACAATTTGAATCAAATGCACTTTAAAGCAAATACAACTAATACAAATGTATTTAAATGTTTTTATTTTCTCCTTTTTAACAGCAGCAGCCGTCCTTCCCTCTCCACCTTTGGATTTATCACGCGCTCAAGCAGAACCTCAGCCGACAACATTTCCTCCAACATCAGGGGTGGCACCTTCCCCACCCTCTAGCCGTTTAGATCAACTGGAAACAAGACAAGGTACATCAATTCAAATCAGGATCTCAACAGTTAATCAGGATACATTTGTTTTACTAACACACTTCTACACTCTACAGATTTCACTCACAACACCATTCTGCTTCTGTTGGACCTCACCAAAGCAAACATGCAAACCTACTACCACAATAAACCCGGTTTCTACAAAATAATCGAACAGCAGTTCCGAAACCATGGCCATACAATTTCAAGCGATAAAATTAGAAAAAAATTAAATAACCTCCTGACAACATATAAAAGGGCAAAGGACCGCAGCCAGTCAACAGGGGAAGGCTCCATTACTTGGGAGTACTATGAGGTAAGTCATTTTATTTATTCTTGCATGTTGATTTGGTAAAATGCTTTTTCTAAAAAAAAAAAAAATCTCTGCAATTTCAACAGATCATGGAGGAAATTTATGGGAGGTGTGGGGTTGGAAGTGCACCCCCAGGCACTATTCTTTCAACCCCGCTTTTTCCATCCGCGAGGCCTGCCGCAACGCAGACCAGCTGCTCACAGCAACTTAAGGAGCCACCTGGGGCCACCAGGGAAGCAGCCCGGACCATCTCGGCCCACCGAGCAGCAGCCCGGACCATCTCGGCCCACCGAGCAGCAGCCCGGACCATCTCGGCCCACCGGGGAGCAGCCCGGACCATCTCGGCCCACCGGGGGGCAGCCCGGACCATCTCGGCCCACCGGGGAGCAGCCCGGACGAAGAACCCGCGCACAACGGGTCTCCCACGATCCTTCC
This sequence comes from Ammodytes dubius, assembly GCA_026122265.1. Lineage (NCBI taxonomy): Eukaryota > Metazoa > Chordata > Actinopteri > Uranoscopiformes > Ammodytidae > Ammodytes > Ammodytes dubius. Next base: position 5,128,969 of record CM047523.1, on the reverse strand, counting down.
TTCTATGACCTCTATGAGGCCCACTCAGAGGGGAGGACCAGCGCCTTGGAGTCGCTGGTTCGGCCTGACCAGGAGCGGCGGAGAAGGCTGAAAGAGAAGAAGAGGCGATCATTTGAGGCAAAGTTGTTGGCTAACATGGGGGAGATAGCAATGGAGCTTAAAAACATTGGCAAAAGGCAAGACGCCATAATCGATCTTTTGAAAAAGAAGCACTGAGCATTTGTTTTTGTGAGGCATTTTTTTTATTTTCAATAAACTTTCATTAAAAAAACTAAAAAAAAAAAAAAAAAAAACTTGTATGTGTGTTCCTGTCAGGAAAAAAAATTGGGTTGGTGCTTAAAGGCCTGCACAAAGCGCATTTCGGGTTTGGACCGCATCATGGTTTGGGGGATGCAACCAATTCTCGGCTGCTTCAGCCTCCTCTACCTCCACTGGGTCACCCACTGCCAAACAAATGTTGTGCAGGATACAACAGGTTGTAACGGCCTTGCTAATGTTATTGACATTCTTCATTTGAAGGCATCTGAGCCGCCTAAACTTCATTTTAAGAATGCCAAATGCATGCTCTATGACCACTCGGGCTGCATTTAATCTCCGATTAAAATGGCGCTGCCGAGCTGTCAAATGGCCATTGTCCCTGTATGGCCTCATTAGCTGGGGCAATAGCGGGTAGGCAGAGTCCCCAATTAAATACATTCCCTCTGGCACCAGGGACTGGGGATCTTGCTCCAGGGTGCGGCCCACATCCGACAACCGAAACGCCCTCGCATCGTGCCAGCTGCCTGGGTTGCCCACATTTACGTGGGTGAAGCGCCTCTCGCTGTCACAGAACCCAGTGAGGACAACAGTAAAATTGCTTCCGGTTAAAATAAGCCACTGGATTTTGGCAACATGGCTTAAAAATCGGGATGTGGCACCCATCCACCGCACACACCATATTCGGGAATCCCTTCTCCCTAAATCCCCTCTCCGACGCCACTAATGCCTCTCCAGTGGGCCAGGATATGTAATTAGACATGTGGGATGTCACCATGTCACAGAAGTGGTGAACATGGTCACATAGGGTGGATTTTGACGTGTTGAAGCGGTCTGCAACCCCCCTGTAGGACTCCTGGTTGGACAGGGTCCACAGGCAGGCAAGCACACTGTTTTGCAGTGGCAGTGTTGTGCGCTGCATATAGTGTGGGCCCAGGGTGGTCATCACATCCTGATTGAAAAAAGAGAATATTTTTTATATAGCAATCTATCCACATTATACAAATTGAAAGTTATATTCTACATACTTCAACATTTCGCCTAGACAGGCGAAAATGACTTTTGAAGTCTGATGGCGAGTAATGTGGGACCACTTCTTCCACAAAACGCCTTATCTTTGCAACAGATCTAGGGATGGTAAGCAAATTATTAGCATAAGGTAAGCATTGTTTGGTTTGTAGAGGTATTCAAATCAGCCTTGTAGCTGCTAGGCCTTATTGGAGCAAATCAGTACCAAGATTTAACAATGAAACATTTGTTTTGTTTCTTTAGCATAAGCCTATTAAATAATGATTATACACGTGTATTTCAATATTTGTATAAGGCCTTGGCCAATCAGTTAAAGTTCATTTTGAGAGACGTTTTAAGCTTTTCTTTTGAAGATCATGTTTGGTTTTTTTACCAGGGCAAAGAGACAATGGAACAGAGGCGGCAAAAATTCCATTGCTGTTCATTTGTTTGTTTAAAAGAAAAACAAAACGAAAAGCCTGGTTGGACAATTAACTATTTTCCGAGCTTAAAATGTGTTTGTATTTAGACTATATAAAAAGGAAATATATTAGACCTTTATTTTCATTTTCGTTTTGTTTTATTCTTAGATTTTCTAAATTGTAGCCTATTTCTGCACATGTAGACCTGTAGCCTATATTTTGGTTTTAAAATATTTTCGCATTGTAATAGGCCTAAGCTGAATACTTTTGAATGAGAAAGAAAGTCAAACATTGCACCATTTACCTTATTTCTTAATCAGAGTAACCAATCGGACTGTTTTAGTATATCTAACAGTAATTAATTACCTTATTGGATTGGGTTCGTCATTCAGAAAAAGAGGGACTTCAACTGCATCGATCTCATCAGCAAGGAAAAACGCAAATGCTGCTTCCGCCATAGCGAGTCGATGACGACAGATTCCAGCTGTCCGACTTCGGGCTCCCCTTTTAAACCCTCCCCCGACTGCACTCGGCTACTCTTGTCTACTTTCCAGACGAGCTGAAAGTTAGGTCGAACGAGCCTAATGCTGCGCGACGCAGCATCAGGCAGGAGATACAATGTGGCATCACGCAGCAGCCGTCATCAATGGGTTTAAACAGAACCATGCAGAGAAGAAATAATGCATGTAAAACTCATGGGCATTGATTAGTTCACAAAGAATAAGAGGTTTCTTAATATCCTCAAAAAATGCATGTTTTCATTGAAGTTAAACATTGCAAAAAGATTGTTTTTATATTGTTTATTTGGTAGGTTTTGAAACTTACAACACATGTAGGCTACAATGGAACATGAAAAAGGGAAGAAGTATTTTTTCATTAAATATTTTCATACATGGGAATTGTCCTGCTAACCAGTATCTTTAAGTTTAAGACATGTGTTATCTGTTAATTATGCAATATGTATCCAGAAACAATGCTGCACATGTTTTGGCAATGTCCCTATACCACTACATTTTGGAAAGATGTATCCCGGTATATTACAATTTTGTCTCTGATATTCTGTGTTGAAAGTCATCAAATTGTCATAATTTTAGGAAAGTACCATATTCACAAAGCCAAATGTAGTCTCTCTAACCCTTTTATAACCTTTGGAAAGGAAACTGAACAGTAGGCTACACAAAACATTTCTAATTTAAAATTTAAGAAAGCTGCTAAAACTTTTCAATCATGCTCCATTTTTATTGTATTTATTTGAAAAACACCCCCTGGCTCTGCTCTTGACTTGAGTAGGCCTAATGCATATTTAGCCTATATTTGTAATAATTACTCTTTGTATGTTTTTACTGCATTATTGTATAAAGATTGAAACAAAGGTGTATTCAAATTTGAGTGACCACGTCAGACTTTTGCGTAACCAATTGGGCAAATGCATCAAAGGCACGAGGTTTAAACTCCCAATTAGCGCTCAGCTCCGCACGTCAGCAAGACGTTTCCCATCAGACATTTCGCTCCCGCAGCCCGTGGGGAGCAACTGCAGTGACTTGCTCCAGTGTCTGTGTCCGTCTTGATACCACGGGACTTCAAAGTCTCAAGCAGCCGAGCCGCAGCCAGCCGCGTGTGCAAGTGGGACAAAAAGTCTAACCATAATGCAGTGCGCTCAGCAAGACGAGCGTCATAATTGCGCAGGTCTTAGCAAGACGGCGACAGGTCGAACGAGCCTAACGATTCTACTCCCGCCTCCAGTCCGCTACGCTTGCCGCCCTCTTTCTTGATAGGTCCATAGTGCAGCTACGTCATGCTTCCTGGCCGCATGGAATTTCCGGATTATACTTCCCTGTTGCTTCTCTGCGCCAATGAGCAGCTTTCATAGGAATGAATGGGCGCCGTGTTTCAATCCGGTGTCCATTTTTTTATATGTCCATGCTCAGGAGAGAACAGCAGAGCCACAGATCATCAGACAGGCCCTAGCTACATTTGTTTACAGAGAACTGAGCCTGCACACACCATGCACATAATTGTTTTGCAGTAATGGAAATGTTTTTTTTTATTATTATTAAAAGCTAATCGACTTTAACTTGTACATGCCTTTTATGTCTTTAACATGCTGTGGTTTTCACTACGAAGCAAACTGAAATCTTACTAATTAGTGGTTGGTATTCAACCCTGAAGTCCAAATCTTTCAATTCAGGTTTTAGTTTAGGTTTGAGGGAATTATGGAATCTTGCAATCACTGTCCTAATTTAGAGCAGAATTTCTGTATTTGTACTTATATCACCTGAATAAAGGCTACATTTACTTATATAGCCCCATAAACATGTATATAAAAGGTAGAGAGGGCAGATAGCCAAGTTAATTGTATAATATAGTTACTTGTATAGTATAGATTACTCTATCATGCTTTGGAAATGCATGCAGACCAGTTGACACAATGTTTAACTACTATTAACAGATCTTTTAAGTTTGCAAATATGAGTCGAGACACAATCCAGCAATGGGTAGAATAGAAAGTTTTAAAACATTATCATCAACATTATAACAAATAAAGGCTTGACATATCTCACTTTACATGTAATGAGTCTATGCAATATATTAGTTTCACCTTTTAAGTTGAATCACTGAAATACAGCAACTTTATGATATCAATTATTTATTGAGCAGCACCTGTACATACACACAATATTAATTTCCACAACAGCTCTAAATAAACATTATCATCCACAAGTCAAGTGACTAGTGAATGTTAATTATATATTTCTTTCAAAAATGCATTCAAAACCATGCATGAAAAAACACCAACAATGGCATGCAGACGTGTTAGTCTTTGCAAGTGGGAACAAGCCAGCCCACAAACTATAAGTTCACAAAGGACAGAGAGCTTTCTTCAGCATCCAAGCTGTTTGCCTGTCGAGGTGGATTAAACCGTGTGTTGTACTGAAGGTGTTGTACTGATGGGGCCGGTTGCGATGGTCGTGGGGGCATCGCCGGCTGATACCAGGATATCTCTCCAGGATAAGAGGGTGTGGAAGGGGAAGGAGGGCAGCGAGCAGCAGACAATGCAGGTGGCAGTGACTGCATCACTCTGTCAAAAAGTCTATCTTCGTGCGCATGCTGGTCTCTCTGCATCTGGATTAACAGCTCATTGTCATTGTTGCCCATGGCTTGGTGAAGGCCTCCAGTGTTGCCTCAATCTTAGTCTTTTTCCGTCTAGTTTGGCCAGTGCTGAAATTCGACGGTCTCTTCGATGATGAAGACTGTGGTTGAGGTGATGCCTGGGGTGTAGGTGATGATGATGATGCAGCATCTACAAACACAAACAAGTAAACATAAGACATACACTCTGTGTGGAAAAAGACAGTCCAGCACATTGCTTAGTTTCTTATCCTACTACTCAGTGTTATTGGAAAAGCAGACTGCACCCATAACCAAAGACACAAACTACATACGCTATGCACACGTCTTGGTTATGGTCTGATAGCAATAGCTCCGGTTAGCATGAAGACTCGGTAGGTAGGCAACGTGTGGGATACTCCTAACGGTACTTTTATTACACATTGACCATATCAAGCCAGCTCTTGACGTAAAATAATATAATACATACAGTCTGCTTGGTCGCCATTTTCCTGTGGAGCACCCTCGCATGTAGAGTTGAACAGTGGCTATTAAAGGGGACATATTATGAAAAACAAAACATTTCCGGTGTTTGGGCACACTTTGTAGGTTATTGGGGTCCATACCAGCACACACAAGCTTCAAAAAGACAAATATGTCAGTTTCTTCTGGGATACTTATTTAGAAAAAGGGGGGATTTGATGGTCTGTTCCAAAAAACACCGACTGATGACGAAATTGGTCGGTTTTCATTAACATATTATACTCCCACGGGAAATCTCACCAGGGGCCTATTGCATAAAAGTGGAATAAAGACATCCAGGATGATTGATAAAGCCAGCCTTGACAAAGTCTAGCCTGGGCACTTCGGATTAGTCAGTTGCATAAACGCCAATCCAGGATGTAAAGGGGCTGCTTTGTCAAGCCAGGTGTAAGTCATTCTGTTAAGTGCCAGCCCACAGCTTTCAGAAGTAGACCCAAAGATCGAACACGGGTTGCGTTCCGAATCGCATACTTTCTACTATATAGTATGTAGAAAAAAGATTTAGGATGTCCCGATTCTTGTGGCCAGATTTAGGATGGTTAGAAGTACCCGGATGTCCTACTTCATGCAGCCAAGATTGTTAGGGTTGAAAAGTGCATCCTATTTGGGCGATTCTGACCCACAATCCAGTGCGCACGTGAAGTGACGTAACATCGACGAAGCCTCCATATGAAAACAAACGGGGATGCGACGGATATAAAAGCAAGATCAAGGCGCAATGTTATGATGAAATAAGAGAGTAAAGTATGTCCTAATAGTATGCCTACTGCATCCTAACTAGATTCTTTTTATCGTCAGATGTAGTATGTAGAATAGAAAAAAGAAAGAGTATGCGATTCGGAACGCAACCACATATTTACTGATGGAAAAATGGAAAAGACGGCCCATTTTCCCACAATGCCTTGCTAGTTTAAACCGTAAGTGAGGGGGCAGTTCATTTCATACAGGAGATGTATTCTCTGCCAACTGTTCTTGATGTCCCTGCATTGTTTTATGATAAAATAGTTGACAGTGAGCAGTCTGCAGGTGCATCTAAAACATTGAATATCATGGAAAGTCCATTCAAAAAGTGAAACTTTCATAGATTCATTATACAAAGTGAAATATGTCAGGCCTTTTTTTTTGGATGATTGATTGATCATTGAATAAAAAATCCAGTATCTCAAAACATTAGAATGTTACATACAACCAATCAGAAAAAGGATTTATAATACAGAAATGTCAACCTTCTGAAAAGTATGTTTATTCTAGATTAATTTCACTCCATGTGAATTTCTAGAATATATTCAAGTTTCACTTTTTGAATTAAATTACAGAAAAAAGGAGTTTTTCATTGATATTGAATTTTGTTTTAGATGCACATCGATATAGTAATAAGTATTAAGTGAATTTATTTGACCCACACTTGCAACGTCATCTGCCATCGATAATCAATTGTATAAATATAGCCTGCATTATTGAACATCAATTATTATAATTTATATCATTGCATCTTAAACTAATTATAATTAAGTTAATTATAAATGGTTCAGGTTAAATAAATAAAAAAGAACTATTTAACTAAATGACAATGCAGTCTTTTATGTGGTACCTTTAAAACATGCAATGAAAATAAAGCAATACACAGAAGATCATGGAATAACTGTTAAACACCTTGATTTCAGATCGGAGTGACAGCTGACTGAGCCAATCAGGCAACAGAATTTAGCCTGGTCCCGACCAGGCTAAACATAAAGGATAAATCTCCATGGTAACTTCTGTCCCTCCGCTTTAAAGGCCAGGACACACCAGTCCGACTTGTTTCTACTTGTTCCGACTACGCAAAAAATGGGGTCGGCCGTTTCAGGAAGCTCCAGGCTTCCCGTCGCGGCCAGAGAACACACCAAACTGACTGCTGACTTTCCGTACGCTCTGTTGCTTGCGCGGGACGTAATGTCTCCATAACAGCAGGCGGCGCTAATCTGTATTGTGGCCCGAAAAAATACGAAAGCCGGAAATGATGGGACAACTCTCTAGAGCATAAACATAGATAGAAATACGTATTTATATTTATGGACCATAAGAGCACAATTTTTAGCAGAGAGTGTCGAGCATGGTGTCGAGCAGTCAACAAGGGTTGATGCATGTGAGTACTCTCAAAACGAAACGAACAAACACATTAAAACGATGGCTAGCTGTTGTTAGCTGTTTGTGCTACCCGCCTCACTTCCGGGCTTCACTGATTCGCTAGCCCTCCACCAATCAAATTGCTCCAAATGAAAGACGGTCGTCAATCGGCGGCGACAGGCTCAAAACAAGCCCGACGACCTCTACGTCGGCCGACGTTACGGCACACACCAAACAGATTCGTCTCCCGACCCCCTATCGACTCTACGACGGCGATTTTCGGGCTGGTGTGTCCTGGCCTTTATGCAACCGGATCATGGCTAACGCAAGCCAGGATAACCGAAATATCCTAGGTTAATCCCTTATCTTAGTTTTATGCAATAGGCCCCAGAACTCGACAGTTGATTGGCAAATCAAGAGGCCCCAGTTGGTAACCACACACAGCTGAGCCTCCACTGCTAATGTAACAACAGAGTAGAAGCAAGCTGCAGTGTTAGCTCATCCTCAAGCTACCAACACACCCCAGCCTCGAAGAAGACCGGGGGCCTATTGCATAAAAGTGGAATTAAGATATCCAGGATGATTGATAAAGCCAGCCTTGACAAAGTCTAGCCTGGGCACTTTGGATTAGTCAGTTGCATAAACGCCAATCCAGGATGTAAAGGGGCTGCTTTGTCAAGCCAGGTGTAAGTCATTAGGCTCGTTCGACCTCACTTTCAGCTCGTCTGGAAAGTAGACGAGAGTAGCCAAGTGCAGTCGGGGGATAACGAAAATGCCTGACTGAAGCCGGACAGCTCCGAGTCGGCTCGACCGTCAGAAGTAGCGTCCTTGTTGCGGATGCAGTTCGTTTTCTAGTATTATTATCATTTACAAATCCAAATAAAGGAGGTTCAGTATTTCTCCCTTCACATAACGAATATGATCAGCCTAAAGACAGTTAAAGGTCTATTAAAAGATCCCTTATTATTATTGTAGAGATGGATATGATGAACTTTATTATTATGTGTAACATGTAACAGACAATTCCCAGACTATTTAGATTACTGAAAATAAGGCTATGATTTAATCTTAATGGCATAAAGATATCACTTCACCACGAATGTGACTCAAGTTTGTGTTCACTTAATAAATCTATACAGGAGAGTTAAACCTGCATGCTAATTATTGCTTTCCAAATTATTTCTCTGTCAAGGGTTCAGATCATTGGAGGTTTAACTCTGATTAAATATATTTCTGCTTAAATGCATTCACTGCAGTGCAGGCCTAATGATTAAACATAAAGTAAAATCAAAAAGAATGGATCGTAATGTAATTTTGAGCGGTGATGTCAGACTTTTGCGTAACCAATTGGGGAAACGCATCAAAGGCACGGGGTTTAAACTCCCAATTAGCGCTCAGCTCCGCCTGTCAGCTAGACGTTTCCAGGCCCCCAGGACTGTGCCTTCTCCGAGCAGCCAGCATGGACTAGTGGCCAACCCATTGGTACTGCATGCTGTGAATGGGAGCTTATTTTCATGGAAGCCCTAAGGCAGATTTTCCTGTCCACACCAATACAAGCGGCGAACAAGATTGTGTCGCCGCAAAATTTTTCTGGATATCAATCATAGGCTCAAACTTATCTTTAGACCATATACTATTAAAACTGAAGTTTTTTCATTTCAAAACGCCACATCAAGCGTTTTATTAGCCCAACGGCTTTTAGTTTGTTTTCGAGGGAGGAGGAGGGAGTGGGCAGCCGTGGGCAGCTGAACAGAGTCGTAGTGAAACAAATGTTTCGGTTTTCGGCCCGGTCTCCGAGAAGGCTCAGTGCTTTCTTTATAGGTCCATGCTCAGTGCACGGCTCCATTACCTTCTCGTGTCTGTGTCTGACTCATTCTGATTAGGAAATTGCGTTCACAGCTGCAACATGTCTTATAAGTAAACTTTAAAAAGCTCACAGCATTTGAATAATTGTTTGGTTGATTTCACTTAAGCACCATGGACCTATAAAGATGTAACACACGCTATCAAAACAGTGCTAGGTTTAGCTTTCATTAGGTAATAATGGTTGACCAGATGACAGAGGAATCTTCGTTAAGAAATCGTTAACCACCATATTACTTTCCAAAAACGGAGTGTAATTTAAATATCACACATAGCGAATCATCGGGGGAGGGGAGGGGGGGGGGTAGTGACTTATAGCAACTGTGCTCGCAAAAGGCTAAAACCTTTAGCTTACAATGCTACAGAACAAGGATGAGGATTCTACATGCGCTACCAGTCCGCTACGCTTGCCGCCCGTTGCAGCCCCCTCTTTCTTGATAGGTCGATGGCGCCGCTACGTCATACACTTGGGTGTGCCAGGGCTCTCATGAAAGCAGTATGGCAGCTTCCTTGGTTGCTTCTCTGCGCCAATGAGCAGCTTTCATAAGAATGAATGGCCGCCATTTTTCAATACGGTGTCCATGGACGTTTCCCATCAAACATTTCGCTCCCGCAGCGACTTGCTCCAGTGTCTGTGTCCGTCTTGATACCGCGGGACTTCAAAGTCTCAAGCAGCCGAGCCGCAGCCAGCCGCGTGTCCAAGTGGGACAAAAGGTCTAACCATAATGCAGTGCACTCAGCAAGACGAGCGTCATAATTGCGCAGGTCTTAGCAAGACGGCGACAGGTCGAACGAGCCTATTCTGTTAAGTGCCAGCCCACAGCTTTCAGAGGTAGACCCAGAGATCGAACACAGATTTACTGATGGAAAAATGGAAAAGACGGCCCATTTTCCCACAATGCCTTGCTAGTTTAAACCGTAAGTCAGGGGGCAGTTAATTTTATACAACAGATGTCATCTCTGCCATTTTACCTTGATGTCCCTGCATTGTTTTACGATTAAATAGTTGACAGTGAGCAGTCTGCAGGTGCATTTAAAAAATAGAATATCATGGAAAGTCCATTCAAATAGTTAAACTTTCATAGAGTCATTACACAAAGTGAAATATGTCAGGCCTTCTTTTTGGATGATTGATTGATCATGGAATACAAAATCCAGTATCTCAAAATATTAGAATATTGCATACAACCAATCAGATATGTCGACCTTCTGAAAAGTATGTTTATTCTAGATTAATTTCACTTAATGTGTAATGTGTAATCTAGAACATATTTAAGTTTCACTTTTTGAATTAAATTACAGATTTTTTTTTTCTTCATTGGTATTTAATTTTGTTTCAGATGCACCTCGATATAGTTATAAGTACAAAGTGAATTTATTTGACCCACATTTGCAACGTCATCTGCCATCGGTAATCAATTGTATATTTCTAACTTATTTCTTAATTTAATAGTTAATATAATATACGTGCAGACTTCAACACACATCATACCCCGAGGCATTCCTGGATATTAACCCATATATATATATATATATATATATATATATATATATATATATATAGTAAACAGTTCAATTAAATGTTTACATTTTTATTATTAAAGAAATATTTGATTAAATAATTTATGGTTATGGATGGCCTTTGCCCCATCACCTCGTCCATGACATCAAACCACTTCCAGCAGTGGCCTCTCCTCCCTCCAGTTTTGGGTGCCTTTAGGTCCTAAGAGTTAACAGCACAAAGAGATATCTGATCATTATTATGTTATTAATAATGCTTATTTAGCGATAGTTTATCTACTGTAAGCTATTGTCCTAATTGATTAAATAATGGGAACCAGGTTTAAACATTTTATTGCAATGTTTAACTACATTTTTATAAGAAAGCAAAGATATTATCAAATGTATCATTGTGCTGATATTTAATATCATTGATACTTGTATTCACCTTATACTTCTGCTTAATATTCTCCCACTTCTTTTTAACCCATTGGGCCTCAATCCCCCCCCCCCCCAACTCCTTTTCCACGATGAATGTCCTACACAAATATAACATAAATCAAATTAGCATAAACAGCAACTATTTATATACAAATGTGATCTTTGCTTCAACATTGAGACCAGTACAAACATTCCTTACAAGAAACAAAAGTCACTCGTCAAATAGGCTATGTTATACACTTCTCAAGAGAGCACCACAGTAACTTTCCCTCATGTTCGTGCTTATATTATGCTGACGCATATAGGCTATGTAGAAATAAAATGATTTGATATAAAATTCACAATGAACCATTCAGGGAAAAAATATTTACTTACTGAAAGCCTAGTATTGCAGCGTTTCCCCGGCCGGTAAATAGGTGCTCGTTTTCCCTCTCCAGCGGATGATCATGAGCCCCTCAGTGTAAAGAAGGAAGTATTATCCGTCTAATTAATAACGGATAATAAGCCCGTCCCTTCGTCTGACCCTTACTCAATAATGTACGAATACATTATGAATTATCCGTCAAATTTGTAACCAGAGTTAACAGATAACGTTTATCATTTACAAGTAGCCTATAGTTTTATCAGCCGACTCATGTAGGCTATAGTTCCAAGACTATCAAAATGATAACGAGCTTTGTCAGCACGAATGGCAACTTGAAATACAATTCCGATAACAAAAAAGCTATTTTCAAAGCTATTGTCATCCCATACAAGCCGTGAAAAAACATTATTCAGGCCTACTTAAAGCTGAATGATGACTGCTGCGCTTTTTCACCGTCACCTTCCATGTCGTTGCATAGATGAATGAAAAAAATAAACCCTCCTTGTCGTTTGAAAAGACGCAGTGCATTGTGGCGGTTGAGTAGGAAAAGTATCCAATCAATCCATACCCAAAATCTTCCCGGAAGTTAGTACTCATCCGGGAATTTCTCGCATATCCAAACTCGCATACCCAACCATCACATACTCAAATTGAAGTCAAAATTAGTATGAGTAGGACGTTAGTATGGCTTTCCGAACACGGCCTAGGTCCCAATTAAAGCTGGGGTATGTGATTTCTGATTGGTCAAAATTAACATGAGCAGTACACTTTGACCAATCAGAGCGAGGCTCTGATTAAAAAAAAACAGATTCTCTGTTCTTATTGGCTGTTGGTACTGTCCATTCACTTTGGCACCGACGTTGTTGGTGTAGAGCAGGGCTATTCAACCTCCTTAACAAGTGGGCCGAAAAGGAAAACCGCTGGGGGTTCATGGGCCACACATACAGTAAAACATATAATGTCAATTAATCGCTACAAATAAATCGTACTTAAAGCGGCTACGAGTAACATTTAAATATCTTTTAAACAGCCTCATGTTTCCTCTGATGATCATAAATTACCTTTAACAGCAAACGAGACCATCAGTGCAAAGAAAGACGTTTTTATAGTTTTTATTACTGCGTTTGGTCTGGTCGCACACCCAGTCCGATTTTCGGTTTGCTCGTGCAGGCTCTATGGTCACATATCCGTATTGGTCGCAGATTTCAGTGTGGCGATGCAACGCGATTTGAGAAGCCTATCCCTCCAGGTGAGGGAAGGGGAGCGGGAGCCTTGTTTGAGACAGTTGTTTGTCGTGATAATGACTGATAACGGGGCTGAACCATCAAAGGAAAAAAAAGAGAATGCAATGAAGAAAAGCTCAAAGGGAGAGTGATATAGGCTACGGGCGGGACGAGGGCGTTGCCAAGCAACGTGTATACAATTTCACGAGAGCGAAACTAGACTGCAGTGTTTACTCCTAAATGAATGAGCGGTTGGTACTAACACAAAGTTTGCTTTGCTATTAAATAGTCATTATTTACATCAACAACACAAACACATTACCTCATCGTGATCCATACTAACTGCCGTCTCTCGTTCATATCGCTTTCTGTGAGGACACGTAATCTTTCAGCTCCGTGAGAGAGAGTAGTTAGTAGTCTAGCAGCAAGTGCTCAAAAAAGGCTTTAGTTTTCGAGATACCCCTACCCGAGGTAGAACAAACCTCAGCAATGATTTTTTTTATCTTTAGAATGTCCTGTTCATGAAATTGATTCTTGAGCACTTTTATCTTTGGGCGAAATATGTTTTTTTGGTTATTCTTTAGAACTACCCCAGTCCCTCAAAAAGAGCCAAATTAGGCCATTCCGAATAGGGGATATGTGACAAAAAAGCCCATAACTTGGGAATGCTCACTCTTTTCTTCACCAGATTTGCTGAGGTACTAACCAGGTGTCTGTCCCACATCACCAAAAAGTTAGAATGTAATTTACCAAAACATTTATTGAAATAGAGTCCTGTATACATAGCTTTAGTTTAGGCGGAAATGGTACTTTTGTGGTGATAGGAAAAGAGGGTTCCTTTACTTTTCTCTCAAATATCACCAAAACATAAATCCCTGTCAAATATACCATTTATGTATTGTCTAGGATGCTATTTAACAATAACCAGTGGTTGTATGAAGATATCTATTACAGTTCAATTTCTAATGAGATTTTTCTAGAAGTACTCCTCCACTGAAATAGCCATATTAGGACATTCCGACTTGTTTCTACTTGTTCCGACTACGCAAAAAATGGAGTCGGCCGTTTCAGGAAGCTCCAGGCTTCCCGTCGCGGCCAGAGAACACACCAAACTGACTGCTGACTTTCCGTACGCTCTGTTGCTTGCGCGGGACGTAATGTCTCCATAACAGCAGGCGGCGCTAATCTGTATTGTGGCCCGAAAAAATACGAAAGCCGGAAATGATGGGACAGCTCTCTAGAGCATAAACATACCGTACTTTTCGGACTACAAGCCGCGACTTTTTCCCCGTTTTTCGACCCTGTTATTACACAGCACAGTATATGTTCTGTAGCTACTAGGGATGGGCGTTAGTAATCTACTCCTCGTTTCAAATGATCTCGATTGGTGGATGAGGAAAATCGTTTTTTGTTTTTTTTAGTGTCTGTAGCCTTTAGGCCGGCCGGTGGGCCGCCCCTATTTTAAAATGTTATATACGTGTACAAAACGGCACAAAACGGATAAAATAAAGTTTAACAAAATTAAATATTTTGATCCAAGTTAAATAAACTAAGCGTTGTGTCAAACAGCAACCGCAAATAACTGCCACCATCCATGCAGCGCAGCCAGTGTGTGTGGTCTACACAGCACCGCGGAGCTGAATGCGGTGCTGGAAAACTTGGATAGTCACGTAAAGAAGTCAGGCTGACTTCGGGCACATTCGAGCAAACGACAGTTAAGAGGCCTTTATTATGGAATATAGGATTGAGATTCAAAAGCCGACCGGTGTAACGTTCCGTTAACGAGGAATTAGTCGCGGTAATTAGTCACGGACACGGAGTGGGCATACGTGGTTGGATATAGCCTACTACTACTACTGCTTTGGTGAGTTATTTAGCCTATCTATGTGTTTAAATTGTAGGACAATAATGTTATTGTATTTGCTGCCCTTCTTATTTTAAATGGTGTCTATTTTGATTGTTAGCCAACTACAGCCCATGCTTTTTTTCTCTCTTTTTTTTCTCTCCACCGCAGACCTACTCGATCGGTTTAAATTGTGGCCCGCTTATTTAATTACTTTCAGTTAGGAAAATGTGTTTTAAACTTGTGGAAAATAAATCCTTACAATCATATGGTAGGCTAACTGTGACTGTTTGACAAGAAGCATTAAGCGCAGGTTATTGGCTTTATTGCATGCACCGTTCTGCTGACAGATGCGCTGCGTTCTAAAAATTGAAAAAAGTTTAACGAGGAATCGATTGATCCTCGAGGAATGCAAGCGATCACACGAGTAGTGAAAACACCCGTGCCCATCCCTAGTAGCTATTGCACTAAATGGTAACACTTGAATACATTATGCAAATATGCAACTTGTTTGTTGAAATGTTAATAAATGGGAGCTTCCTCAAGCAGCCATCTCTTTCCCGACAATCCCCTCTGTGCACAAATTCTTACATATGGTAATTAAACATTATAACACCTGCGGCTTAGGGCTGGGCGATATGACCAAAATCTCATATCCCGATATAGGAATTTAATTTCCCGATAACGATACATATGACGATATAACATATTTTCTGTTAATTCAATTAATAAATAAATATAAAAATGTCATATAAATAATAAAATTCTCAACAAATAAAGAATTTACCCATATTGATTATTTTCTGCTTTAATTCAAACGCAAATTTAAGCATTCAACAAAATAGAAAATGCAAATGTGACATTTGAGTAGTTTTGTGCCGTGTGGGGTTTCAGGGCACAGAATTGACTGAATTGGTGGATTCCTCCTTAGCTTAACTCATTAGCCTAATGGAGCTATCCTCTTTAGCTGAGGCTGCGGTGGCTTGTAAATTCACCACGCGGTGAGGGTGAGCGCCCCGGGGAGCGCAGGAGCTTCTCACCGCTGACAGAGCAGCCGAGCCGCGCATTACTGCAAGCCGGAAGCGCGCGATAGCCCGCGGGGATAACAGCTCGCTAGCTCGGCTGCTATCCCCCCGCGAGCCGGTCGAGCGCTGCCCGGGTAACGCCGGCTCGACTGCTCTGTCAGCGGGGATATGTGATCCTCTCCCCATGGTGCAAACACCGACAGGTCTGTTACCGATGGGTTTCAGTGTCCGAAATTAACTTTGATTATCACACAAGCGAGAAAAGCCTGGTGCAGTCAGCTGGAAATAGTGTGATGGAAGCGCAGCAGGGCCAGGAACTAGGAAGCGCCAAGTGTTTCTGCTTCAAAATAAAAGTCAAAGTTAACTTTAATTCCTCACATTTCACCAGTTAAAGGCTTTTAATGTGAAGTTACGCAGTAGGAAATCTTCGGTTTGAATTAACAGTAACTTATCTGCGAGCTACATAGTTTGTGTCCTAAAGAGTGGGATTTGCAACATAACGAAATAAACGATATTGCATCAAATGAAACGATAGACGTTTTTGTTTCGTCAGACGATATATATCGCCATATCGCACAGCCCTACTGCGGCTTATAGTCCAGTGCGTCTTATAGTGCGGAAAGTACGGTAGATAGAAATACGTATTTATATTTATGGACCATAAGAGCACAATTTTTAGCAGAGAGTGTCGAGCATGGTGTCGAGCAGTCAACAAGGGTTGATGCATGTGAGTACTCTCAAAACGAAACGAACAAACACATTAAAACGATGGCTAGCTGTTGTTAGCTGTTTGTGCTACCCGCCTCACTTCCGGGCTTCACTGATTCGCTAGCCCTCCACCAATCAAATTGCTCCAAATGAAAGACGGTCGGCTGCCGATTGATCAATCGGCTCAAAACAAGCCCGACGACCTCTACGTCGGCCGACGTCACGGCACACACCAAACAGATTCGTCTCCTGACCCCCTATCGACTCAACGACGGCGATTTTCGGGCTGGTGTGTCCTGGCCTTAACATCCCACTATTGTCATAACACAACCTTTAGTAAATTCAACTTTTAACACAAGTAATTAGGGGCCAAGCCCGAGAAGGGCCTAGGACCGCGTTTTGCAGAGCAACGCGGTTCCATAGCCCTGCTGGGCAGGGAACCCTATTGTTTTTGCTGGGATTATTCCTATTATTTGGCGTCGCGTACAAGTGGTGCTGCAGCCCAAACCGTAAAGGGTTGGGACATGCCACTTGCATGGCTTATCCAGGTCCGTGCCTGGCACGCAGACTAAAAAAAAATCATACATCCCGGCCACTAGCTGGCGCTACAACAAAGGAAAACGCGATTTGGGCTATAACTTCCACACCGAAAGTCTGACAGTCAAAAACTTTATATCCACAGATGCACACAAGTCAGATGCATCTTTTGAGATAGGCCACGCCCATTTGCGTATATATACATTTATAAAACTGCGGTGCACACCTGCACGCAATATTCCCTTTATAAATACCCACCTGCGGTGAATTGTGCGCAGATGATCTCCACCCCGTGTCATCCCACTTCTCCTCCCACTATCTACCATACATGGCATATGCTAAATAGCTCATGAATATGGACGCTATATAATGAGGACGGTCGTTTGACAGACATGAGGAAAATGACTTCGAAGAAGACCAAAAAATCTAAGTTCTCTGAAAGCGAAATGGAGGTGCTCGTAACAGAGGTGGAGCACCGCAAAAAGGTTTTGTTTGGAGGCCTCAGCAGAGGAATTTCAAATAAATTTAAAATAATAGAGTGGCAACGTGTCACAACGGCGGTGAATAACGTCAGCTCGACCGAGAAGACAGTGGCCGAAATCAAAAAGAAGTGGTCGGATATGAAGGTGGAGACAAAAAAGTCGATCACTTCACATCGCAACTCCGTGAGAACAACTGGTGGGGGCGAGGGGGAAGCAGACGAACCCTCACCGCTCCATCTAAAAATAGCTGCCGTGATTGGCGAAACTATGCTGTCCGGCATTGTGCCAGAGGCAGTGGGGGACAGCGACGCAGCAGCAGCCACAGCAGCCAGTCCAGAGAGCAGTAAGTTAAACATCTTTTTTTAAACAAAGCAAAGTAAGAAGGCATTACAATATTTAAGCAACCAGACAACTCATTGATTTCTGTTTCATTTATTTAGAATCAAGTGTGGCTGACGGTCTTGAGATGGCAGAGGAGGCACCAGGGCCAAGCAGGGTCCGTGCGTCCATGTCCCCACGGCCAGGCCCAAGTGGAGTCTCCTCCGGAACACGTGCCAGTGGCAGTGCGCGCGTTCTGACGGATGCTGTGCTGGAAATACAAAAATAAATTGTTACATCTGTGCAGCAACTGACAAAAGAGGTCCATAATGTGCACAATGTGTTGAATGAAATGTGCAACGTATTAAAAGAAATTGCCAAAATGTACCCAGTGTGTTGTCTTTATAGACGGTGCATAACATTTTCCCGGATGGCTAAGGCCCGGGCAATGGCTGGTTTGAGTGGTGGGGGGGGGGGGGGGGGGGGGGGGGGGGGGGGGGGGGGGGGGGGGGGGGGGGGGGGGGGGGGGGGGGGGGGGGGGGGGGGGGGGGGGGGGGGGGGGGGGGGGGGGGGGGGGGGGGGGGGGGGGGGGGGGTGGGGGGGGGGGGGGGGGGGGGGGGGGGGGGGGGGGGGCATGTCCTCGCCTCGTCCTCTGGCATGATTTCAGCTGGCGCAGGGATGCCATTACGTTGTGAGAACAGCGCAAGCCCGGACAATCTGGCAAACCTGTTGGGAGAAAGTTACAAAGTGGTTTCAACGAAAATGCTAGACAATTACCAATTAAGGTCCTTTGGCATTACAAAGCCTTAGACAAATGACAGGCATGATCTATAATAAGCTTGCTCACCTTCTCTGGCTTGTAAAGCAGTATTCCACCCGATTTGTCCAGGCATCTCCAGCGGGATTTTAGGAGCCCGATGGTGCGCTCAATCACCGATCGGGCTCGACCGTGGACGACATTGTAATGCCGCTGTGCTGCGTCCTGCGGGTTCCCGAAGGGAGTCAGGAGCCACGGTGCCAGAGCGTACACACTATCACCTGCGTAATGAGAACTAGTTTAATGTATTCCATAAAACTAAAATTTGCAAAGTGAATGCAGTGTAAGATATTACTGAAAATAATGAACTTACCTAGCAGCCATCCATCCCTCACAGCACCAGCTTGAAGCTGTGCCCCCACAATGCTTTGCCTCAGAATAAACTAATCATGTGTTGAGCCAGGCCACCGAGCCACTATATTTGTTATAGTCATATCGGCACTGCAAATAATTTGCACATTAATGGAATGGTAATGCTTAGGATTGACAAAAGCAAACTCATTCTCATTTGGTGCCTTTACTGCAACATGAGTGCAGTCAACGGCTCCGATTACGTTAGGAAAACCGGACATTGCTGCGAATTGCATTTTAATGTTGGCCTGGTCAACAGCTGTATAAGGAAACTTGACATAACGAGGGCTTAAGTCAATTAGGCTATCCCAGACGGCTGGCATGAGCGCGCTCAGTGACGGCTGGGATATACCTGCCCTATCAGCTATCTCGCGTTGGAAGGTCTCAGTGGCAAGGAAGCCCAGAGTGGCACATAACTGTACTTGCACAGGGATGGACCGGTTCCTCATGGTTGCTCGCTCCGAGGCAGGGCCCATTATAGTACACAAATCTAAGAGAATTGCTCTCGGAAGTCGAAAACGGCTTATTAGCCAGTCATCTCCATGCGCGAAAGGGTCATTGTGGTCATGAAATACACGCTCTCTTCTCAGCCTTCTGGCCAAATCCTCAAGGATTGCACGTCGACGTCCACAAGCCTTTTGCGGAGAACAAACAGCAACCCCAGGTGGCCTTCTTCACTTAAATCTCCTAGAAGGAAAAATGAAACAGGCAGGACAATGCTGTAAGTGTGCTTTACATACACTTTTTTAACACTTTTTATCCAAAACAACGTCATGTCACAACACACAGCAATCATACCACTTCTTTCTCCAGAAGACATTTCTGATAGCATAGTCCTGATGCTCCCAGCCAGCTGCCTCAGGTAGTGCAGTGCTGTCTCATCTCTCTGACCAGAATGACTTTCTCTTCTTGGAGACGCATTTGTGACATCCAGGCATCATGCACCTTCTTTTTTGTCACAATATTGCTTGTACCTGGAATAATAAAAAATAAAAAAATCCCTCTAACAATTGTAGCAGGTACATACCAATCTGTAGGAATACCTTCAGAAGCTTAAACAGTAATATAACAGTAACAGTAATATACTATGCTAATCCCAAAAACAAGTGAAAATAAATTGTATTCCTAAATTACTGCACAGGTATCTTCCTCTCCTCTTTTACCTTCAAAAACTGAAAAAAATAATTGCTTCATACCACTGCTGTGCATCTCCTATGGCCAGATAAGACAATCTGCCTGATTGTCTGTTTCCACCACAGACAGCTTGCCTTCCACCTTCTCCTCAACAATGCGCTCCTCCTCTGGTACTTGCTCATTGTAGAGCCGGATTGTCTCAAAGAAGAAAGAAAAAATAAAAATAAAAAAGTTGAACAAACGTGTATAGAGATAACACAGTGTTAACTTAAGTTATGTTAAAGACTTATATGTAACATAATTATAACTGAAATAACAAATTCATAATAAGAACACTGACTAACAGGCCTAATCTTTGTAATATTTTATGGATAATAATATGTATTTTAAGAAAAATCAATACAAACATACCGGTCTGATGGTAAAGGCTGGCTTTTCTTTGGTGAACACCAAGAAACATCTGCTCAATGGAATGCTGAAGGTTATGCTGCTCATCAGATCGGGTACCTACAGAATCTTTAGAAAACATTACGATAAAAGTTAACAATCACAATGTCTCTTAACCTTCAGTGCATCTTAGGCCCTTTTTGGTACATTTTGGTTTTTCATTTCACAACTGCTGAGGCTGTGTTCATGCAAATGGCTTCATATTTGGTCAAGGCTAATGTTTTCTGACCAATTTATGAATTTTATCCTCAATTCATTAATTTACACTATAATGCACTGTATATACATTTTCCTCACACTCAGCCTCCTTGGCCAAAACGGCACCTCATTGACTCCCATTCAAACGACATTTTTTGACCCTTCTGCCAATAGCTGATAGAAACCAGATTTTTTTTGTTTTGTTTTATTTCCTTGCACTAATGTCTTGAAAATTTAAATGTTTTGTGTTTTTTTTTTAATTGCATCGGTTTTCTCTCATATACCATTGGTTTTAATTACAGGCTGAGATTTAATATTGCTCTCCTCTGCTACTAGCCACTGCAGGCCACATGAATAAATTGTTTCAGCTAAAATGCTCTCTGTATTCTTAGTGATGGCATAGTATAGTATAGATGTGTTTTTCGACAAATAAGTGTGTGTGCGTGTCTGTGTGTGTATCCAAACACGGACACTCAAATTCACATAGAGAAAAACAGTTCAGTGTAAATCCATAAAAACTGCATGTGTTGATCCCATGGTCAATTGAGGTTAAATACATGAATTTGGTAATATTAGACATTCATCCTGTTCTTATACCTTGAAATTTTAAATTTTTACTATTTTACAGCTGATGCGTGAATTTCATCCTTATAGGCCTGAAGAGCAAAGATACCCCTAGTGGAAACGAGGGAACTGTGATTCATTTTGTATTGTTATCAGTTGTAAAGGCTATAGGCAGGACTTAATTCATAAAACATCTGAAAAAATCATAAAAATATAAAATTTCAAGTTATAAGAGCAGGATGAATGTGTAATATTACCATATTCAGAAACTTATCCTCAATTAACCATGGGATCGAAACATGCTGTTTTCATGGATTTACATTGAGCTGTATTTCTATGTGAATTTCACTATCTGTTATTTGATACACACACAGGCACACATATTCACAAATACATATTTGTTGAAATACACATATACACTACTCTATGCTATTATGAAGAACCCAGACAGGGCATGTTATCTCAAATATTTTATTAATTTAGCCTGCAGTGGCCTAAGTAGCAAGGGAGTGCAAATTTACATTTTAGCCTGTAGTTGAAACACTGGCATATGTGTGAAATTAGCAACAACTAGTAAAAAACACAAAAAATGGAAAATGTCAAGACATTAGTACAAGGAACCAAAAGAATAATAAAAAAATCAGTTTCTCTCATCTTTTGGCAGCAGGGTCAAAAAGTGTGGTTTTAATAGAATTCTGTGTGCCGTACAATGGCCCTTAATGGAGGGCACATATTAAATCTTAAATAGCAAAAAGAATAGAAATGCATTCAATTTTTGCTGCAAAAGGTGGGCATACCAAATATTAAGTTAAAAGTGAAAGAAAAAAACAGTAGGACTGACTTTATCAGAACAACCTCTGCATTTTCCATGGATTTTTTTTTTTAAATCATGTCACATCTGACAGGTGTTCTAATAATTTTGGCCACCACTGTATACAAAAAAGCACATTAGGACTACAGACAAGTCTATAAGCAAGAAAACAATCACAATATAAATGTGTTATGAGAACCTCATTCCTTTATTTTTTTCATAAAATTTGTATTTAGGATGATTTAACCTCAATCAAACTTTTACTTTACCATAATGACATTTTTATTATTTATTTTCAGCCTTCAAAAATGGGAATGTTTGTTTTACACATGGTAAAAATAAAACATTTTCAAAATCAATTTTTATGATTATTGTGTGGTTTTGGGTCCAATATTATCATATAGTAAGCCAAAATGAAACAAATACCTATCAGGTCATAAAGGTGAGGATGCGATGAACAAAAAGATACCAAACATTGGCTTGAACATTTCCCTTTATGTAGTTTTGTAAGGATAATTCAAAAGTATGCAAAAATGGCCAAAATAGCCCCAGGCCTCAGAGGGACGAGCGATAGATGTGTGTAACTACTCTCTCCTCCCTCCCTCTCTCTCTCCTTCCTTCCTCCCTCCCTCTTTTCCCTCTCCTCCACCCCTCTCTCTCCCACTGTCTCTCTCTCTCCTCTACTCCCTCCCTCTCTCTCTCCTCCCTCAAAAAAACCGTCAGGCTGTTTTTGTTTATTTTCCAATGCAGTAGCGTTGCTTCTGAGGCATTTCACAATAATAATCACAATAATTCCACAGCACAAGTTGACTAAAGACTGTCAGGTCTGAGGCACCACCGCTAAATGTAAAAATTCCTATAAAAGTCACAGATCAATGGTAATGTGACAGCAACTGGCTTGCACAAATAAAGAGACAATGGGGAGAGTTGTGAAGCTGAAATGAATGAAGACAGTTTGGAATGTAATAGTACTTTTTAATTAAAGTACTGGAAATAAAACAGCAAACTGGCCAATTGTAAACAGATATACAGCAGCTGTTACAATAATGTACAAATGTGTAACAGTTTCAGGTAGGCTGTTCAACCACTAAAATTATACTTTACCAATCAATTAATATCACACATTCCACAATTTTCTTTCTAAATGTATGCGTTTATACATTCATCTACAATTTTGCCTGTTTTTCACTTTTACTTCCCCAGCACTCTTTGTATGGTGTCTGCAGATTGGTCAAGCCAGGCTGTGTCAGTGAAAGGCCATATAGAGGAAAATGACTGCATCACAACTAAACTGAAAAACACTTCACCAGAACAATGTCTAATACACGACTACATGACTTTGTCCATATCGGGTAAACATTCATCCATTGACAGAAACAGGGTTGGGTAGAACTCACTTCAACTCATCTCAGTAGATTTAAAAATGACATACTCTATATATTCTCTAAATGATCAAAGTAAAATATTGTCTGATAAATCAACATTGGATACTTTAAACAACACCTAGTTCAATATGGTTGTGTTTAATTAGAATTTTAAATAATATCCACTGACTAGGACGTGAACGTGATCAGTTAACATCGGATTATCTCCCAGGTGATCTGATTAAATTATTAGGCTATTAACTATCTAGACCAAAACATTGTATTTCTTTTTTGTATGATAACTTACATTTGCTTAATATCAAAAACAAACTAAAAAAAAAAGGGGGGGGTTTCTTTTTTTTTTCACGCCCCACAGTTTGAAAACCACTGCTCTAATCCACCCCTCTCTCTCTTTCTCCTCTTCTCCACTCCCTCTCTCTCTCTCTCTCTCCTCTTCTCCACTCCCTCTCCTCCACCCCTCTCTCTCTCTCCTCTCTACTCCCACTGTCTCTCTCTCTCCCACTGTCTCTCTGCTCTTCTCTACTCCCTCTCCTCCACCCCTCTCTCTCCCACTGTCTCTCTCTCCTCTTCCTCTCTCTCTCTCCTCTCCTCCCTCTCCTCCACCCCTCTCTCTCCCACTGTCTCTCTCCTCTTCTCTACTCCCTCTCTCCTCTCCTTCCTCTCATCTTTTCCATCTCCCTTGTTCATCTTGGGGTTGCAGCCACTCAGCCCCTCTCTCCTCCATCTCTCTCCTGTTTGTCACCCTCCCACACCTCTCTTCCTAGCTTACCTTTTGTGAACCAAAAAAAAGAAGAAAAAAATGGACCGATTGCACATTGTATAAAATGGCAGACAAGAACAACAACTATACCTCTGTTTTTCAGCTTTCAAGCTTTCTTTCTTTAGAGCCTCAATACGGTTTTTTACATAGGCCTTGACCACCTGCCAAGTCCTCGCTTGAAGTGCAACCGGTGCATTTTCTTTGCAGTTGATACACTGGGCTTTCCCAGGTACCTTCCCTGACCTGATGTTGTCCATCAGTGTAGCCTCCACAGCTTGGCTTTCGTCAAAGGACCACTTCTTTCTTGATCCTGAATAGAATGACAAATTATTATTTATTTTTTTCAAAAAGAAAAACAGATGTTGCATGTGATGCGACATTAGCGGCCCATAATGAGGCTATAACAGATCCAGACAGGAGGAGAAGAACATACAATCCTTACAGTACTACCTTTATTGGCATTTGTTATCTAATACCAGAAGTAGAAATAGCAGCAGAAATATACGTGTTAACTGCAACACTATGAACACAGACTAAAGTTTACCAATACTCATACGGTACCGCTAACATTATTGCAAGGTAATAGCAGTAGTTGTTGCAGTAGCTGCATAGTCTGTTAAATTTAATTGTAAGGCTAAAATAAATAGTAATATATTTTTTTAATGTTCAAGCAATTTATTAGGTTATTGCTTTTCTTTTTCAACAACACTAGGTGTTTGTTAGGGCTAAGTATGTGTTTCATTATTTGTTTGTGATAGGTCAGTAAGGTGCACTATATGGTTTCTAATGTTTCCTGTCACTGTTATGAATCCCCCCCCCCCCCCCCCCCCCCCCCCCCCCCCCCCCCCCCCAAAAAAAGGCTTGTGCACATGCAAGAAGCCTGGCGACACCAGCCTGATATCTCAAGTTTCAAATTTGTTTCTCTTCTGCAGATCAGTCTGGTCTTTCTACAATATCCGTGGGGAGGAGCCTCTGGTTAACCTAATTGACAACTACATGAACCTATCAGAAGCTGCCTTCCACTAAGGGATGAATGTTATGTTAGAGAGTAGGTATAAGCCTCGTTTGAGTAGGAGCCGTCTTGCTCAGACCTGCGCAATTATGACGCGCGTCTTGCTGAGCGTCATAATTGCGCAGGTCTGAGCTGACAGCTTCCTTCTCAAACGAGGCTAACGTTTTGACGAGCTCCTCCCCACAGAGATTGGAGTCCAGACTGAACTGCAATACAGAAACGAGTGTGAAGCTCATGAGACCAGACTGGTCTCCCCAGGATAATGTATTAGCCACAATAATTAAAAGCTTACCTTTTGTTGCAGGTAGTTCTTTAGAACCTTCCCGACCAAGATGTGCTTGTTCAGTCAAAGAACCCACTGAAACACATGAGCAAAAGTGTTAAGAGACAGTCCCTACTTCCCGTTGGTACACATAGGCTATGTAGGCTGCTGGAGAAAATGACTGCTTCCATCATTTTTATTTCAAAATTTAAATGGAAATTAGGGCTAGCCATGCCAGCAGACTTTACAAGAGAATATAAATACTTTCAGTAATACAGAGAGGAGGAAGATATTCTTTCAGATAACTAGAGATATTAATTTTGGCTTGTTGTGGTTCATTGTCCCGTCCAATTTCCGCATGGTTTTCCTTTTTACCCCTGATTTTCATGTAAATATAACAGCTGTCTTTCAATCAAGTATTGATTCAAGATGTAACTCAATTATTGCCTACATACCATCTGATGAAGGAGGTGAAGACGGAGGTGTGGTGTTATTCTCATCTTCAGTCTCAGGTCCACTGTCAGTGTCAACTTTCTCTGGAAAACACAGCAACCATAAGGAAAATATGAGAGACAGACACAATTTTAAGAGAACCACTGCCAACAAATATTAAAAAGAGGCAAGAGCAGATAATGGGCTGCAACTTTAAGATGGACAAGGGAGAGGGAGAAGAGGAGAGAGACAAAGGGAAGAGAGAGAGACAGAGGTAATGCATGCGTGTAAATTATTTTTACCTTGTGGATCAATGTTGATTTCACCGAGATTCTTATATATCTTCATTTGCTTCCAAAGGGATCTTCTTTTGAAGTAACAATCACAGCTCACACAATGCGATTGTTGCCGTGGTATCACTGTTCCTTTACCATCCTTCAGTATTTTGTTGTTGTGCACCCGATTTCCTCTGTTTCTTAACAATGTAAACTGTATTCTTCGCTCCCTAGACCCCTTTGGAAAAAGAATTGCTTTTGCAACTTCAGGTTTGTCTTTGTGCCTAGCCTCTAGATGCCGTGCCATCTTTCCAAACGGCTTGGAACAGAACAAACAGTAAGACCGTTTGTTGTAAAGTCTTCCACCACGGTCGTTCTTCTTCAATGTCATGACTTTCACATCAGAACAATCAGGGGTTTGTGCAGTGGATTTCTTGTTTCTTCTTTTTGTATCTTCTTTGGGCCTTTCTATTGAACTGTCAGTGTCACTGTCCGTTTTAGTTTCAGGAACGTACTCCTCCTCGCTTTTGCTTGGAGAAGCTGGGGGTTCTTTTCTGTTGAGCTAAAAACAAAAATAAGAAAAAATATCAAGTTTCACGTGAATTAGTCTAGGTCCTGGGTAAGATTTGTATGGGCCTCATTTAGCAGAGAATACCACAACTGTTATAGACTAATATGACCCCAGTGAACAACGTGGGATGTGTGACAAAATCTATCCGAGGCGAAAGTCCTGAAAATGACGACAACAGGTTACACTAGTATCACACTACGTTGTTTGCGATTATACACACAGTCACACACACACGCCGAGGGAAAGACAGATTGGGCCGACTAGCTTTTATCATCCCCAAGTAGTTTATTAGTGATGTAAAATCAATAAATGCGTGTCTCCAGAACATATTTAAAAACTTTGAGGAAAAAAAAGAACATTAAAAAATTTTAAGATTTTTTTTTTAAACGGTTTTCGTTTATTGATTTTCCCTAAACGGTTATGATTTATTAAACGGTTTAAACGTGTACACGTGTACACGTGCACACCCCTAGTTGGCGGTACAAGGTAGTAGTAGATAGCTTTTCCGGTACAATTTGATGCATAAAACCTTACTGTAACCGAAAATGAATGCCACTAACGTTCATAAATCGGTTGGTGTAAGCTTGGGGTTACAAGTATTGTAAATGACAAGCTTTCTGTCCTCTTATTTCACCCATTGAACTCGTGAAAATAGAAGACATGCTGGTAGTGAGGGGGCTTTGTGAGCGGCTATCTTTCCTGTTAGGCGTACTTCAAAATAAAAGTCAACTCACATTTGTCCAGTGAAATGCTATTAATGTTTAGCCAGTGACATAATTTTACTGTGAAGCCGTAGCCTTAATGCTCCTTTTGTTGAACAGTAACTTAGCCGCTGCGAACTATGGATAGTGTTTTTTAATGTAGAGAGAGCCGTGTCCCTGGCATATAGAAGCTACACACGTTTATTTTGCTAGAAAAACCGGCAGAGCACAAATCTTTCCCCAGACAAAGTGGCGGGTGCATGGTATCAATAACTTACTAATCGCTTAGAATAAATTGGCGAGTGTTATATTTGAGCCCTGCACGGCACTCTCCGCTGATCACAGTGATGGTGCCGCGGAGACACCGTGCATGTTATGTTGTCATCTAACTTTATAACTCACGTGTGGGTATTTTGACAGCAAATGTTATAGACTATGCATACGTGAAGTGGAGCCGTGACGTCAGCGTTATCAGGGGAAATAGTTTCGGTGTTTACAAGAAACCAAAACCGTTGTGTTTTCCAAAAAATCCTCCCTGGGAGTAGATCTCAAAAACTTGCGGTTTCATGCCTGCGTTTGCTGTTTTCATGTACATGATATAGTGCAACCGCGGGAATTTTTCCGCGTTTGCACCGTTTCGTGTTGCCGTGAGAACAGGGCCTAAGAATGTGCTGCCAAATCCCTGATTTTAACCAATATTATATTATCAATATCATAGTTTGCCACTGAGGGCATGCTGTAATATTTTCAAAGTTTATTATCTAAAACAGTTAATTATCATTTTCTAAAAATATAAATGCAAGGGTGAAGCATGCTGGAGAGGCCTCAATAGTATGTTTTGATTACTAATGTTTAAACAATGCCTGTATACACCCATTTTAACAGCAAAAAATATGACGCTAAAGATAATGGCATATCTCACCTCATTCGTATGGCGTTCTGTCACATCATCAACTGCAAATATATTACAAAAGAGAAAATGTTTGTTAGCTTCAAAATTAATTAACAATATCAACTTGGCTGTTAATTTTAAAATAAGGCATGCAATTTACACTTGATTTCCTCCTAATAGTTCTCTACCTAAACCTGAAAAGTAATGCTTGGGCCCTTGCTTTCATTCGGCATTTCTTACTGCAAATATGGCTTCGCCTAAGAAAATTGCAAAATTGAACATGGAGGACCCGGATGTCACCAATTTGAGCACAACATTTGAACTGTTAGGTTATCAAAGTATTGACGAAGGTATAAAACGCACCGAGCTGCCGGCCAGGGTGAGGACCCTCTGGGATAATACAAAAGAATGCTGGGATAGAGCTCGGCGTGTGGAGCAGGCCCAGCGCCAAGAGTTGGCATCAATAAGGAGCCTGCTCAGCCTGCAGGGTTGCCGTTCCCATGATATGGTAAACCAGTCCACACAGACAGCCGTGGTCTCTGTAGCAGATGCTGCTTCTGCGGCCACGGCTGTCTGTGTGGATTGTTCGTCGCAGACAGCAATGGAGGATAACACTTCTCCATCATTCTCACATTCCTGGGAGATAGCAGACGATGACATCGTGGCATATTTCCCTATGTCACCTATGAATGAGCCACAGATGTCCCCACTTCACTTGGAAGAGGACGAGTAGTCCCCGCCGCTGCCTGTTTGTTGTATAGATGTTCCCCCAACTCCCCTCCTCAGATATTCATAGCACTTCCCCCTCTGCCCCTTCATTTTAATAAAGTTCACTCTCATTCACTCGCACTCACACACACCCACTCGCTCACACACTCACTCACCCACTCTCTCACTCACTCACTCACTCCCCACTCACTGACTCTCACACACTCACTCACTCACTCACTCACTCACTCACTCACTCACTCACTCACTCACTCACTCACTCACTCACTCACTCACTGTTCTTGTTTTTGTTTGTATGTTATGTTGTCATTTATTTTAAATTTTGTTTGGTTATTTTGCTTGAAGTTCACTGTTGTTTCTGTTTTTTTTTCTAAATCTTTGTTTTTTATATATTTTTGTTAATATTGTTGTGTGTTATAATAAATTATATTTGTGTTTTAGAATCAAAAAAAAAAAAAAAAAAAAAAGTAATGCTTGGGATAACCAAAAGGAATATGTGTACTAGGGGTGTACGGTATAAACGGTATAGAAGGTAAACCGGTATGAAATTGCGCTATGATATGGATTTTGACGCTACCTTGTCACCGGTATAGCAGTTATAAAGCAGTGATGAGCGCTGCCACACAATGAATGCAGGCGGCCGCTGCGTCTCACGTGCCCAATACATCCATGACAATAAATTGTAGTAGAGGAAACTTGTGGATGTATGTTACAGTGCAGATCGGCTAATATCACTTGTTTTACTTCAGAAGTGTCGGCCAAAACACAGCCAATACACCGCCCAAAATGTCAGAATATGAAGCATGGGGCGATGAGACGAGGAGTAAGGATGTATCCGCTGTTTATTTCCTTCTTTAACATGCACAGCAGCATACAGATCCTGGGAAAAGAACAATAGCAATACGCTCGTGATGAGACATTAAACAGCTGCTGCGAACGGCGAATCGCGACCGTTTAATAACGTGCATAAATTATAACTTATTACAGCGATCGGGAAACTCCATGTACGTACTCAAACAGGTGATGCAAAACAAACTCAGGGGAAGCACGTTTCAACCGTGGAATGATAGTTTACTGCGGCAACTTGCATGCTCACACAACTGAGGGAGAAGGAAAAGGAAACTGTAGAGAAAATTAACTTTTAGAGGAGCCCACTCATATTATATATATATATATTAGCTTTATTCAGCACGCACCATATACACATATTACACATAGAGGCCTTAGATAGAGGAAGCTTGTAAGACAGTTTGTATCCCCAGACAATCTTATTTCGCATGTCAGCATAATAGGTTACAGATAACAGAAGTGACACATGTACAGAACTCTAGTTGACCCTAAGCACATGCCAGATAACAGAAGTGACACGAAGGCACTTTGGCTGATACTTACACACACTCTTACAACACATTCTGGGAAAACATATTGACAAGGGGCCCCCATCTATGCACCTCGACAAACATGCACACATCATCACTGATAAGAAGAGGAAGATGAATCATGGAACGAGAGAGAGCCGGCTTGAATGGCGATATTCAGTGCTCCCGACAAGGTCACGTAATAAGAGTACGCCCACCTGCATCATGTTTTGACTTTGACCCATGGGACCTCACAAGAGGAATCTCTATATATATCTCAATGCATTTCTGTTTAAGCATCCTTCTCTTGAGAACCCAACTCTAGGTTGATTTCTCATGTCTAGGTCCGTGCACGTTTAACTGTACGAGACACCTATTCTGCTTTGTGAAATAAATATCACTTTATTAACTTTACCTCCTGACTGGAAACTCTGTCATTCACGCTATCCTGGTTGACTTATTTTCACAACAAAACTTCACCAAACAGACGCTCCGGCTGACTGACGTCACGGCACTGAACAACTCACATCTTAAAACACTATAAGAAAATAACAAACACGTGTGAACTATAAAGAGCGATCAGTTTTTCATACTGCGACCGTGAAGCGAGTGTTGAACACTCGTTTACGCGCGCCTCAAGACGGTCGGGCTCGTTCTCGTCTCTCACAGCGCTCTGAGAAATGCTCCTCGCGGACCGGTGTTCACAGAACAGCATCCGCGAGGGGAAAAGCTTCATCCAGTCATGACATAAAGAGCGATCAGTCTGACAAACTACAAACGTAAGCGAGTGTTGAACAACACTTGCGCGCGCCTAGAGAGGGTCAGGCTGCGCTCCTCACTCACCCGGTGAGAAATGCGTCCTCGCGATGAAGTTTGTTCACTCGCGGAAACTGTTCTGTGCGCGCGTGGTTTTCATGTCAGTTTTTATAAAAAAATAAACACCACACAAGGAGTTTAAACTGAAATTAAAGTTAAGAGATGATAGAACCAGAAACCGATTGTAAAAGATTTGTGAATCAGAAGAATTGTGTCAGTTGTGGTGCTGATAAGAATGATCAACTGCTCTTTCTTTTAAAGATCTCCTATTATACTACTTTTCTGGTCTTAATGTCTCGTTAAAAACTGCTATAGAGCAACCTGACACGAATCACATCACAAAAAACCATGTGGATTTTCGGGACACTCTTCGGCCCTTTCCCAAACGACTCCCTAGGCACTCCCACTCCGTGATCGAGTGTGACTCGCTGTGGAGTCACCCTCGCGGCTGTGGAGTGCCACTCGATCATTAAGGGGAGGGTATAACAACGGCGCGGCTTTGGCAAGCCCTCGCCTCTGTCAGACGGAAACAGGAAGAAACCTGGAGACACTAGTTAACTGTTAAGTCTTTATTTCTCACCCTAAAATAAAATTCCACCACTTTTATATTTGACCTGAAACGATCTTTACATTCATAAGCTACGCATGTGAGAGTAAATGTAGTATTGAATAAAAACAAACTCACTCCCATGATTTTTTGGCTGCATAATTTATTTTTTGTTAAACATTTTGTAACTGCATATTCTTAATTTTACCAGCTCAGTCTGTAGTGGAGAAAACGGGTGGTTGATCCGCTGTTTAATTATCCTTTTAGTTTACATGCACAGCAGCATACAAAACCAGGGAAAAGAACAATAGTCTGCTAAAGCATGTATTCCACTTGTCATGATACGTTAATCTGCCATTTCGACCCGCGAATCGCGGCAGTTAATTAGCGTGCATAAATTATAATGCACTGCAAGGGTGGTCATAAATAAGAAAAGTCATGCGCTCCAGCTGACTGACGTCACCGCCGCTATTACTACCCCTCATTGGCTTTAACAGTAACACAAATCTTACTAACAATTTAAGGAAATAATAATCACTGTCCCTTATTAACTTGTGGGCATTTTCTTCATCTGCTTCGTTTTATCTTTTATCCACGCCTTGAAAATACACTAACGGTAGACAAGTGGCATAATCAAATCAACAAGTGTAAAACAACATGTTAATTCCAAAATTGTAGGCTACCCTCTGGTTCCGTCATTTAGGGCTATGCATAAAAATAAACAATCAAATGTCTGTTTGAGGTAAGAGAACGTTTCATTTATAATTCGGGAAACAAACTCCACGGAACTCTCATTTGTAAGTTGGCTCCTCCATTCCGGACTTAATTGATTGGCGGACACCTGTGTCAAACGTAGGGCTAAGCCACTATCGATGCAGACTCGGTGATCGAGGGCTTTATAACCCACTCACACTCGAGGCTCTGTGGTTTGAGACGACACTCAATATGGCGGGCCCTCCTCGCGAACGCGCAAACGGAGGGATAGTGGATAGGGATAGGGTGTAGGGGGTGGATCTAGATTGGGCCTTCCTCTCATCTCAGCGAGCACAGCAGTCTCTCTCTACACACTGCTCTGTGCTTCTCCGCCCCTCCTGCAAACCCCACTCCGTTGCGATTGGTTACCTTCCTTCCGGACCAGTTTCAGCAGCGCGCGGGGAGATTTGAGCAGGAAGGTGGGGGCATGGCCGGAGCTTGCGTGAGCAGCACGTTACCATACATGGAAAAATCCGGAATCGGAAATTTGAACCGATTTGAACACGTGACTTCTCGACCAGCTGCCCTAGTGTTTAGCGCTCTGCACAGCCACCCCAGACGGTAAGCAGGGAATACGTCTAAATGCATGTACGTCATTATTTGATAAGCTAGTATGGTTAAACATGACAATAAATCATTATAACATTTATAGGTCATAAAAGTCAAAAAGTATAATAGGTCCACTTTAAACAACACTGTCGCCGCCCGCTGTGTGTGTGTTCAGACTTCAGAACTTGCATCAAAGCCTTTTTGATAGGCTAATACAAATAATATGCTTTATTTAAACGCTGTCTGTAGTAGAGGAAACTGGTTTCACTTCAGAGGTGTTGGCCAAAACAGCTGTTGCGACCCGCTGCCGTTAATAACATTATAGCTTATATTAGCGATCAGGAAACTCCATGTACTTACTCACACACAGGTGATGCAAACAAGCTCAGGAAAACACGTTCGAGCAGTGGTATGAGTTACAAAGAATTGAATCAGGAGGGCTGAATACTTTTGGACTGGTCTCCCCAGGTTAATGTATAAGCCACAATAAATAGAAGGTTACCTTTTTAGTAATATTTTCAGTACTATAGTAAATGAGGGTCAACCCTCAATTGATCTCTCGGGTATAAATAAAGTTTAATGAAAATGAAAAGAAATATTCTACATCACTACAAACATTATTAAATAACCTTTCTATTGTTGCAACTCACCTGTGTATCCAGCGCTTGATGGACCTTGGCCATCACCCTGTCAAAACAAAAGACAACGCCCAGGTCATAATACATTTTTCAGGCTTAAGTGTTAGAACTTGACAATATATTGGTGCAAATAACATTATTGACAGCCAATGCTGCCTCTACGCCTCATGATGCTCTGAGAGAAAGGCTAGCAATGTTTTTTTAACATCCTGCAACAGCTTGCAATGCTACCATGGTAACCAACAGGAGCACAGCTGACAGCGCTCTGAGGCCTGCGATTATGTTAACATGGCAGAGAGCCGCTTGCAAGTTACCATAATTTCTTCTCTCTTAATTTTTATATATTAATATCTTCACATTACAATAGAGCCAGCAATACAAACACTGCCTATAGTGCCACGGTGAAATGAGTAGAACAGACAAGTAGCCTACTTGTACATAACCTTCAATATTTATTGCACATCAACAGACAGCACAAGGTTTATGCTGCACAGTATTTTGTTCTCAACAAAAGTAAACACTCTTTGACCTCAAGGAATTTGAAATAGTCTAGTGCTTATAGAGGAAACTAGTGGATGTACAGTTAGCTCACTGATCTGCTATATCATCGGCCAAAACACCACTTAAGGCCAAAAACGTCAGACTATGAAGCATGAGATGATGAGAGGAGGAATAAGGATTTATCCTATGTTTATCTCCTTCTTTAACATGCACAGCAGCATTTTTCCGGGGAAAGAACAATAACAGTACTCTGCTCCTGGTGACACGTTTAACACGTCCGTTTAATAACTCCGTGCACTTACTCACAAGGGCCAAACAAACTCAGGGAGAGCACATTTCAACCATGGAATGATACTGGGGCAACTTGCACGCTCACACAACAGAGGGAGAAATAAAAAGAAACTTCACTAAACCGACGCTCCGGCTGACTGACAGTTATAATGTCATCCACACTGAATAAAACACCATCTTAAACCATACACGGCCTGATACCACCGCTTTATAACCGTCTTATCTGCCATAGTGTCCATCATTACAGACAAAAATATCACGTAGTCTGACACCGACACAAGTTTAAAGAGCAGAGAAATACATGGAGAATTCCGTTGCCTCAATAAAAGCTAAAGCTGCAGGCATTCTCAGTCAATGTAATCCAACATACTGTCAAAATCTGATAATAACTACTCACCATCCACCACAGATCCAACCATGCGGTCTCTAATTTCACGGTATCAATTTGAAAAAAATAAGAAGATATTGCTTGGTTGAAGCATGCAAGTGAGAAAAAACAACCCAGTCTCTCCAATATGCGTACAAATCGCACGGTTTTACACTTTCAAAACGCGTGCAGTTCATACGCCAAATGCCCATTTCGCGTGCATATGATACTCAAAACCCATCATTAATTTATGTGGAGGGCAGATGCGTACAAATACCACGCATCAATTTATACCCATCCCTACGTCACCAGCGAGGCATGCTGCGTTCCATTGTACTCAGAACTCGGGGATTTCCGACTTCCGATAAGGAAAAGTGCAATAAAATGGTTGTTAAAGTCGGAAATTCGGGCAACACTTGACTTCACTGAGGTGACGCAGAGGTCACAGCCACAATGTTGAGTCGCGGCTACCGCTGTAGCCTAACGTTTACGTTATTTGGATGAGAAAGGAGGTGTATGTTGATTGATTTACATCATACACTGGTTGCTCACAGCGCTACGGCAATTAATCTGAGGCTCAGAAAATAGCAATAAAAACATCCGTCTGTTGTAGTTCCATATATTTTCCCGATCAGATGCACTGGAACACAGTCATGTCCGGAACTCGGAACTCGGAACTACCAAGTCGAAAATTCCCGAGTTCCGAGTACAATGAAACGTAACATCAATCCATTCAACGCTGGAAATTTGAAAGGAAAAGGTAAGGTGAAACGACCGCAGCATCACCGGTAATATAGCCTATGCTACCTTTTTTTGATGTTACCTTACGTGGTCACTTGTCTTAATTGCAGCAAGTGTGTTTGAATGGATTTCAGAAGTGTCTGCATTACGTTAGGCTACATATTGTAACAGTAGGCGGCTTTTTTTGCTTAGCCTGTAGACCTATGGCCTTTTCCCCATTGACATAAGCCTACGCTTATTTGTACTGTATCCAGTCCTGTTGCAGTTTAAAGTCAATAAATACTTCTTGTCTTGATTTGACACGACTGACAGGCTGTCATTCAGCCTGTCAATATGATGCTGTTGCTGTCAGTGACAGCGCCATACAACCGGCCGGCCCGGAAGGGGCTTACTACCTTTACATCGTGCCTGCAGTAAAGGCCTGTTTATGCACACATGTATGTTTTATGCAACTCTTTGCCATCGTGGTCTCCTTGTTTCATGTTGTTAGTTACACACTATGGTTACACATTAATAATATGCGCGATCGGGGTCCCATCCTCTTTGTTATACAATCCAGGGATTTAAAAAATGGTGGGGACCTGGGACTACTTCGCGCGCTTTGATTCCGAATTGGAGTGGTGACAATATGAAACCTGAAACCTGTGAACTCCCTTAACATCATGAAAAGAAAAAGAGGAGTGTTAATGCACACATCTGTATATGTTTTATGCAATGCTGTACGCTCTCGTGGTCTCCTTGAGTCACGTTATAAACTACACATTACCAATCCCGCAGTCGGTGACTTGGCTGACGCCAGATCAGTTTAGGAGTTTACTGCTCACGTACATTCACTGTTCAAGCCGATCTGAGAGCTGCTAACATATTTGGCGGTGGTTTATTTTAGCCAGACATTACTAGTTGCACGCAGATGCACGATGCACTTAAGATCACAGTGAAATGAAAGTAGTAGGCCTACTTGTATAATGCAATAATTAACAGTCATTGTCTCAATAATTTAATGATTTTTGTTATTTTCTTTGTATAGTACAGAAAATGCCAGGCGGTTCTACAAACAGACAGTGCCCCCATTGCCAGGAGAAATTCAACTGTGGCAATAAAAGATGCACCAAGGTACATAATGTACTGTAGTCTAATATACTGTCTGTTTTGTCTGACAATAAAAGTAGAGTTTGGAGAGTAGACATAAGTTCATCATACCAAAAACTCAGTTTTGTTGCACCTTAATTTTTTTTTTATTATTTCTTATTATGTTATTTCATAACATTTTACTTCCCGCATGATGGGAGACTATCTGTTGCAATTGGATGTTTGACTTTTAGCTTGTTTAAATAACACCCTATTACAAAGGTCTATTAAAGAAAAGAAAATAGTTCTGTTGCAGTAATGAATGCAAATTATTCGATTATCCATGTTTTGCATTAAAGCTGCAGTGTCTAATTTCAGCCGTTGGGATCCCAACGGCTGTTTTCGCAACGCTCTA
>CM047523.1:4984495-5091738 GCA_026122265.1 Ammodytes dubius | reverse complement strand
TACTTTCCTACAATGGAGCAGAGACAAGATTGAAGAACTGGGCGTTTAAAGATGCTGGATAAGAATATTTTCCATTCTCCCATTTGTTCTTGGTACTCTTAAACTGTTTTTTACGTGCTTGAAATTCTGTATTAAAACGCAAAAACCAAAACACAATTTTGGCAGTATAGGCCTTTATGTTTTATTAGGGACTGTGAATCTGAATACTGTTACATCACAGTTTTCAAGCAAATGTCTGGCAATTTACAAACCTTAAAGGAACTTGTGGATTCAGTTACTGGTTTACATTCACAATGTGACAGTTGGTGCAAGCCACACGCGCGCACACACATTGCTGTGTTGCTCTGAGAACAAGGCCATGGTCTAGTGGGATGCTTGGAATTTGTTCATGCATGTGTTGCCATATTGTGCAATATGCCTAGATAGTACTGTTATTAATTGCTACCTTTAATAAATATGAGTTATGGATAGCCTATGTCATCAGTGGTCTAGGCCTCTTGATATCGACCTTATATATAATACTTTTGAATAACAGTGATTTACGTGGTCATAAGACACCTGGCTATTAGGTGACCTTAAAGGGGCAGTGTGTAAAGTGACATCATCAAGAAACTTCTACAGAGTTCTAGAATGCAACGCTCCCTGGGTAACCCCACCCCTTTTGAATAATAACAGAAGCTACAGTGGCCTTCAAGGACAAGAACAATTCTAAATTCTAAACAATGCACCTGATGACATTCCGAAAACATGGATGCCTCCATAAGACTTGCCTGCTCAATGTAGAAAATGTAATATTAATATTTGTAATTCTCCGCTCAGGAGGATTATTCAGATTATTGTCAGAGGTGATTTTACACCAATGAGGACATATTTATGAATGAGGATATTGATTTTAGCTAATAAATTACTTAAAATGTTACACAGTGTCCCTTTAAGGGAAGGTTTGTCCTGCTGTGGAAATAATCATGTAGCATAATGTTACATTGAGTTTTTCTATATATGATCCAACTGTATGAAAATAACTGCCAGATATTTAACAGATGTGCTTGGCTATACTTCTCTTTCGAGATTTTTTTTCTCCAACTTTATTGAATAAGCTTCTCCGTTACAACAATAAGGCAAGTTAGCCATATTTTCAAAAATACAAGAACTTGAGTAGGCCTTGATGAATTGAAAACATATCAAAAAGATGAATTGAACAAGGGGACAAAATGTAATATTTATCATAAAATAAGATAGGCCTACAACTTATCCATTTAGCCTAAATAAATAAAAAATAGCCTACAAAACAGAAATGATTAGGCTACAGTTAGGCCTATTTCACTATTTTTCAGGGTCTTTTCATTTGTTTTTGTTCTAGGCTTATATGATTTAGCTGTTCCTTTGAATATTTAGAGTTCATACTCTTCAGGGATTTCAATATAACCAAAATTCATTCAAATAAAAGGTTTTAAAGATGAATGGTCTTTTCAAAACAATCTTCTGTTTGGAGATCTGCCCGTAGTTGCCAGGGGAAGTGACGTTAGCGGAGAATGACAGCGATAACGGCGGAGGAGAAATTCGACAGTTGAGTGAAGCTGCGCAAGAAACGGGAGCCAAAGTCTATCATCGAAAATCCGTCTCCATCCGTATTATATTTGGCAATAATGACGCCCGAAACACGGAGGACATAATCTACGCCTTTTGTGCTATCGAACCATATATAAATTATAGGTGTTCGTCCTTGGGAAACATTAAAAACAGATGGTGAATTTTGTGTTGTTACAGAGAGCTGGGGATTCTGGGGGACAGCTGAGTGTGAATTAACGGAGGGGCTGTAAACCAGTTAGAGAAGGTGGAATATTTGTCGAGGGAACGTGAGTAAATTCTGAACATTTACGATTAAGCGACGTTATTTGTCAAGGTAGCTTACATACGGAGCAATAAGACG
Organism: Ammodytes dubius; assembly: GCA_026122265.1. Taxonomy (NCBI): domain Eukaryota; kingdom Metazoa; phylum Chordata; class Actinopteri; order Uranoscopiformes; family Ammodytidae; genus Ammodytes; species Ammodytes dubius. The sequence goes on along the minus strand of CM047523.1, from coordinate 5,089,808 downwards.
TAAGGTTAGCAAAAGTCGAAATGGAGCTGAGAGTGGGGAACAGATACAGACTGGGCAGAAAAATCGGAAGTGGATCTTTCGGGGACATCTATTTAGGTGAGTAAAAATGTTATCCCCTCCATGCAATCTTTCAAAGCATTCATGTGGCCAAATCCTATTAGGTGAATGTCCGTGTTCGTTTTAACCTCCGTTTACGCTTGAAAGCTTCTTCTTCATGGCTAAATTGACCATTGAGAATTGTCTACTGAAATGATAACACAAGGGGGATGCGAGTTGAAATACATTGAGAAAAATTGTGACATTGAAGGCATCACAGAAAATGCAGACAAGGGCTTTTTATCTGCCACTACCAAAACCATTAAACAACATCAAACTATAACGCTACTGTGCTGACTACGATTCATCTCGTTGACCATAAAGGGGTTGAGATTGCTTTGTGTAACTTTAGGCAGAACAAAGCAGTAGGTAGTGTGTAGGCTGATCCATTTCATGTCTTTTTTCTATTGTCATATTTGACATGGAGTTACTCTTGTAGTAAATGAGTCGTGTGAAAATGTTTGTGGTTGCAACATGGGGCACTTTTTTTGTTCTCCAGTGGTTGAATGCATCAGGACAACAGTCTTGTAAACAGAATAACTTGTCGGGAAATGTTTATTTACAAGAGTCAGTTAAGCCCTGCCCATTTAGTCTCAACTAGGACTTGGAGGAGGACTTGTCTCTTCTGTCTGATCACTGACCCTGTCATATGGTGTCTACATGTTGACATGTGACCTTTCTGTTGTTGACCAACGCTCATGTGCAATGGATTTGTTCAGTAACTGTCGGCTGTGTTGTAAACATCCTACTAACATCCTTCCCCCTACATACTCAAACATGTCTACATACTGTCTACTTAACGATAGATTGTGTATGTGAGGTTCGTTGGACCGTTTAGACTGAAGTATACAGAAGCGATTAAGAATTAAAAGAACAGCCTTCCGTCTTGTTTGAAAAGACGCAATGCATTGTGTTGCGGTTGAGTAGGAAAAGTAGCCTATCGATCCATACACAAAAAATCTTCCCGGAAGTACTCATCCGGGGCATTTCTCGCCTACACAAACATGCATGTGCAACCACAACATACTCAAATTGACGTCAAAATTAGCATGAGTCGGATGTTAGTAAGGCTTTTGGAACACAGCCACTGAGCCAGGCCAAAGTTGGTGGGCCTATGGGGCACAGCCCGAAACACAGCCAAGGTGTCATCTTTTGACGTCACAAAAGATGTGGAAAAGTCCCTCACCTGTCCTACAGGATATTCCACTGACTGAAACAAACAAGATGTTAAATGGGGAGAAGATGACATGGTTGACGGCCCTTTGTGGTTGTTAAAGACTGAAGAGAGGTGTTGAAAATCCAGAGAAAACCCAACCCTGGTAGTAATAATTGATTAATTTTCAATCTATGAGTTTACCTATCATTTCATCATGTTATCTGCGAACCCTTTTTTCCGAGAGGCAACATTGGCGTTAAAATTCACTGTCGTTGAGACAATAGGACTGAAACTCATCCTAAATATATTACATTCAGCTTTCAATAATGTTTCTTTAAACAATATCCTAATTGTTATTCGAAATAGACACAATGTAAGTCAAACATATGGTCGCACACTAAGGCCACCAGTTTGAATTCATTACAGTTTCTTCTTTGCGAAAGGATCCCCATTAGATCACGGGATCAGAGATAAGTTTGACAAACTATGTGGTCATGTTTGCTGCTGCTCAGACTTTCTGCTTGTCAGTAAGCAATGGCCGCTGATAGGGATTCACATGACTAGTCGGTTAAACGTCCCCTGCCAGTGTTTCACTAGTCTCCACCAGAAATACTAGTCGGTTAGTATTAGTTGCCCATCACTTTGACTTCACTTGAACATACAATGTGTGAGAATGAACGTGTGTGTTGGTATGGGCTTGTAAAAGAGGAAAAGAGATAAAAAGGTGAGAGCAGCACAAAAAAAAGGCAAACACCGTTTTCACAGCATTATTAAACCTATTTTACGGCCTGGTCCAAAAAACCATTGTAGTCTGTATGTTAAGGTCATATCTCCATGACAACACTGAGGGGGGTGGGGCGCCCTTAGCTCAGTTGGTAGGGCGTCCCCCCCGGGCCGGGCCCAGCAGCAGACCCGGGTTCGATTCCCACCGTGGTCGTTCTCTGAATGTCACTCCCCTCTCTGCCCCAATTCACCTCTGTCTCTCCACTATCAATAAAGCATAAAAATGCCCAAAAATAAATCTTAAAAAAAAAAAAAAAAAACATTGAGGGGGGTGATTTTTTTTTTCCAATTACGCTAGTTTTTAAACTATTTGAGGTTAAAATTTATGATAATTAGGGGCGCTGCCTCTTGAGTGACAGCTAGCCCCCGCTAGTCCTCACTTCGCCTCGGAGATACGTCAGCTAGTATCTCCCTCCCCCGACGTCGCATTCCCTGCATGGGGAAACCCGCAATGGTTCAGTGCAGACCGCTATTCTCAACATTGTTCTTATTATATCAACCTTTTCCTTGAGGAAAAAGAAGCAGCTTGTTCTATATTTTGTAATATGTTTAATTCATTTATGTGCTCCTCTAAACATTTAAAAGTAGGCACAAATCATTGTTTAAGTTACAAATGTTTGTAAAGCCCTGACGATGTGGAACCCTGCTGTTGCGTAATGGACTGGGTGGACAAGCATGAGCAAGAGTTGTTCAGAGACATTTTGACATGTTGAAGCAGGAACGAACTGTTATGAAATGAATGTCTGTATTGAATATAGGTGTGGCAGTTCCAGGGAGTGAGTCCACTGGCTCACAATTTGGACACAAGTGGGAACAAAGTGTGCCCCAAACTTAGGGGTTCCTTAACATTGAGAGTACATTGTGTCTTATCAGGTCAGCACTTTCCCATTGTGAGTATGATGGAATGCATTGATGATGTTGAACACAGGTGTATGTGTGTGTGTGTTGTTGGGGTGTGTGTGTGTGTGTGTGTTCTTGTGATAGTCATCCTAATGCAAAACAAGCCTTTCCCTGAATTGAAACTAAAGCAGTTGCTTAACACACGTATGAATCATCACATAGCGCCCTACCAACTGAGCTATTGGCGCCCCCAAAACCTGGTGACTACTTAACCCAACATTCACCTCCCCTGCTGCCAGCTCGGGCAGAGATTGGGGTGTGTTCTGCTAGTATTGTCTGATGTCATTCTGCATCATCCATGACATCATCTATTTGTTGCAGTGTTGTCCTTTGAAACAATCCCTGCGTTCCAAATCACATCATTTTTCTTTTTACTACATTACATACTAAAGTACAGAAGAGTTTAAGGGCCACAGGAGAGAGAAAAAAAATCAGATAAGGAAGTATTTTTTTTGTTATGTCAAGAATAAAGACGGATACTCCAAAATGCTATTGGAGTTAGTGGAGCATTTATGCATTTTCAGCATAATACAATTGACGTACACGTATTGGGACATCCTAAAAAAAATTCTGGCATACTAAATAGCAGGGGTGAGAAAAATAATCGATTCTGCGTGCATCGCGATTCTCTCTCAAACGATTCTGAATCGATTCAGGTAAATTAATAATCGGAATAAAAAAAAAAAAATAATTTGATTTGTAACTAGTACTTCCTGCGCCACTGCACATACACCACACATTTGCGAGTTTTTAACAAAAGTGGCGACAAAAGGGCTGAGAGCAGCAAACCCATATGACCTGCACTGGCTTTGTGTCTATTTATGTTTTTGTATGAGAGCTGAATTCCAAGCCATACTTTTTGCACAATGTGTTGAAATAGAAAATAATAGAATAGAAATCCTATAGAAACATGATTTACAAGATTAGAAAAATAAAACTGAATCGGTTTAGTTTTTACATACTTCCATATTGTGTTGAAAGCTGCATTGATTATTGCACTGTTCATAGAAAGTCATATTTGTGACAAGAAAAGCTTTTTCTCTAATACAATATTAGAGAAGGCAATTCATTTGTTGATTGTATTTAATGATCATCACAAAAGTAGGAAGTTATTAGCAAACTCTGAGTAGCAAACTCAGATGTGTATATAAATATATTTTAGAAAATCACACATGGGTAGGTATGTACATAAAAAATGTTTTGCATCAAGATGCATTGAGAATTGATTTTGAATCCAATCGTTGACCTCTGAATTGGAATCGTGAGGTGCCAAGAGATTCCCACCCCTACTAAATAGTAGGGAAGTATGGGGATTGGAACGCAGGGATGGTTCTTTGTTCTGGGAATTGTCTTCAATGGCTCTACGACATGACCCCTATGCTACCATGCTGCCACAATATTTAGCATCTAGCAAGCACATCTAGGAAGTGGAACCAGACAATATTAGGTTAATTTTTTTTTTTAATGATCCATTGATTCTTGTAGTTGTTGTCTGGCTTTTTTCTGTCAACCAACTGAGTAACCCGCAAGGAATCTCAGCACTAATACACATTAATTTGCCAGTTTATTCGTTACACCTAGCTTAAATCAAAGCAGTGTAAAAATGCCACAATAAATCTACTTTTCCCGAAGGTGTCAATGTTGTGTTTTGTTGAAGCAGTCTAAGCCGTTAATTTAATGTAATGATCATTTTTGGGGATGTAGTGTGCGTGTGCGATGCTCTTCTGCCATGTTTGAATATTACACATTGTTCCACGCCCTTGCAGTCCGTATCAGTAGTCTTTATATGGAAGCAGTCAATAGAACAAGCCTGCTAGTTTACTGTATATGGCTCAACACATAATTATTGAAGTGAACTTCTCCATGTTCACGCTCCATCCAGAGCACTAAGGTCCTCCAACCAGCTGCTCCTGGACGTGCCCAAAACAAGGCTCAAAACTAGGGCCGATGGAGCCTTCTCTGTTGCAGCTCCAACACTGTGGACCAGATTGCCATTTGAAATAAGATCTGCTGACACAACTGATCAGTTTAAATCCTTGTTAAAAACCCACTTCTTTCCCTCGGCTTTTATCTCTAGTTGAGAGGGTTCTATCCCAGCAGTGTCTACTAGAAGATTTTACTATTGTTTTGTTGTTGTCATTTATTATTTTAATTCTTGCTTGTATGTGTCTTTATGATGTTTTGGATGTAATGTATTTTACTTAATTTACTGTACAGCACTTTGGTCCGCCTCGGCTGTTATAAATGTGCTGTATAAAGTTAGTTGACTTGTATGACCTTTCCTACCGGTACAAGGTTCCTCCAGATAGAGGTGGATTCTGATTGTTTCTTCAGTACAGCGACATGCCTAGACTTGTTCTGTCATAGTCACTTAGGTCTCAGTTTTGTGTAGGAATATATTAGGATAAAAAAAGTTGAATATCTGAATATGCTTCTTTAAACTTGCTGTATTAACTAACTTTAACTTTATAATTTTTTAGTAGACCTATTTTACACACGTTTGCACTGTGTATTGAGTGAGAAATACATTAATATAATTTCAAAAGAATGGCACCCCTGTATTAGCAACCTCTCAGCGTAAAGGGAAGATTTGGGATTGAGACGTGTCATTAATACTATAATTTGAAAGAGAAAACGATAATGTTAATTTCAGCATGACAACGCAGGCCTATGTCGGGTAGTAGGCTATATTACTAGTTTCACCTCATTTTTCACCATAAATGTGTTTTCATCCTTGCGAAACAGTTTTCCATTTTACATTAATAAACAACATCGGGCGAGTCTTTCGAGCAAGACTTATCAGAAGTGGCGAGCGATCTTCAATAAATTAACCTTTAGTTTTTACTTGCTTTTGAGTTTGGGCAAAGATATTGTCATGGGTTGATGTAAGTTCTCCAAGGGCTGGCTTCAGAACCATTTATTTATATAAAAAGCATCTAACTATTTGTATTCGAATGTTAAATATAGACTGAAAAATCTTAACAAGAATCCTGGAAATTTGAGTCTGGAAAAGTATGGAATTTTGGAATGGAAAATGTGTATGAACCCTGAACATAGCCGCTGATCATATACAAAATTTAACATGTGAAAACCCCACCAGCAATCTATTGGAAACAATGTTTCATCTTACTCAAGGTAATGCACAGCTTTTGTTACGTTCGTATTGGTAACAGTTAAAGAAGTAAGTCTAACTTTTCTCAGATCAGATGTAAGTTATCTGTATAGCTAAGTTGCCACTGGTTGTAAGTCATTTGGGTAAACTAAACTCAGCCTAACACAAATGACTTTTTCCTTCTTCCAGGCACAGACATTTCAGTGGGTGAGGAAGTCGCCATTAAGCTGGAATGTGTGAAGACCAAACACCCCCAGCTCCACATCGAGAGCAAGATCTACAAGATGATGCAAGGAGGAGGTGATATATCAGGGACTCTCTTTCCTCCATCCAAGCATCTCACCAGTTCCTCACTCTTTCCCCCATCATTGAATGCGCCCCCCCCCCCCCTAAAAGAAGAAAAAATATATTATTTTATTATAGCGTCAAATAACAACACAAGTCATCTGTCTACGGTTTATTTTCCTATAGAACAGCTGCTATTTTTTTATCAAATAAATTAAACAATAATTGTATTCAACTCATTGATGTGCAGGTAGTTTATACTACAGCGTTGCTTTTCTCCCCCTTATGCACCGTTTTGTGAAGGATGGGGCTATACCGCTGACACACACGCACACACACCGGTGCACACACACCCACAGTCAGAGACGGATAAGAGAACTACTCGTGTTACGTTAAAGTACAAGAAAGTTCAAAAGCGAACAAGTAAATTATAAATTGAGCTCCGTCAACCCCAACCTTTTGAAAGCAGCAAAAATATCAGCGTTTATTAAACACACTCAACGTGAATCTAGTGCCAGTGTGTTAGCTCTGCTGCGTGAGATCTTAGAGCCTGCATGGCGATCTCAATAAGTGGACCAGAGGTGTCTGACTTTTTGAAGTTTCTCAAAACAGCCTGTCCTAAGCCAAATAAGTGAGATTTTGAATGTAAATGGCTAAACTAACTAAACAAAATCAATTGTAAGATAATGTTGTAAAAATAAATATACAAAAAAAGCATTTTAAGACAGATTGTCGTAAAATACTTTTTGAATTGCTGTTGTAACCCCCCCCCCGAAAACAATCTAGGGGAACACCGATTTCCTCTTTATTTCCTTCTCTTTTCAAAGTCACACACTATTGTTTTTCTCCTTTCACCCACCACTGTCTTCCTCAGTCATAGCAGCACAATTTCAACATGTTTTTCTGTCAATGCTGAGTAAACGGTGTAGGAATTGTTTTCTAGAAAATCCCTTATTTAATGCAACTGAAAGTAGCAGGACAAATCATTACAAATTGTATAGTGTAATAAAATATGGAATAGTGTCTCATTTATACAGCATGCATGGTCTTAAGCAAGTGACGCACACAATCAGTAGGTGTTTCCCGTAGACTAGCTGTTAGCGTTGTTAACATTGTCACATCATGTTTCTTTCAGTGGGCATTCCAACAATTAAGTGGTGTGGGGCAGAAGGCGACTACAATGTGATGGTGATGGAGCTACTGGGGCCCAGCCTGGAAGATCTCTTCAACTTCTGCTCTCGCAAGTTCAGCCTCAAGACAGTCCTGCTGCTGGCTGATCAGATGGTAAGGCTGGCCCTAGGCCTGTCGCGATATGCAATAAATCAATTAATTGCGCGATAAATTAAAATGAGCGATAATTTTTGCCGTATGCAATAAATTACATTTATGCATACATTGCAGCTTGTTTGTTTTCCTCGTGTCTCTCTATTTCAAAGACACTGGACGACAAGAGTTTTCACTCCGGTGTCTCGGCCCTCTCGCTTTGTGTGTGAGAAAGAGAGACAGACACAGAGCAGAGGAGAGAGAAGGGAGAGTCCGCGAGTGATTAGTCAAATGATCAACTGGGCGGATAACGTCAGCTAGGTTACTTTCACCGCAGTGTCTCGCTGTAGTCACCTCTTTAACATGTTGGCAACTTTGCCGCTATATTTGCCGACGTTTCGCCATAGCGATAAGCTGTTAAAGACCAGCGGCAAATCTAGCAACTTTTTCTTAACTGCGCTCACGTGAGCAGAGTAGCAACGGCTGGCGTATTGTCCTCACTGCTTACAGCCCTCACTCATACGGCCAGTCTAGCTTCCCCCCGCCACCTGCAGCAGCAGCAGACAGACAGCACCGTGCCGGCAAGAGCTGCCAGTTGACGTTTGTACACGCAAATAGTTGTATAGGTCCATATTCAATAGGCCACTGCATATCTATAATAAAGCTAACCTTATAGTTATATGGCAACAAATAACATGTATAAAGTGAGCTTGTACATAAGCCTATGTGAATAGGCCTAGTCAATTTGGGTTAATTTAACTACCTGGTCAGCATTACATTTTTTAATTATTTTTCCCTCTTTCAGAATATTATGCAAATTAGCTGAATATGTCATCTACATACTATAGTTACTTTTGGGCCAATAACTTTTTTCCTTAGAGAGTCAGCAGAGATAGAGGAGGAAAAATCAGAGGGCTCGGAAGAGGAAGGGGTTGTGGTTGTGGTGAAAATTGGTTAAAAAAAAATCCCTTTTCCTAAAGGAATGTCTGAAGGAATTCACATGGTGATGCAAAAGCAAAAACACAATGATTTGTAAAATCTGTTGTCAGTGTGGTCCAAAACATGCTGGAAATACAATATCAGTATAGACCTAATATATTTAACATTGGGAAAATGTGAATAGATGCGTTCAAGGTCCATTTAATGTGCCCCTTAACATTTTGAGTTAGGGGTGCCAGTGCAACTAGTAAAACAAGTTTGTCTGGTGCCCTGGTATTGATCTTTGAAAGGGTGGACTTGCATTATTATGCCAGTAGCCTATCATTATATTAGTTGAAAATGGTCTTAAAACGGCAATATTATCGCTTATCGCAATAATTTTTGGGGCAATTAATCGCCCAGTAAAATTTGTTATCGTGACAGGCCTAGCTGGCCCACCCACTCACTCCTTAAGGCCGTATCTCACTGGGATGCAACTGTTCGCGAGGGAGTCTCTAAACTGTCTTGACGCGTTCGCGGGGGTTTCAATTTCCTCGCATGAGTCGCAGAGCCTCACAGTCCTGACGCTTGAATTTTGAACATGTTCAAAAGATGTATGCAACAAATATACTCTCAAAATGGTCTCGGAGTGGTCGCAGGTGTGTCGCACGCATCGCAAACCCTTCTTAACTTAGGCTGTGTCTGAAATCGCGCACTTACGTAAGTGCACTTACATTGAGTGCACTTTATTATCCCAACAGTACACTTACTTATAGACGCAGTGCTCTCATTTCTACAGCGCACTGTCCAAACTGCCGTCGCGCACCTACCGGAAATGACTTTGCATTTTGACGGTTCTTCTTCGGTGGTATTTTTTTCTGCTTGCGTTACCGATAGCCAAAACAGACACATAAGTCGCGGAAAAACAAAACAAATGTGTAATTTAACTTTTGTAGAGCGCGTCCGACTCCACAGTTGCTTCAAGCTCCTCTATTTTGATTTTAATGTCCCGTCCTCTCCGCTACGTAGGCAAGATGGCGGCCGTTGAGTGTGGAAAGTGTCCATCGGTCTGCACTCAACTTTTAGACCGTTTTGAGTGCACGACCGAGGAACTTACAGTGCACTGCGTTTTGGCGCACTCTGCGTTTTTTTGTGAAGTGCACTCAAAAAAGTAAGTGTAAGTACAGAAGTGCGCGATTTCAGACACAGCCTTAGTCTCCGCTAGTCAGAAAGTGCGATAAGTGTGAGACAACTGCGAGGGTTTGGCGACATATGAAACTAAATTGCGACTGATTTGAGACAAAAATTAGACTGACATTCCGTTTGTGCGACGCTCGCCAGACGTTCGTGAGACATAAATGCGAGCTCCCGGCAAGTTTTGGCCAGGACATTCGCAAACGTGTTGTGAGGAACCAACTCAGCAAGTGAAAATTGTCGCTAATTTGCATATTTTCTCCAATTTTGTGTCTCCAACTTGTCGCACTACTGTTGCAGCCCAGTGAGATAGGGGCTTTACATATGGAGGTTATCACACCTTCCCTACAACTAATGCACAGCAGCTCAAAATGACAGCACAAAGGCATGTCACTGACACATGTGCATTGTGCATCCCTTCATTTACATTTTTAGATATTTTTTCTTTTCTGTTAGAATTTTGAAATTCTTAAGAAAATAAGAGTGCCATTTTTTATTCTTATGTTTTACTCAAATCAGTCCACTATATGAATCGGAGGAGAGGTAAGCCTTTTCATTAATTTGGATTATTTCAACAAATGTTATTTGGTAAAGTCTATATTTCTGGACGTATGAGTAATGTCAGGGTCATCCAGTTTAGACAGTTAACACATTCAGATAGCCTTTGTTTAACCCTCTCAACTTGTTTCGTTCTCCCCCCTCCATTATAGATCAGTCGCATTGAGTACATTCACTCCAAGAACTTCATCCACAGAGACGTGAAGCCCGATAACTTCCTGATGGGACTTGGCAAGAAGGGCAACCTGGTCTACATCATTGACTTTGGCCTGGCCAAGAAGTACCGCGACGCTCGCACACACCAGCACATCCCCTACCGCGAGAACAAGAATCTGACTGGCACTGCCCGCTACGCCTCCATCAACACACATCTGGGATTGGTATGAAAGACACATTACGCCATTTTTTTATTTTAAATTTCTTTCACTCTTGAGAACAGAAATAATCCTTTCCTTTTGTGTGGTCTCCCTCTACAGAGCAGTCGAGGCGTGATGACCTGGAGTCTCTGGGTTATGTTCTTATGTATTTTAATCTGGGCTCGCTGCCTTGGCAAGGCCTCAAGGCTGCGACCAAGAGGCAGAAATATGAACGCATCAGCGAGAAGAAAATGTCCACCCCCATTGAGGTGCTGTGCAAGGGATACCCCTGTAAGTCTCAAACCAGTTGATACAAGTCTAAAAATGATTTCATAATTCCATATTGACTCATTCGTTCTATAAATGACTCCCATCAGCTGAACAATATTCTTCCCTCTTTCCCCCCAGCTGAGTTTGCCACCTACCTGAACTTCTGTCGCTCCCTGCGCTTCGATGACAAGCCCGACTACTCGTACCTGAGGCAACTCTTCAGGAACTTGTTCCACAGACAGGGCTTCTCCTATGACTATGTGTTTGACTGGAACATGCTCAAGTTTGTGAGTTATCAATCCTAATATCTGAACAATATAGCTTTTAAACATCAACTGTAGTGTAGAGCTCTGTGCCTTCCTGTAGACAGCCTCCATGTTACATGTCCTGTTGTATAGGTAGGAGGTTGTCCCTGCGTTCCGATCCCCATACTTCCCTACTATTTAGTATTCTAGAAAAAGATTTAGTATGTCCCAATACATCCACGTCAATTGTAGTATGCTGAAAATACATAAATGCCCCACTAACTCTAGTAGCATTTTGGAGTATTCGTCTTATGTTCTTGACATTTCTTGACATAATTAAAAAACATCTTCCTCATCTGATTTTTTTTTTTTTTTAGAACTAAATGTTGTGTGTGTGTGTGTTGTAACTCTTAAGTTGATTGTTTGTTGTTGTCCCACCCAGGGAGCTAACCGTGCAGCAGAGGAAGCAGAGAGGGAGCGTAGGGACAGAGAGGACAGGTTAAGACACGGCAGGAACCCAGGAGCCAGAGGCTTACCGGCTGCTTCAGGACGACCACGAGGAGCCCAGGAAGGAGCCCCGCCTACCCCACTCACCCCCACCTCACACACGGGTACTTTCACCCCAGCCATCATCCCCACACAAATAGCCAGCATTGTAAAACATGTCTTGATTAAAACCTTGATCCATTTACACTTAGTCGACTTAAACCCTGCACTGCAACACTTATTTCCACAAGCTGATAGTCTTTAATGATCAGTTTCAGTTGTCATTTTATATTATAGCATGATGTACTTTTCACATACTTTTATTTTATTTCTCGAATAATAAAATAGAGTAAATGGCAAAATGCTTAAGATGTAACTACACACAATTCAGAAACTTGAATTGAAAATGTGCTAAAGGCCAGGAGGACACACCGGGCCGACTACTGACTTGCCGTACGTTCTGCGCTAGCGCCGGATGACATTAAGTAGGCCTAGCTGTTATCATAATGTAGGCTGTCATTAAAACCGAGAGAATGCATGCTGTCATTAAAACCGAGAGAATGCATGCTGCAGACACACACCTGTGGCCGCTCCTCGCCCAAACTACCTCGACTATTTCTGAGAACGTCATGCACGGATAATCTAATGCTATGTGCTGATTGTGTTTAGCCTACATAACTAGGGCTGGGCGATATGGACCAAATCTTATATCACGATATAGGTAATTTCATATCACGATATGGATATATATCACGATATAGCATTTTTCCTTAAAATTCAATGGATTACAATAACCGTACTGAATTTTAATCACATTAGATTATTTTCATTTTTTGCTTGTAACTTAAATTTCCATACAAAAGAAAAACTGGTGCAAAATACCACACCAGTCTGGCTTTAGTCAGTCAGTGCAAAATAAAAATGACAGCATCAACCAAAGAGCCTATATTTTCCAATTGATAGTAGCCTATATCAAAATAATGAAAGACTTGAATTTTCCTGCAGTATTTGCTCATCTTCATTTAAAAAAGCTGTCAAAATTAACAAATGAGCAAATGTCTGGTAATACTTTAACTCCAGCTTCAACACAAATAATATTTTGAAGTTTGACATGTTTTAAAGTTATAAAACCAGCCTTGCTGGCTGTCTCCAACAATAACAGCACAGGGGTGAAGCCCCAAGTAGGCTATAGGCTGTTACATACTCCGCGAGAAGAAAGAACAAAGTTCTTGGTGACAGAGCTGCGAGAAGTTCTTTCTGGTCTGACATTACATACTTCACGAGAACTCAACTGCCGAACTCCTCACCGCGGCGCATTGTTACCATGGTAATTGACTGAGTAGCGCCAGCTGATTTCACTTCGCTTTCCTCATTGACTTCAGACTGACCAATCACACAATAGTTCTCGGACAAGCTGCGAGAAGAAAGTTCGGCCCGGGTGATGTGTCGAGAACAAGCTACGAGAACAGCTAAACAAGAGCTGAGAGAAGAAAATGACGTCATTTTCTTCTCGCAGCTCTGTCACCGAGAACTTTGTTCTTTCTTCTCGCGGAGTATGTAACAGCCTTAAAGATGTCATTATTAGCCAGCTAGCTCACGAGAGCTAACCCATGTAGTTTGCGGCTTAAAACAAGTCAACTCTGCGTCACGGCAACAGCACGCTGAAGCAGCAAGCAAGTTTCCTTTGCCCGATGACATTTTTGACCGTTAAAACCAGCTGCTCTGCCACCGTGACACGGAGTTGGTTTGTTAACTGTAGTGACGGCGCACCGAAGCTAGACCATGAGCTAGACAGCTAGAGCAACAGATGAGGCTTCTTCTATTGAGGGTAGAGAAGCTGTATTGCAGCCCTGAACTCTGTTGCAGAGCCCCCGTGTGGCGCGGCGGTGTAACTGCAGTGTACTGTAGGGACTCAGAGGGACAGCTGCCTCTCGCTCCATCTATGCTCCCGCCACATGAACTGTTTTTCTCCGCGATATAAACGGTATGGCCAAATCTCTCCCGGTAGACACTTTCATATCGTCCACGATATGATATCGTCATATCGCCCAGCCCTATACATAACTATCCAAACATTCTCCGATTCTATCGATAGCTTCCTATGTCATGTTTGACAAAAGTGAAAGTAATATCTGCTCCGCTGCCGTGGCAGAGCAGAGACGAGTTAGCCCTCCACCAATCAGATTGCTCCGGCTGAAAGACTGGCCGACGCCGATTGAACATGTTGAATCGGCTGAAAAGAAGCCCGACGACACCGAACACACCAAACAGATTTGTGTCCCCGACGACGCCCGATTAGCGTTGGGTGTGTCCTGGCCTTAAGAGTGGCCGTACCTATCAGTGTAGAATGTGATGAATAGTAGCTGAAGGTGTTTTCTTTGGTGTGTGATCTCCAGCGAACACGTCTCCACGGCAAGTGTCTGGTCTGGAGCGAGAGAGGAAGGTCAGCATGAGACTGCACCGCGGAGCTCCAGTCAACGTGTCTTCATCAGACCTGACAGGACGACAGGACACCTCCCGCATGTCCACCTCACAGGTACAAGACACGCTTTCCTCTGGTAGTGTCTCCTTAACCACTGGACCGGCCAGAAAGAGCAAAGTCTACCAACTGTAGCTCATTCCAGCTCAGGAATAGTTTGATTCTTTTTATTCTTTTAGCTTGTCGAGTCACCCTTGGGTTCAAGACGAGGCAACAGAAACCATTTATTTCACTGTGAGCGCATTTAAGAAGAGTCAATGGACGAAGGTCGCTCATCGCGTGGTTAGCTTAGCTCAAATACTGGTAGTCGATGGGAAGTATTAGCCTGCATCCGTCAACAGTCAGAAGATAAACTTTACAATATCACTAAATGGTCCTATGTGCTTGTCGGGACTTTTTTATTTACCACGTTATTTTGGGCTTATTTCTTGCCCTTTATGTCGCTCTTATACATACGTTTTGTATCGTTGACCTAATGACAAGCACACCCGTGGTGGATTGCGTGCCAAACATATGGAGCCCAACATATAGTGGTAAATACGTCCCAACCAACACAGGATCCTCCTCACTGTCGGCAGAGGCAGGCTAACACTACCTATTGACTATTGTATTTGAGCTAAGCTAACTATCGATGAGCGACCTCTGCCCATTTCCTCTTCACAAATGCATGCAGTTAAAGGAATGGTTTCTGTCGCCTTGTCTTGAACCCAAGAGTGAGGCAACAAGCTTAAAAAAATCCATTTTCAACTATTCCTTTATGTAGAAGGCTTCTAATATAAGATAGGATTTTTTTATCTTCGAAGCCTTCTTCTGAATCCCAGTAGGAAGCTTTATACTAACCAGTAGCAGGTAGAATTCAACTTTGACCCAATGGAAGTGTGTAAAATGCCATGACACATTAGTCTCTGAATAGTGGAGAGTGATGCTCATGGTTTTTAGTCGACGTGATTTGTGTCACACAGGACTCAGACGCAGAGCAGCAGCAGAAGACAGTTCTAGGTGAATATGTGTTAACAGCACATTAGCCCTATGGCTTGTTGTATGTATGAGAGACAGTAGTTTTCTCCAGGCTTGTGTTAGATGGTTCCAGAATGTGGGTTGTGACTTGATATATTGGGCCTTCTCTCTCCCCTTCCCTCGACCTCAGAATAGCATTCCCTACGAGCATCACGCCAAGTAGACGCTCGCCACGTCCTTGTGTGACGGCGGCAACACAATGGTGAGTCCCTTTGTCCCTGACGCACCAGGGATGCATGGCTCCAACCTCCAGCTTCACACTGCTGGGCTGCTGCCTCACTGTCTGTTCACTCAGGGTTCTCTTTTAACAGCCAACTGTCGGCCATTTTAACTCCAATTCCATCACCTTCTCTAAAATAGACGGAGGCTCCAGAAGAATACATCAGGTGGCATTGCCTGGAAGCAGAAGTAAACACAACACAAGTTGCTGAGTCATTCACCAGTGAGCTGAATTTGTTAATGAGACTTAAGGCGAGACACAGCTTCGAAAACCTCTCATGGTAGTATAAATCAAAGATCCAAAATATACATTTAGGTGTTTATTTGACTCGTCTGAGTGCGTCTGTATATTTCTCCTAGACAACCATCTTTAACGGCCATTATCCCAACATTAGTTTTTCTCAATGCTCAGAACCAAAAATCTCAACTTCTAAAGCCCTTCAACTAAACTTTCCATAATCTGTTCTGTAAGAAAAACCTTGGACACTAATGTAAGTACTCAACTGGCAAAACTGTAAATCAGTTAGAAATGTTACCCGCAGTGTCTCGCCTTTTAACAGGAACATATGATTGAACAATCCCATCACAGTTATCAGGTAGCACATGCACCAGCCTAAGTCTCATTTAACAGACAGACACTGAGGGTGCAGTCCTCTTGTGAACTGGAGTGGACACAATGCATCGTAGTGCACCAGTCTAAGAATGTAACTCCCTTATTCTCTACTCGAGGATGGAGTAAAGGTTGAAGCACTGCCCCTTTTAATCCACTCTGTGGCTTGTTGCTTGCTCTGTTGGTTTGCTGCCTGAGGCCACTCTGATCAGGCTCGACAGCTACTGCATCCTAAACCCCTTCATACACCCACCCACCCTCCCAGCCTCGCTTGGTGCTGTCCAGTGTTATTTCCCCTGCAGATCTCCCAGGATCCCTGGTACCTCACTCCCCAACACTTGCATGATATTGAGAAAATGAACGATTCAGCTCTCTTATGGCTCTGGCTGAAAGCATGTCAGCTTTTTGGATGGGGGGAAAAAAGTCTGTCTAAAATGTGTCTTCAATGTCCCCCATATCCTTTTAGTACAAACGGTGTCTTCACTGACAGCGGTTCCTGTTCCTAGTAGTGGCAAGTTGTGTTAGTTTCCAGAGACAAACCCTGGTAATAACCCTACACATGACTTCCAACATGGATGACAAGTAGATTGGTCAAACTCGGCTCACCCATGTAGGCCTTTTCCACTACAGGGACTTTACAAGCCATAACATAGGGTGTCACCATTGTCACAGGTTCCCCAGCAATATTCAGGTGGTGTTGGTATTTTTTAAATTCATGCGGTAATTGCAAGTGATAGTTTTCCACGAGAAGCAACTAAAGCAATAGGACTGTCTAAATCATATTTATTCTACTCTACTTTTACTCTACATCTACGTTACCCTACTCTATAACCCTTAAAATATGATTTAGGCAATTATGCTATTAGGCTAACAAAAAGTAGATGTAGAGTAGAGTAAATATTAGGGATGAGCCCGAATCCGAATATGTATTCGGATAAGCACGGATAATGAGTTAGATACGGATACAGATAATTTCCGAATAGTCCCGTTATTATTCGGGGATTTTTTTTAAAAATATTATGCGCTTAATTGACGCAGCGCGTTCCGCCTCAATGACACAACAGGTAGAATGACACTAACAGCTCTTCTGCGGTGGACATGAGAGGACCGGGCGCGTCCCGTGACCCGCGGTCTCTCTCTTTTTATCCACTGATAAACGCAGCGTGTTCACCCTTTCCCTCGAATAGAGGGTTCTACCGGTCGCATTCGCTGCCGTTTTTATGTGAGTTTCCTCGTAACTCGGCCGCTGCCGTGGCGGAGAAGAGACGAACCGATGGAATATGCTGCACCCCGAGTCACCCTCAGCCCTTCCCCGATGTATTTACATTCACTAGGCCTACTGCTTAAACTCTTTCAAACACCACAACGTTTCCATCAAACTGATGCTTAGGACCTGTTCTTTTTCAGCTGTCAATCAATGCGTATACGGCTAGGCCTACTTCAGGACCTATACAATAAAATCGGAAACTGCAAACTTGACACATTGAAATCACATATGGCTTTGTGGAAAGGCTAAGATATTATTTTGGGTTTATGAGATTGGCACGTTGATACAGATTGTTCCTAAATCTTAGTTTAGTAAAACAAATGTAAAAAAAGAGGGACAGGGAGAGATAGAGATAAAAAAATCATGAAATACAGCTGTATTTCCCCCAGTTAAAGGGAGACCTTAATTAAGTTAAAAGTAAAACACTGGCCCTCATTTACTAACAGTGAGTAGCCTATGCACAGATTTGGACTGTTATTTATCAATATTTTCGTTCCCTGAATTTCTTCGTATTCTGAGAACAAAGAAGAGAGAGATGAAAAGGTAGAAATATATCTGACTTTTTGACTTCTATTTCAACATTACATCAATTTGATGCTTTGAAGGGACAACAATTGCATTGACAATGAATATTAGTTTAGAAAATCAATTTAGGTGTGACTTCCTTTAATGTAGACTAATGTAAAAGAAACTTACGGTATACGCCACGCCCACTTCTGGTTGTGTATCCGGATACAGATACAGATACAGATAATTTTGTTGGTTGAACAGATACAGATACAGATACAGATAATGACGTCTCCGCACACCCCTAGTAAATATGATTTAGGCAATTATGCCATGAGGCTAACGACATTCACCCACAAAGCAGTGAAAAACAAATGACTGTTTGTCATGGGGTTGTCTGAATGACAGTGAAAAACAAGGCAGAACCTAGTAACTTTAAAGATCTCCTATTACCTACTTTTCTGCTCTTAATTTCTCATTAATGACTCCTATAGAGCAACCTGACACGAAAAACTATGTAGATTTTCGGGAAACTCTTCCTCTAATCTGGGGCTTTCAGCATTCTCTGTCAACACTGGGCTTCGTCCTTCTCCGCCCCCTCGCCCCCCTCCTGCCAACCCCACTCCGTTGTGATTGGTTACCTTCCGGAACAGCGCAAGGGGCAGATTTGAGCAGGCAGGTGGGGGCATGGCCTGAGCAGCATTACCATACATGGAAAATCCGGATTGTTCTACGTAGATAAATCCCGTAAATTTGAATAAGTGAAACTCAAATTTGCCAGGGGTATGAATAATTTCGGTTTTGACTGTACATTGACTCTTGAATATTATTTTTATAAATATAAAGCTATCTTACGTTGTTTCATCATTATTCTGGACTGATTGTACCCAGGGCTTGGCGTTATGAACAACCCAAACAGTGCTTTCCATATTGAATTGGGAGCAGTTGTTTGGAGAAGCCTGTGTGGTTTTGGTGCTGTGCTGCATCATTAGTGGTTAACCCCATCGCTGGCTGCTAAAGCTCACTCACCACATCAAACGCCTGCAGCTGCTTCACAGCTCTGCCACTAATCAATACACGCTTTGACCTTTACCCAGCTTTGGAGCTTGATGCAATTCTGCCTGATGCTGTAAGCCTTGTCATTTGTATGCAAGTGTATGCATTTCTCCTTTGAACTGTCCAATAGAGAGCACAATGAAAAGAAGTGGAGAACATTGTGCTAAGTCAGAAATGTTTGATATTGTCATTTTGTACCAATCGACCATCCCTCATTCTAACCCTGTGGCTGTTCCTTAGTCTTTTTTCATAATGTAGCTTATAATTATTAAGTATATTATGGATTTTCCGTGGTTACATTTGTGGCTTGAAAATGCATTTAGACTGTAGATGAATGTAAAGGCTCTTAATACATGTCCCAAAGCAGTGAGGGAGGCATATGTGGAAAGCCTCATTCATTCAGTGCAGTGCTATTTGTGACCCTCCATCTCCCTGTCCCGTGTGTCCTCTAGATGGTGTCCGGTGTACCTCCTGCTGGTCTCCATCTGCTAGCGCCTCGATGAGCCCCCTTCCCACAATGCAACCTGGCGGACCAAGCCCTGAAGCATTCTGACAAAATACTGCTACCACCACTATTAATTACTACTACAGCGACCATCGGAAGCCAGCTTCTGACTCCACACCAAACTGCTTTCCTACTGACTGCTCTCAGTGAGCTGCTGAACTGCTTTTCCCTCCTTAAGAGTATCTCTCTCTTTTTCTCTCTCTCTCTCTCTCTCTCTTTTTAGCTATCTCTCTCGCTCCACTTTCTGTGTGTGGGTCCGACCTCCTGAAACATTAAAAGGTGTCGGACCTTAGAAACAGTTGTGTGTGTGCGCACTGTTTGAGGAGACATTTTGCACAGCCCTCCACACTGCCCCCACCCACCAGAGTGTTACTGTGGGGCAGTCAGTGCTTTTGTCCAGGGCAAAGATGACAACCAAGCAACCCGTTTTCTAGGACAATGACAACCAACAGTTCACACCACTCTGGCTCTTCTTTCGTCATTGATGACCCCTACATTTCTAATGTCACTGTCTGCTAGTTCATACCTCATTAAAAAAAATGCTCTTCTGGCTTTTTTTGCAGTAAGGTGTTACCAGCAGTTGTATGTATGTGTGTGTGTATATACTGTGTATGTGTGGGTAGTTTTTGGGGGTGTGATGCTTTGGATTTGGTATTTTCAGTTTACATTCCCATCCCCTACCTGCCACCGTTCCTGTTTTTTTTTAAACAATCAACCAACCACTGATTGCTCTCTTCAGTAACTCTATAGCCATTTGTATTCAATCTAAAAGAATCTACTTCTTTGCATGCTTTAGAGGTGAGTTCTACAGTCGGGTGTGAGGGCTAGTTGAACCCACGGATTGTACCAAACATCTGTTTTTTTGGTATGTTGTGGTGCAGGAGGTTGTGTATTGACGCTCTGGTGTACTGCCCAATGAGCCCTGTTTCCTTTTTGCTAGTGTTTTCGGTACATAAAGAAGTGCACTTCAAGAAGAGGTGGAGGGGGAGGCGGGGGCAGGACATCATTGGACATATTACACCCAGATGTCCATTCACTGTGTACAGATAAACATTCATTTTTGTTTTCTTTCTGATTTGTATTCATTTGAAGCTGTGAAGTAGCCGTAAATATTGACGTGTTAATGTTTCCCGATATTATCTTTGTCTTTTGCACTGACCTGTAGGGAAAGGTCGGGACATGAATTTGTTCAGCTTTGGTCCAGGAAGCTGCAGGTTTGATCAGCCAATGAGGTGTAGCACTCTCTCCCTCCCTTCAGAGTTCTTATCATAGAGGGAAGAGCTGTTGCACTGAATGTTAAAAAGACATTTTCTACGAACTATTGCTCCTTCTTTCACGACTACTGCCATCAGTACGAGAGGTTCAGTGATCCTGCACCATCTGCAATATACTGTCAATGGCACGGTAAAAAAAAAAAACGCATTCTTTATGAATCTTTACATCAATAATGAAACTCTTTTCTCTGTTGAGGAGAAAACTGACCCATCATTTCACTGGTGTTTTTCTATTGAACTCAAAGCGGTCATGCGTGGCTGTGATGACCTAACTACAGTGTGTATGTACAGTAACAATGAACTGGCCTGTTGTAAAAAAAAAGATTCCTTGCTGCAGCTCCTCACTCTTACTTTTTTTTTTGTTTGTACCCCTGACCCTCGTGGTCAGCCCCACTCTCTCTCCACACCTATTGAATTATGTAAGCAACCAGATCAGCAAGATTCAGTTTCTCACATTTATATTTGACACTGTATTTGTGTACTTAAAAATAACTGTAAATAAATGAATTACTTGTACCCTATTGTGTCATTACTTAATAGTCCCTGCATTCCAAATCACATACTTTCTTTTTACTACACTACATACTAAGTACAGAAGAGTTTTAGGGCCACGGGAGAGAAAAATAAATCGGATAAGGATTTTTTATTTTTTTTTTCATGTCGAGAAATGTCAAGAATAAAGACGAATACTCCAAAATGCTGTTGGAGTTAGAAGGTTGTTTGTGTATTTTCAGCATACTACAAATTCATGTATTGGGAAATCCTAAAAAAAAAATGCTTGCATACTAAATAGTAGGGAAGTATGGGTATTGGAACGCAGGGAGTGTCGGGAATGAATCAGTGGATCTCAATGACCAGAAGGGGGTGCTACAGCAAACATACAAGGCTCCATCCATTCACACAATAAAATAGATTTATTTCAGACAAACAGTTATTGCGTAGTTAACGGTAATGGATGTGTGCGCTGCATTTCTTCACCCAAGCAACTTGAGCTTCCTCTTCAGTGTTGAGTATTAGATCAAACACAGACGGAGCCTACAGAGCACATAGATCACGCTAACACAAACAGCAGGCTCAATTGTTGAAGCATCAACACTTTAACAGAGTGGTAAGTACCGCGCACATCAGGACACACATTCACCATCCGAGTAGACACTGCACCTCAAGTTTTGTTCCAGTATCTTACAGACAAATGCATCAAGCAGCAATTTGGATGACATCTTGAGAATATAGCACACCACAATCATGGAACAAAGCAACAAACCCAAAAAGACAGTAATGGGTGTACTTTACAGCTTCAATTTGTTGTAATACTTAATTTATGTCTTAAATATTAAATTGGTTATGTTTTTTTTTAATGAGCTGTCATCCTGTGTTACATAGGTCAATAAATAGCTTCAATAAATAAATTATAAGAGTGCCCCACACAACAGGTGTGTTAAGTCATTGCTGAACTTTAGAGCAATTCTAGTCTCACAAAAGTCAACCTACCAGCTTTCAACTGCATCTCAGTCATTATACATGAATTTAGAAGCTAAATATTGCGGACTAAGCATAGACATGATTACATCAGGGCGTGACGTTTTACAACATTTGACAAAGGAGACAGCACTCAACACAAACCATTACACACATTCAGAACTCTGCTGGTATACCCTCAAGAACACACACACACACACACATTAATATTAGGCGACATATGCAGTGAGATGTGGTCGAAAGCTCCAGAAAAGCAGTTGTGTGGACCATGACTTACGTTTTTTTGTTACCTTTCTGAAACTTTAATCCTTAATGCAGCAAATCAAGATCTATCTGTGTAACGGTTTGAGAAAGGTTACTGTACATACTGTTTTTGTTTTGTTCTAGAGAGCAGGGCACAGAAGTTCTCCTGACCCTAAACAGCTGCTATTTGCATAAGTAAAGTACAGAATCACATCAACAAGTTGCATTTAAAAAAAAAAACTATTCAGGTGAAACCAGTTCTTAAAGGTGGAGTCAGCCGATTTTGGAGAATGCTTGCTATCAAAATCTGTTTTTGTCAAAATCAGTGAATATCTCCTCACGATCCACCACCTTCACCATACTATGTGTGTGCTGAGCAAAAATACAGTATTAATACGCAGCCTAGACTCTGTACACTCAGTGCACACGCATTACGGATCACTGATTTTGATCAAAAAGCGATTTTGACCACAAGCGTTCTCCAGTATTGCTGACTTCCACCTTTAATGGACCCTCTCTGCCCTTGCAACCGTTTATCTCACACCCATTTCCATGTGAAGGGCACAAAACCAACCCTACTACCGTATTTTCTAACCCACTTTGTTCCCTCTCACTCTCCGTGCGGACCACAGATCTTCCTTGGTTTGTTCTCTTGGTGAACACAGTTAAGTCTTTTCCTCATCACACACATATTCATCATTCTTATGTGTGTTCCTGTGCAGCCTGCAGCTCCTGCTCTCCCCCTGTGTGGTTGACAGCGGTTCCATTATCTCTCCTGATTGGCCCGTTGCCCTGGCCTGCTGTGACATCATCATCCTCCTCCCCTCCCCGAAGCCCCTCCCCCTCCTCTGCAGTCACAGCCATCTCCAGCTGGGCCTTAGGGTCAGGTGACTTCTTCTTTATAAACAGGGCGTTCCCCAGGGCCAGGACTATGGACGCCTAGCACCACCTCACAGCCCGCCAGCAGGAAGACGTGCATGTACTGACCCGTGGCATCCAGGAGACGGCCTGTCGAAGAGGACAAGAATATCACGTCAGTGTCTGTATCCATCTATCTATCTATCTATCTATCTATATCTATCTATCTATCTATTCTATCTATCTATCATTATCTATCTATCTATCTATCTACAGTTGCTTGGAAAAGTATTCATAACCCTTGAAATTGTCCACATTGTCACGTTACAACCACATACGTACATTTATTTTATTGGGATTTTATGCGATACACCAACACAAAGTGGTGCAACATTGTGAAGTGGAATGAAAATGAAACGTGGTTTTAATTTTTTTTTATAAATAAAAAACTGAAAAGTGTGGCGTGCAAAAGTATTCAGCCCCCTGAGTCAATACATTGTAGAACCACCTATCGCTGCCATTACAGCTGTAAATCTATTGGAGTATTTCTCTACCAGCTTTGCACATCTACAGACTGATATATTTGTCCATTCTTCTTTGCAAAATAGCTCAATGTTTAGATTCAGCATCTGATTGGATGGAGAGTGTCTGTCAACAGCAATGTTCAAGTCTTTCTCAATATTCTCAATTGTTTTTAGGTCTGGACTTTGACTGAGCCATTCTAACACATGCCTATGCTTTGATTTAAACCATTTCATACTAGATCTGGCTGTATGTTTAGGGTAGTTTTCCTTCTGGAAGGTGAACCTACACCCAGTCTCAAGTATTTTGCAGACTCTAACAGGTTGTGTGCCCTGTATTTGGCTCCATGTATCTTCCCATCAACTCTAACCAGCTTCCCTCTTCCCTGCTGAAGAAAAGTCCCCATAGCATGATGCTGCCACCACCATGTTTCACGGTGAGGATGGTGTGTATAGGGTGGTTTGTAGTGTTAGTCTCCGCCACACATTGCATTTTCCATTCAGGCCAATAACTTCACGTTTGGTCTCATCTGAATATGCTGTGTCCCCCGTATGGCTTTTGGCAAGGGTTGGAGGAAGGTGCTCTGTTCAGATGAGATCAAAATTGAAGTTTTTGGCCTTAATGCAAAATGCAATGTGTGGTGGAAAACTAACACTGCACATCACCCTGAACACACCATCCCCACCGTGAAGCATGGTGGTGGCAGCATCATGCTATGGGGATGCTTTTCTTCAGCAGGTAGGGGAGAACGGGGTAATTTGTCACATGGGTTGGATGTCACATTCGTTATATCTCGCCACCAGAGCGCGCTAGCTCTGAAATGTTGATATAAAAAAGGTCCAGAATTGGGATCAGAGGTCACATACATAGACTTCCTTGGAGGAAGACAGCTGCATTTCAGGTGAGAGGATGTTTTGTGTTTTTTCATGTCAAATTCAAATATTTTGCTTCTCAGTATTTTTCTTCTAGGCTTTTACACAATGGGTTTATAACAAAACACTTGTTACCCTCAGAAAGTGTGAAGGGTAAGCTATAGTTTAGATTGTTGTTAGCAAGCTAATTAGTTGTCAGATGGTTGTTGGCCTTGATGCTAGCAAGAAATTCAGGTTGGGGTTGGTCGTCAAATTTTTTGGGGGGTTGGTTGTCACATGTTATCTCAAGGCTGCAGCCAGAAAAGGAACCCAATAACGAAAGAAATTGTCAAGCTGTATCCTCAGACACCCCAGAGAAGGAAAGAATAGAGCAGGAAAAGGCAGCTAGCAAGCAAAAGAAAAAAGGGCAACAAAATCAAAACAACCCAGTGCATCCCAAACTAGACCAGCTGCCAAGGCTACAGTAAGTTATGTAGGCCTATTTGTCAACTTGACAATGCAATTAAACTTTCAAATTTGGTTCTGCCTCATTGCCTTCTTTTTAAGATTTTTCCCATTAAGATAACATTGTGACAAACAACCCCATAGTGTGTGACAACCGACCCCTTGATGGGGTTGGTTGTCACAATGTGTCAGAGTGTCTTTGATGGTAAATTACTTCTTCATTACAATAAGTTGGAAAAAAAGAGA
Organism: Ammodytes dubius; assembly: GCA_026122265.1. Lineage (NCBI taxonomy): Eukaryota > Metazoa > Chordata > Actinopteri > Uranoscopiformes > Ammodytidae > Ammodytes > Ammodytes dubius. Next base: position 5,064,588 of record CM047523.1, on the reverse strand, counting down.
GACACACATTTCAAGCCAACACCTTAAGCTTCAATGTAATGTAGGAATGGCTATTGACAGATGTTTTGGTGATGAGCAATTCTCACTAGAGTAAAAAGTGTGCCTACTTACCCCGTTCTCCCCTACAGGGAAGCTGGTTAGAGTTGATGGGAAGATACATGGAGCCAAATACAGGGCATAAAACCTGTTAGAGTCTGCAAAAGACTTGAGACTGGGGCAGAGGTTCACCTTCCAGACGGACAACTACCCTAAACATACAGCCAGATTTACTATGGAATGGTTCAAATCAAAGCATAGGCATGTGTTAGAATGGCTCAGTCAAAGTCCAGACCTAAAAACAATTGAGAATATTGAGAAAGACTTGAAAATTGCTTTCGACAGACGCTATTTTGCAAAGAAGAATGGGCAAAATATATCAGTCTGTAGATGTGCAAAGCTGGTAGAGAAATACTCCAATAGATTTGCAGCTGTAATGGCAGCGATAGGTGGTTCTACAATGTATTGACTCAGGGGGCTGAATACTTTTGCGCGCCACACTTTTCAGTTTTTTATTTATAAAAACAATTTAAAACCACGTTTCATTTTCATTCCACTTCACAATGATGCGCCACTTTGTGTTGGTGTAATACATAAAACATTCTAGTGAGGCAGAAGCCATCATTGAGTTAGATTACTTTGGCGTGACTATAATTTCTTCTTTAATGAAAATATTGCTAAGTCAACCTCTTAAGCTCCATTTGAAGATATTTTGCATATTGTTAGCCTCATAGCATAATTGCCTAAATCATATTTACTCTACTCTACTTTTACTCTACATCTACTCTATTCTACATTTACTCTACTACTCTACTTTTCGTTAGCCTAATAGCATAATTGCCTCAGTCATATTTTAAGGGTTATAAGTAGGGTAAAGTAGATGTAGAGTGGAGTAGATGTAGAATAGAGTAGATGTAGAGTAAAAGTAAAGTAGAATAAATATGATTTAGGCAATTATGCTAACAATATTTTGTGTTTCTAAATTGGCCAAACTAAAAAAACAAACTAAAAATGACGAGCCCTATTACACAGCCTCAGAAGAACAAAGGTGTGAGAGAGTGTTTGGTGTAAGGAGCCATGCTTATGTTCTGACCTGCCCCAGGAGGTCCCACTAGCACAGCGATAGCCTCACAGAGAAGCACCAGGCCGATAGCGCTGGAGAACTTGTCGTGCCCACGATGGCCATGAGCACCTCAAACTGCAGCGCCCCCACCATGCCGTAGGACAGGCCGAAGAAGATGCAGAACAACACCAGGCCTGTGTAGTCAGTGGCCTGCAGGGAGACAGACAGGAGATGTGGGAATGTCACAGCAGCTTTATAGGTTATGATGAAACAGGCCTTGTTTTATCATCAGGAGACAGACTAGAGCTATACAGACATAGTGCATGCTTTTATTTGAACTCAAAAACAAGCTGTATGAGCTCAGATCAATGAGGCCAACCAAATAGATAGCAAATAGAAGTTCTAAACTTGTTATGATCATAAAACCTTAAGTTGGTAAAAAGACACAAGACAAAATGATTTACTAATATATACATTATAATGGATTTATAATCAGCATTTTCGCGATATCTGTATCGCATCGTCAGCTCCATTATTGATTTTATAGAGAGAAAAAAATGTAGGTTTCAAACTCTGTTTTTACATTTTCACTATGTGGGATATTGCAATATGCAGCGTATCCCAATGAATGGTGATATCATATCATTAGCCATGTATCACGATGCATATCGTATCATGACGTCATTGCCAATACACAGCCCTAATCATGGGGCGGCCATTTTTGACCAGGAACACCAAAGTAAATGGTATAGAACCTAATGCTGCTGCAGTGTTACCTGTGATCCGATGAGGTCGGTGCAGCCGTTAAAGATGATGGCAAAGCTGAACAGGTAGACAACCCTGGGCCGGACCCACTTTGTTCCCGCTAGCAGTCCAGCCGCCGGCCGGGCGAACATGTCCACAAAGCCCAGGATGGTGAGCAGCAGGGAGGACTTGGTGTCCTCGTAGCCCAGGGCCTTAGCGTAGCTCACCATGAACACAGGAGGCACAAACAGGCCCAGCACCATGATGGACGCTGCCAGGGTGTAGATGATGAAACCCCGGTCCTTCACCACGCTGAAGTCCAACACTTTCTTCTTGGGCTGGGCTTCTTGTCCTCCGCTGGCTCGCTCCCCTCCAACTCCGGAGACTTGATTGATTAGATGGATGGACGGACGACAGGTAGATAGATAATAGATAGTAGATAGATAGATAGATAGATAGAAGATAGATAGATAGATAGAAATAGATAGATAGATAGATAGATAGATAGATAGATAGATAGATAGATAGATAGATAGATAGATAGATAGATAGATAGATAGAATAGATAGAATAGATGTTATGACAAAAAACACAGACATACACCACCACCAATTATTAAATTACCCTTTGCAACAAGAGAAATAAAAAAAGTGTCTAACCGAAATTTAAACCTTGCAGTAAAATATAAATAAAAACTTAAATAAACCTTCTTGGGGGGCATCAGGGGCCTCATGAGGGCCCCACAGGCGCAGCAGTTGAGCAGCAGCCCCCCCAGTATGAGGAAGCCCCCCCTCCAGCCGTAGTGGTACTGGAGCACCTGACCCAGAGGGGAGAGGCAGCACAGGGCCACGGGGCTGCCCGCCGCCGCCAGCCCGTTAGCCAGGGGACGCTTCTCACTGAAGTAACGGTTCAACATGATGAGGGAGGGCTGGAAGTTCAGGGCCAGACCCAGACCTGAAGGAAGAGACACAATGGTAATAACTCACTTTGCAGAACACTGTGCAACAAGCATGTACTGTTTCATTCAAGCCCCAACAACAGCCAGTTCTACCAGCATCCAATGCAGTGACAGAAATGGCAGTTCACCGAGTGGCCACTAAGGGGCAGGTTTTCGAAACAGCAATTTCTCATTGACTCTAATGTTGCAGTTTCCACAGCATTATTAAACCTATTTAAGGCCTCGTCCAAAAAACATTCTAGTCTGTATGTTTAGGTCATATCTCCATGACAACACTTAGGGGGGTAATTTTTTTCTCTCTAGCAGGCTAGTTTCTATTCTATTTAAGGTTAAAATGTATGAATAATTAGGGGCGCGGTCTCTTGAGTGACAGCTACCGCCAGTTGTCCCTCACTTCACCTCGGAGGTATACGTCAGCTAGATGGGCGTATCTCCCTCCCCCCAACGTCACATCAATGCTTTTTCGGTAAGAGGAAATGAGGCAGAGTAAAGATCTGACGAGATGGTGTGGAGGGGAAGTTGTAGACAGCTGATCTGCCAGCCTCACTATACATGTGAATAACCACACTGTCCATGCACACAGCCCCCTGGGATCTCTAGTCAGCCTGCCTCTCTCACTGTTACAATATCAATGTATGTAAATTGAACTGTCTGCCTCTCAGCCTGTCTGCCTCCTCAACTGTTGCAAAACCACTGTGATGTAATTTAGACGTCTCCCCCCCTGTGGGCCTTTAAGTATGTGATGATTTTAAGAAACAGGATCACTCTTAACAGAATACATTTGTGTATAAGGTTATCAGTGATCCCTCCAGAAATAAACCCTTTGCTTTTAACACTGTATTATGTGCTTTTTATCACGACAATGGCGCACGCGCATAGGCCAGGACGATTGGATGCAGTTGGAATAATTGAGGTCAGCTCAGATGCTACATCCATTCTATATACTATCTATGGTTTAAACACAGGACGTGTGAACTCTTCTCTTTTCTCGTTGAGCTAAAGCAATGAAGGCGAGACACAGCAGGTGATAGGGGAGAAATGTGTAACGTATAGATATCATCATGAAACGTTTCCATTTGATGAGTTATTTTTTTTGTATTGTAATTTTTTCAGAAATGTTCAATAAATACGTACATTTGGTTTGGAAGTTATGGAAGCATGAGAAACCCTTTTAAAAGATTGTAGAGCCCCTTGATTCTGCACTATTTGAATAAAACTGACTCCACTTAGACTAGAGAGCAAAAGTTCCTTTTTCATTCCTTGAAATATGTGTATGTGGTTGAGCAGCACCTCAGATGTCTGTTGACATGTTGAGACGGTAATGTTACGACATGAACCGGCAAATCATTTATTCTGTGTCTCTACAGGTTTCTGAGCTGCAGGGAGTTTTCACTCGTGTTCAACCGGAATCACAGCCAAATGTAGCCAGTCTGTGGCTGGCTGTTGGCATCGGCCTGTGTGAATGTGTGTGTGCAATACTACTGATTATAAAATGGGTAGCTCAAATCAATCCATCTTGATTGGTTCCTAACTGTGATATAATGGTTGCATACATAACTGCTATGATGTCCAATCGGATTGCAGAGGTCCATAACATTAGCTACTAACATTACAAGGTCACTGAGACCTAACAATATATGTAAGGTCAAAGGTAGTCTCGCAAAGCCAGACCAAACTACAGCAAGTAGTATGGTCTGGAAGCACACCGTTTAGAGCCGTCTATTCGGGGGGGAACTGGGCAGGCCTGTTTTTATTTCTTTAAGATTATTTTATTTTTTTGGCATTTTTATGCTTTATTGATAGTGTAGAGACAGAGTTGAAATGGGGCAGAGAGGGGAGTGACATGCAGAGAACGACCGCGGGCTGGAATTGAACCCGGGTCCGCTGCTGGCCGAGGCCCATGGGGGGACGCCCTACCAACTGTTTTTATTTCTTTAAACCAATCACAATCATCTAGGGCGGGGCTGAGCCCGGGAAGCAGCAGCGGTGTCTTTGCAGAATAGTGCCGGGGGGGGGAAATATTTTGATGGAACGTCTTCACGTCCAGAGGCTGTCAGAGAAATGGCTAAATCTAACCCGCAAACGCCACAAAAAAAACTATTTAAGACAAAAGGAATGTGTTGCTTTCTCACCAGCAGGTCAAGACACCATACACTTTAACCCTCGAGGAGCTCACGGGATAATTTAACAGGAATTAACTAGTCACGCACTCAGGCCCGGATTAAGTGGAAAGATTACACGAGGCATACCGCATTTTTTCGGGCCCCCTCCAAACAGAAACTTTATGATTTGGTGAAAAAACTACATACATTTGAACTCATTGGCACGAATATTATGCTAATTTATTTATTTAGGTTACGTATTTTCATTTCAATTGCACTTTCAGGCTTTGTTTCACGTTTATATGCAAATTGTTATATTAACAATATTTGAAAGCATAGCCCTATATATTTTAGGGATTCACCGAAAGTTCGGCCACCGAAATGGCAAAATAAATCATGTTCAGTTACCAAATATTGACGAACTACTGACGAAATATTCATTTAAGAGTTGCACGTTTGTAAACGGGAGTAAAGAGAAATGTAACCGTGTATGCGAGTTCACGTCTGTTCGTGAGCGCACTGCAGGAGCAGTTCTGTAAGGTGCGTGCAGAGTCTAGTGTGGGAGCAATTTTTCTAAATGGATGACAGTGCAGTGCAATGCTTTATTCAGCATAAAGTTAAAACACTCGTCCAAGCCTGATCTAAACACAAAAGCCTTGCGCGAGCGAAGCAGCGATTCACCTGGCATTGTTTCCTAGTTTGAGGGGGAGCTCAATATGGGAACACCAGCAACAGGAAGGGGAGGGGGTTGCGTAGGTATCTGACGCCAGCCCTCATAGACGCTGGTGAAACCCCTTCCGCCAGACTAGGTCAAAGGTTACTGTGACCTTACATATTGTTAGGTCTCAGTGACCTTGTACCATATTGTAGCGTCTTAGGAGCTTTACCTTCTTTAAAGCATTGCCTACCAACACTGGACTTTAACTGCCAAGCTGTAGTTCTAGCTGTGTACTTGTTACGTGTTTCCATTCTATTCCTCCATGTGTTGTAAATGTACCTGTGATAACTCCAGTGCAGAGGTAGATGTGTATGATGCTGGTGGCAAAGGAAGCCAGGATCATTCCCAGAGAGGCCAGAAAGCCTCCCACCAACATCACCGGTCGACAGCCATATTTGTTGACTAGCACGCTGCACAGAGGACCTTCAGAGAAAAAACACACAGTACACAGTCAGTTATACACACGTGCAATAGGGTCGGGCAGTCACTGTATATATACAAAGGCCTAGATAAACACCTGTGCTTCTATCTAGGTTTTTAGGTAAACATTTATATATTTGGAGAAAACCTAAATATCTGTTACATTGTTCACTAAACTGAGATTTTCTTCACAGCTTTTAGTTTGGCGCCAGACAGGCTTTTATTGTTGCATCACTCTGCCAATCAGCTGCTTGACTCAGAGCCACTGAGGATTATTCAAGAGTTTTTTCTTCAGGCCTCCACTGCAACAGTATAATGCTGACTTCTGCTACAGCAACATCTTCAGCACTCACCACTATACACACTTACTATGCACAAGTACCTCATACAACCCCACTTCAAAAAATACTGGACTGCACCCCTTAATCGGCAGCATTTTTTCTCCACATTATAAATCGGCATGACTAAATCTATACCGGTAGTACAGCCCCGGAAAAAAATTAAGAGCCCAGTCTGGATTTTTCTTCAATCTTCATCTCTACATTACTTATTGAAAATGCTCTAAATGACAATATTGTTCTTGTGAATTTGGTAGAAATGTCAGTAGATTATATTATAAAAATCAAAATGTTCATTCTACTCAAACATATGCCTCTAAAGAGTAAAACAAGAGACACTGAACATTTGGAGTGGTCTCTTCATTTTTTTCTGGAGCTGTATATGCCTTCATACCGCCCCGACCCGACCTACATGTGACCACTTCTGCATTGAGCAGCCCCGGTGGTACAGCTATCGGTGTGGTTGTATACCTGCTCCGTACAACATGGCCAGCAGTATGGAGGAGATCCAGGCCGTGTCGCTGTAGCCCACTCCAAACTCTCTGATCAGCTCTTTGAAGAAGACGCTGACGGCCTTGGGGAAAGCGTAAGAGAAGCCGGTGATGACGAAGCATCCGGACAGCACGGCCCAACCCCAGCCCCGTCTGGAGCCTTCACCCCGGGGGGCGCGTCGTCCACCACTGCCCCTCCCATGGTGCTCTCTGGCTGGCTGCGGTGTGCTTCAGGTTAACGGCTGAGAAACATGGAAAGTTAAAAAAAAGGCATACTTATACTCTAACCTTTGGTGTCACTGTGGCAGATTGGACTGTCATATCCTATATGCGTGTTGTCATGTTGATTTTAGAATTCTAACACATGGGACACACACTACCCATTATTAATTTCCATTGATATTTCTAACATGGGTGACAGTAAATGTGCTACCTCTTTTAACTAAAAGGACTTCAACATTTAATATGCTGGGTGTCTACATCTCAGAGGACCTCTCATGGACCCTCAACACCTCCACACTGATCAGGAAAGCTCCACCATGCTTGCCTACTATGTCACAGTATTGTATGGCCACTGCACTGTCCCAACCGGAAAGCACTGCATACATAGGGTGGTGAAAACTGCCTATGACATTGCACTGCTCTATATTATATTATTATATTTATATCCCACCTTAAGTCCTGTTGTGATAAAAATGAGATCATAAGGCTGTAATAATCAAGCAACGAGTATTTAATCAAACAACAGAGGCTTCATGTTCTTAGTAAGAACATGGAGGTCCATCCGATCCAGGAAGCCCCACGGTGGCTTTCTGAGTAGAATGGCAAGGACCAGTTCAGGGCTCAGGTGTCTTATCCTGGCTTCAGTTCACCATAACAACAACAATGCAATGCTCTCAATTGGTCAGTCATGTGATGGGGGCAGTGGGGGGGGGGGGGCAGTTTGTAGATACAACAGGGGGAGTTCTGAGCACAAGACAATAGAAGAGGTGAGTGGCTTGTTGGATACGCATTTGAGGAATCTACATTTCAGTTTGGTCAGTCATGTGAGGGGGGGGGGGGCAGTGGGGGGGGGACAGTTTGTAGATACAACAGGGGGAGTTGAGCACAATAGAAGAGGTGCGACCTGTCTGAGTGGTTTGTTGGATGGGCATTTGAGGAATCTACATTTTAGAATTAAACAACATGCAATATATCTCATTACACTTATAAGTCTATACAAGATAAAAACAATGTTTCTTACTGCAGATATAAGCATTCCAACATTTGAGTCCGGATATATATCATATGCAATATTTGCCATTACAGTACTGTCTTATTCCATTACATGTAGATACTCTGCACTTTACTGCTTCTTTTGCACTTCTGGTTAGATGTTAACTGCATTTCGTTGTCTCGGTACAATACAGTTGAATCTAATCTAAACTATCATGTTTTTGATGACCAAAACGATTATTTTCCATTTTCCTTTCTAACATTATGAACATCCAGCTGAGGCAGCATCGTAGGGGAGAAGCCAAACACTTTCTGTTTCAAGAACAGAACCACGTGTTACATGTGTGTAGATGCGTTGCAAAAAAAGGGTGGGACAATGCTAGAAGGGGATTTTTGACAACTTGTTAGTTCCTTCTCAGCCGGCACGCGCCGGCTCTCTCTCTCTCTCTCTTCTACCCAGCCTTTTATAACTCTGCCATATTACCATCACAGTGCTATCATCCATAAATGTATCTCATGTTTGCATACATACTTCCTACATTAGATACATATTTGGAGCTGGCTTATCCTTTATGATACCGTGGATGATGGGCCATACTACTACTATCCTTTGTGGAGACATATAAAGCGGGGTTATCTATCATGACTATGAGTTATGATATCAATGTGACCAATTGTGAAACTGAGCCGGCCGTGCTTTTGCAAACACATATAAGGGCATGTAGTTGACACTGAAACCCCGCGGTGACATTTGTACAGCAGCCCACTCAAATGCCACCTTCTATAGGTCAACCAGCATCACCCACACCTTCACATAAACAGCCATTCCAAAATAAGACCCTCGCATTCTGGGTGTGTCACGTGCACACACACACACACACACACACACACACACACACGAACAAGGTGTGCAGAGTTTACAACAGTTTTACATTTCAATGTGTATAGCAGATCCTTAAAAGAAACAGAAAGAGAGAAGAAAGTATAAACACAATTCCTTCAATCTCTATGTAAGTGGGCAAGGATCACATACAACTAAGGATGCACTGCAAACAGATACATCGGCATGTACTCTTAGACATCCACTTCTTTCCAATCTGCTCTGTTATCTAAGTGTTGACCATGGACTGCTGCTGCTAATGTAGATGTGCTTAAAGGCCTACTTCATTGGTTGGTGTATTGAACTGGGAGATCCTATTTAGTATAAATGTGTAATTTTTTATTTATTATTTTTTTTAAATCGGATCATTTTAGCCTGAGAAAAGGCAGAAAGAGTGTTTTATGGTCTCACTGTCTAACCCTACAGTTTCCTTCTTGTGACATCACAGTAAGGGTTAGGATTAACAGGACAGCTGGGCCAAGGGAAGAAAAACCTCATTCATTATATTATGATAGTTATTTTATAATGATAGAACGCTGGTTCCGTATGGGTGAAGTATTCCTTTAAGTCTGTATGTTATGTGTTTGTATTCACTGTGTGTCCTTTTGACTGAACTATAACATATTTTAAGATAAAAAAGACATTGGCATATCTCCCTTTGTATTCCCCGGTGTAATATCAGGCAGATCACTTTCCTTCACTGAAACAGATACTCCTCCACCCACTGAGAATTACAACATGTGCACTCATCACTGTTAGCTTCATGCTGCTCACAACACATCTCCTCCCTGTTCTGTTCATGCTGCCATTGGACACTGGACTAATCTATTCTATAGCAACAACATTACCTTATGTTATGTCATCGTCACCTTCATCTTTGCAAACTATGTCTAACTGTATTAATAAGAATACACTCAACCAGTGGCGTTCCCAGGACATTGTGACTGGGGTGGCCAAGGTGGGACACAGACCTATGGGGTGGCCATTGCAAACCCTGAATAAATGGCATGTGATGTGATATGCATTAAAACCAATGCAAAGATTAGCCTATTTATAATCCCGAATGCCCAAATCAAGTTGGTATCCTAAATCATGTTTGTCTGAAAACTAAGTTGAAAGTGTTTTATTTCTTGTATTTTGTAATGTATTGCCATCTGATTTTTTCCTCTCGCTTTTTCTGCTCAGCCAAAGAAAAAGAGAAAAAGGGAGAGACCTAACGCCAAGTTTAAAGTAAGTATACATTCGGTGCTTTTGTGCACACCATGAGCCTCATTCTTAAGATGCTGTTGAGTTCAAGGTGTCTCCTTACTGTAGATGTCTAAGAGGGCTGCATACAGAACATATGAATAGTACAGTATGTATCCTATTGAGACGCACTAAAAATAATTCCTTTAAAAAAAATGTAGGCCTATGTGTGTAGCCTCAATTTCCCAACAGGAAACCAGTCAATAATCAAAATGGAGCGGCATACTTGTATGGTAACAGCCCGAGTGATAAAGTAAACAGGCGGAATGATGAGTCGTGACATCATCACCGTCACAGCCTCCGGGATGCAGCCGGGCGCACGTAGGCATGCCCCTCTGCGTCACATTCATATTACTACGACATGACAAACTTTCGGCGTCCGTTGCGTCACACACACACACACACACACAGACTCCATCGCCCACGAACCAGGAAACACGCACTGACATCTCCTCCACCAACTTTACCTCTGTGTTCGTCTTTGAGTCACACTGGGCGTAAAGCCGTATCCATCCTTCCGCCTTTTTTTACGATTAGACATAAAAAAAAATACATAGCCTATGACCGTTTTATCCAGAATGTTTAACCTCGCTTTACCTAAGAGAGCCGGCTTCCTGTTATCCTATGCTGTTATGGCCGCTTTAGAAACAGTAGCCGTCTGCGGAGCTCATTGTGCCGTGAACGTGCCACGAACAGATGAGGATAACGGTGCGTGCGGACAAGCCCCAGTGGCCTGCCTCCGTGAGGAGCGAGGCGTGGGCACACGCTCATTCAGAGAGATGCTTGATCTGACCAGCTCCACTAAGAATAACAGTGTTACAGCGATAATAACGTTCAGCTTTGAAAAGAAAAACCCCTCTATCCACAGGCTATTTAACACAATTCCAATAATGGCAATTCACAAGCATCCTTTGTATGTCTTCTTCACCTTGATACACTGACATTCAGCCCATTCTGCCTACCTGTTGAACAACACGAAGTGGCATGACACGGGAAATAACCTACCTTAGGCTATATAACTTAACTGATCAACATTAATAAGGCTGCATATAAAAAAAAGAAGAGGAAAGTGATGTGCCGATATCCTACCTGCTGAGATGCGGTCTCTCTCCTCCAGAAGCGCTTTTACATAGGCTACACCGCGTGTGCGCGCTTCCGTCTCTGTCTATATATGACGGCAGACAGGAAACTATGCCGCGCTTCTCCACAACTCCGCCCCCCTCCCCCTCTCTGCAACACACACACCCACTACCGCACGTGCACCATCTTCTGACTTTTTATTATAGCCTACTATGTATCTATGCTTCTGACCTGCATTTTTCGCCACACCTGCCTGCATCACTTAGCCTAGGATAAACAACAACAACAATAACAACGAATAAACTAATCAAAAGCCGCTTATAAAATGCCTACGTTGGGGAGAAGAGGTATCGGAACCAGGAGGCGCTGTCTGTGAAATTTTGGTTTGTAAACATCCATAATTGGGATCAGAGGTCACCTACATAGTCTTCCTTGGAGTTAGACTGCTGAATTTGAGGTGAGAGGACTGTTTGTGCTTTCCATGTCAAATTGAAAATATTTAGCTCCTCAGTATTTTTCTTCTAGGCTTTTACACAATGGGTTTATAACAAAACACTTGTTACCCATAAAAAGTGTGAAGGGTAAACTATAGGTTAGATTGTGGGTAACAAGCTAATTAATTGTCAGATGGTTGTTGGCCTAGCCTGGAAATCCAGACCCTGATATCTTGAACGATAGAGGGTCTGGCCACGATCGATAGTAATTTCCAACTCGTACATTTCAAATGCCACTGCACGCAGTTGGATAGCACTACAACCAATCAGAGCGATGCACAAGGTGACATATTAAGTCCCGTTCGTTTAGCGAACAGCTGTTAAACTGTTGAATTAAACGTTTGCCGTGGTCGGTCGACAAAACGGAACATTCCGCTTACTTGCTAATGAAAGATTTGAGTGCCGTCTTCCAAATCGTAAAGGGTCGAGGCCAAAGCAGTCTCAAGCATGGACATATAAAGAAATGGACACCGTATTGAAAAATGGCGCCCATTCATTCCTATGAAAGCTTCTCATTGGCGCAGAGAAGCAACAAGGAAGTTGCCATATTGCTTTCATGAGAGCCCTGGCACCATGCTCCTCCTCCCTCGAAAACAAACTGAAAGCCGCTAAAAGCCGTTGGGCTAATAAAACGCTTGATGTGGCGTTTTGAAATGAAAAAACTTCAGTTTTAATAGTATATGGTCTAAAGATAAGTTTGAGCCTATGATTGATATCCAGAAATTTTTAGCGGCGACACAATCTTGTTCGCCGCTTGTATTGGTGTGGACGGGAAAATCTGCCTAAAGGGCTTCCATGAAAATGAGCTCCCATTCACAGCATGCAGTACTAATGGGTTGGCCACTAGTCCATGCTGGCTGCTCGGAGAAGGCAGCATCCTGGGGGCCTGGTCTCAAGCTGTATCCCATTACAGAGACCGCCTCCTTGGTAGGTCGCGGTCTATGAAGGCCGATTCGAAGGCCGAACCAGGGCCGAACGAGCTTAAACAAGACGGTCTCCGCAGGTCTCCGTTTACGAGCATTTCCGGTTTGTGTAACAAGCCGTTACCTTGCGTGACGACACGCCGCTCCTGTGCTGCCTAACCCTGATTGCTGCCAATGGAAACAGCCTTGTCAACAGAGGAAAAAAGAAAAAAGAAGTTGCCTACCAGACAAAAAGAAAAAAAAGTACAAGAAAAAAAGAAAGGAAGATAAAAGTTAAGAAGATGGAGCAACACGTTGCTGTTTTGTTATTTTTTATTTTATTGTAGCCTATGCCATCTCTGAAAAAAACGCAATGAATCATGGGATATGTTGGGCTGCGAAGGATACATCTGATGCAGCCTTCAAAACCGTGAAACGAAGGCTGCATTTCACGGCTGCATATGAGGAGCCTTGCAAGGAGCCTTGGAAATGGAACAACCTTTGTGCGCCGCTATGACGCAATCGGTCTTCAAATGCAGCCTTCGTTGACCGCAACCCACTCACACAACATATCCGCAGCCATCTTTGATGTTTACTATCACGGCTTCGACGTCGCATGCAGGTCACTGTCGTCATCCGGCTACGTCCTCCCCAGAGCACCATACAAAGGGCTCTGGCGCGCCCATATTAGATAGAACCAATTGAAACGTGAGTCGGGATTTCTCGACTTTTTGATAAAGCTTCAATGGAGAGTGTCCAGACCAACAGGCGCAGCAAATTTAATTTGCCAGCACCTAGTGGCAGGTCTGGGAATGCCAGGCTATTGTTGGCCTTGATTCTAGCAAGAAATTCAAGTTGGGGTTGGTTGTCACTTTTTGTGGGGGGTTGGTTGTCACATGTTATCCAAAGGCTGCAGCCAGAAAAGGAACCCAACAACAACATAAATTGTCAAGCTGTATCCTCACTGACACCCAGTGTTGCCACAGTTACTTGGAAAAAGTAATCCGATTACTGATTACTAGTTACTCATTAAAATAGTAACTTGGTTACTTTACTGATTACTTGATGTTAAAAGTAACTAAGTTAGATTACAAGTTACTTTAAACGTTACTTTACAGGTTTTGAAACCCATATATCTCAATTTAAAACATGTACATATTAAGAATCATTGAAAATATATAAAATAAAGCTTGTAGGCTAGTAGCCTATAGGCATACTGTTTTCAAAATAATAAAAATTATGGTTTGAAAAATGTAATAAAAAAAAAAACTTTTTCCCCCCATGAAAATAAATGCATTCCTCCAAAGTGCAAAGACAGTAGCAGTGTCTTTAAACTTAATGTGCTTGGCCCTTCACTCTCATGCATTAATTTGACTTTTCTCTGCGATGTCTCATGTGTTGATAGACTGGGTGTGTGCGGCCACCGGTCACCACGTGACTATACGTTTCCAAGTTTTAAACACTTCTATCTCTTCAACGTCACCGTACCCGAATCCTAAATATCCTCATAGCAGACGCCAGACGCTATATTTCATGGGGGGGGGGGGGGGGGGACGTTTGTTTTGCGCCACAGTTCAGCTTAGACTCGGCCGTAATGCTGCTGCAGACACAGACACCACACACACGCTGCATGTCAGAGACGAGGGGCGCTACCAAAAAGACGAGAGGAGCAGTTGGAGCGTTTAGAGACACATGCGCGCACATTTATTTAGCCTACATTAAATCGCAATCGCAGTCATTTGTGCAGTTATGTAAAATGTTTCACTAAGGAAAATGACAGAAAAAGTAACGCACAGTGAGTTTGATGAGTAACTTTAATCTGATTACTGGTTTGGAGATGGTAACGCGTTAGATTACTCGTTATTGAAAAAAGAGGTCCGATGCCAGTTACCGGCATCACTGCTGACACCCCAGAGAAGGAGAGAATAGAGCAGGAAAAGGCAGCTAGCATGCAAATGAAAAAAGGGCAACAAAATCAAAACAACCCAGTGCATCCCAAACTAGACCAGCTGCCAAGGCTACAGTAAGTTATGTAGGCCTATTTGTCAACTTTCAAATTTAGTTCTGATTTCTTGCCTTCTTTTTAAGATTATTCCCATTGTGATAAACAACCCCTTACATATTGTGACAACTAACCCCATCAAGGGGTCGGTTGTCACTTTCGGTTGTCGTTGTCTTTGATGATTAATTTATTTTTTATTACAATAAGATAGAAAAAGTGAGTAGCCTACACATTTCAAGCCAACACCTTAAAGGCCCTGGCAACCCAAATCCACTAAATCCTTGTAACTATGTTATTTGGGGAGTAAACTGAATGTTAATATGTATATGAAAGGTTTTAGGAATAGCTGCCAACCCCCCGCTAAGCTACTGTCATGTCAGTTGGTCGAGCATTTGAAAAATCCTGATTCGAATGTCGCATGACAAGCCGTTTTCACACGCATCTCCACTCCAACATACATTGGACTTCTCGTTAGAAAATTTCAAATTCGAATTTTGGCTTGGAGTTTTGTTTTCACACGTCACGCGATTCTTAAAGACTATAAAAACAATTCTATGCCATCTCTCTGGTGCCGCGCAAGTGATACAGACTGTCTCTTTGCGCCTGAGCCTACACTCAAAGCCCCGTCTGAGCGAAGCAGCGCGCACCCCGGTGAAACACTGTGATGGTGACGTTCACAGTGAGCCCTCGCCGAGCCGCCGTGCAGAAAAACTATGTGGTTTAAGACTAAATGATCACCGGAGATTCCTGCACGTTAACGTTGTAGAGGGGACATGCTTTCACGAGCCGATTGCATGTCCCGAGCCCTGATACACAGGGACATGTCTCCAAACTGACTGCGCGACTAACTGCAAAGTGAAACAACCGCCTCGCTCCGTTAGTTTCAGTCCACCTGCGCATTGACAACTTTTGAATAAAGCCTCTCATTCTTATTATAAGGGCTTTGATGCAAATGATTAAATCTGAACATTATGGCAGAGGTGGGGCGTAAAAGGACGACACAGTTGGCAAGCTCTCCTCACTACGCCTGCCACAGCAGAATCGCTGTTGATCGCTGCGCCGATTCATGCCTCTGATACGTCGACTCGCAACATATGCCTAAATCAAGGCTTTGAATTCAGTGCTGGGGGATGTGGAGCTCTTTGGCCATTTCCCGTGCCTATTTTTCCTCTCGTCACTTCGTTCTCTATCCAAGCGCACACACCTCTGTCCCGGCCGCATCTGAGTGCGCAGCTCGTGCTCCACCCGAAAATAAATAAATAAACACAAGTTGGACATAGGCCCAGCTGATGATCGCTCTGGTAACGGTCAGTCCATAACTGGACGCTGAATATTAGACCCCGAATATAAAACGACCCGACTTTTTACGACCTATTCTCAGGGGGAAACCCTGTCTTATAATCAGACCAATACGGCATGTGTCACTGCTGCATGTAACAATACTGCATTGGTGATGCATTTTTTTTTTTATCAATGTAGCGAGTTATTATTTAAGTGCAGGAAGAGCTTTTTTTTTGTCAGCACTCCCTTCTGAGAATATGTTTCTGCGGCTGCCTGTAGCGTAGGCTACTTCAACAGCGGGTCTCCACACTGTTGACCCGTCTGGACAACTTTAGCCTGCATGCTTAGGATCCAACTGGCCGGCTGGTTTGAACTCATTTCATTGTCTTTTTTATATTTGACGAGTTTACTCCTTGTGCTCTTAATTCAAACCGCATATCGCATCAGCTCACGTTAATCAGACTCTGTTTTCTCTCTCTCTCTCTCTCTCTCTCTCTCTCTCTCTCTCTCTCTCTCTCTCTCTCTCTCTCTCTCTCTCTCTCTCTCTCTCTCTCTCTCTCTATCTCTCTATTCCCACTCCTATCCTCAAAAACATTTAAAAATGCATATGCCTAAAATAGATAGCAGATTGTTTTGCAAGTTCAATGGTAATAAACTAATAAGAGATAGCCTAACAATAAATAGCCTATGAGACAGAGATATTTTTATATATTTTCATTGTGACACTGACACCTGTTTCAATTAAATAGGTTGCGGTTGTGGTGGGGAAAAATATCCTACAACTAATTGCAAACCTATAGGCCTAATAAGTTACTTTCCGCAAGTGATTCTGAGCTGCGCTCTCAGCTGTGCCAAAGCATTCACTGTTGCTAGGGAAACCAGCTACCGTGCAGCCCGGTGCAGCAGTGTGAACTGCCAGTCAGGCTCGTTGTGAGCATGTGCAGCATTTTCTAGTTTGCGTCTCGTTGTGTGGTGAATCTTTGGTCTGAACTGGGCTTAACCTGCTCAGCACCGTGACTGAGAGAACGTTCCCTTACAGAACGTTATTGGCCACGCCCACACCACCCTGCAAAATGTTCTAGACAGCAAAAAAGCTGTTTTTTAGACTACATTTTATAATATTTCTGAAAATTATTTTTTAATTGGATGACTGTAAATATCTTATAGAGAAACCCAACATTAATGTCATATATTTATGTCTGTGGGTTGCCAGAGCCTTTAAACTTCAATTTAATGTAGGAATGACTATTGAAAGATGCTTAGGTGATTAGCAATTCTCACTGGAGTAAAAAGTGTGCCTACTTACCCCGTTCTCCCCTACTTTCTCAATAACATCATATGACTAACTCGAGTTTATTGGGGAACTTCGGCTCTGCTGGCTCCCAGAGTGTTAGCTCTCCATTATAATAACCTCGGCATTAGGCCTATAAGCTTATTAATATAAGCTTATTACTCATTCACTGGCGTTTCCTGGTTTTAATCAGTAGTAAACAAAAAGTAGAACAAAGCAGGCAGTGTCAAAAAGCCTCCATCCCAAAGTTTCACTAGTGTGTAGTAGGAGTAGGAACCTTCATTTATTGTGTAGCTGGGGAACAATTTGATAGACGTACGGTTACCGTGGTAATAGTTTGTATCGAACAGGAACGAACGAGCCAAGTGTCGGGTTGCGCTCGTGGGAATCGAGCTAAGCGTTCAAACCTATTAGTTTGGTCACTGCCATATTTATTTATACATGTACATCCATATACTATATGGGTCACTGCCTGTTGCCTAGACTGTGAAGTTTTGACACTCACGAGCCCAAATGCTAGCCGAACCTCGTCGCGCGCTACTAAAGCTAATGTGTCATGGTAGGTGATTTAATGTTAAAAGCTGTGTAGCTGTTTGTGTGCGTGTGTGTTGTCAGTGACAAAACACGCACACAAACACATTGTCAGTAGTTGTCCCAACACGGTTGAATACAGTAAAGTAAGTTGTGACTACAACCCAGTATTCTACACAACACAAACATAGTAAATCCATTCATGTTTGGACTAGTTGAGGCGTTCATGCGGTCTCATTTATTTTGTCTAATTTATAAGTAGCCTATGGATTTCTCTCATGAGCCAACATTATTTTCTAATTGAGCTACTGAAAAGAAAATGTGGGAATTGAAGAAGGGAGAGAATCATATAGATCATAATGAATGATTGCTCTTTCTAGGTGTATCCCAGCTGTAGCATGCAGTCAGATGGGCACAGTGGACTGAGGGACCTGGAGGCTGAGCTGGCCAGTAAAGAGAGAGAGTGTAAGGCGCTCCAGGCTGCCAGGCTCCATCACCAGGAGAGCTGCCTCACACAGGCCCAGGAGGAGAGCTCCAAACTCAGGTAGGCCCACCTCCATGTGTCCACCTCACACCAGGATTGGGATTTATTAAAGGTGAAGTAAGCGATTTATTTATGTTAATATAAGTGTTAAATCACTCTTTATTCATACTGTGATCACTTACATAATGTGCACGTTTCATAAAGCCGTCTCTCAAGAGAGAACGCTGGGGCGCCCTTAGCTCAGTAGGTAGGGCGTCCCCCCCATGGGCCTCGGCCAGCAGCGGACCGCGGGTTCGATTCCAGCCCGCGGTCGTTCTCTGCATGTCACTCCCCTCTCTGCCCCATTTCAACTCTGTCTCTACACTATCAATAAAGCATAAAAATGCCAAAAAATATCTTAAAAAAACAAACAAACAAGAGAGAACGCTACAAAACGACACCCGTCTCACTCATGGTCTCACTGCCGGTGCACGCCAGAGGACAGATGGGTGAATGTTTATGCGCTTACAATGGCGGAGCAGGTAAAAATCCTTCCCAATGTCTGTTTTGATGGTTTTTATCATGTTTTATCTCAATTACTTATCTGAGATGATGCTAGATAACTCGCTGTTTGAAGACCGCAATGCATTAATGTGGTGACGTAGGGAAGAGCGAGGGGACTGCTAACTGCAGTAACTGACAGGAAGTTAGCTAAAAGAACCATTCCGCTTACAGCACCTTTTAAGGTATTACCATACCGGGGGCAATTAAAAATAGCAACAGTATCCCTTATTTACCGTGGAGATGACCATATAAAATACCTGGTGTATGTGTGTCATTCTCCAGCAGCAGTTTGAAGATGCTTTGAAAGTGATGACAAAACTCCTGTTAATAATGTAGGTCTTATTTGTCAATTAAAGAACCGGTCAAAAAAGCACAACATCATAAGCTTAAAATACCTTACAAGTAGATGACATGCGTTATTTTCCCTCGTTTAGAGCGTAGATTGTGATGTGTTCAAGTGCTGTCCGTAAAAATGAGTATTTAGCAGAGGTAACTTTTACATTAAATTACATTACATTCCATGTCATTTAGCAGACGCTTTTATCCAAAGCGACATACAACTGGAGCACACATTCATACACTGATAGCAGCAGCTACCACGCATGGTGCAAGCTAACTATTGGGAGCAATTTAGGGTTCAGTGTCTTTCCCAGGGACAGTTGGACATGGCGGGGAGACTAGGGATCGAACCACCGACCCTGCACTGAGCTACAGCCCCCTTCATTGTGATTAGTTAGCAGCCTAATATTGGAAGGTAATACCTTACACCGGGGTATCATTTGGGGAAGGTTTAAAGGTATTGGATACTGCCCAACCCTACCTCACTCCTCCACACCACCTCTATATCCACCTCACAACACTATACCTCAGATCTTAGCTGGAAACACCCTCATCAAAGGAATAGTTCAACATCTTTCATTGTTTAACGTTTTAATAATGCGACAGTGTTCCTGTAACTGTGCGTGCCTATTTTATGAAGAAAAGGCCAAAGGTCTCATCCAGGTTAGTTAGCTCAAACACTGCTAGTCAAGGGGAGCAGGTCAAAAGATAAACTCTGCAACATCACTAACGCTCCTGTGTGCTTGTACATGTACGTTTGTTTTGTGTTGCAATACAATCAAGCTCGCTATTACTTAGGATTTAAATAAAGTGCATTTCTTTTTGATTCAACGTGTTGTGTGATGCTTTATTTGTCAGAGAATGCTACCAGCAAATGAAGGAAGATTTCCAGTTCAACCTGAGCGTCCTGGAGGAACGAGACAGAGAGCTGGAGAGATATGATGTCATAACCACCAGAGGCTGTGACTGTGGAGCACAACAGGTACAAGTCACATGACCCTCTTCAGTACTTACCCTGCGTTCCAATCCCCATACTTCCCTACTATTTAGTATGCCAGAAAAAGATAGATGCAAATGACGTCAATTGTAGATCTGAAAATACATAATGTCCAAACTCATAGCATTTGGAGTATGCTTATCTTGCATTCTTGACATACGAAAAATTGATTTTTTTACTCTGTGGCCTAAATTCTGTCTTAGATGAGTATAAAAGAAAGTACGTTATTGGAATGCAGATATGTGAAACACTTGAATGCGCATTTGTTCAATATGCAAACTGTGCGCATATTATACATAGAATTTAGAGTATTGTGCGTGCAGTGTTATCATCACACATTAAATTAGACAGCATATGTCATTTGTGGTCTACTAGATTAGGAATGTCTAATATATACATGTTCCAATTATTTGAATTGGATTGAAGTGTCTAACATTTAATTTTTTGTTCATAAACTATGTAGATATGTGTTAGGCACCTTGGATCATTAAATCAATGTCTCACTTGATAATTATTGCGTGATCCAATAAGGGAAATATTAGAGAGTCAATTATAACAGGCCAATGTTTCAAGCACTATGGAATGAAAGATCTCTCTGCTGCGAAAGCGCAAATAGTGAATACTTGACAAGTATGAACTTAGATATTCAAGAAGAATAACGTGATCATCGTACTGTGAAGATTTGTGGCTGTTCAGCAAGACGTTCTGCAGTAAGCACTGAAGAGATTTTGCCGCAATCATCGATAAGGAGCAGTGCTAAAATTAACCTAAGGTGTGATCTCAGAGGTTTGCGTTGGCAAAACCTATTCAGCCACCTAACATGCTCAAAGCAAACGTGCATGGGCTCAGAATAATGAACAGTCTTGTTTACTGAAGTGCCGTGACTGGATGGTCAGATGGATGGTAGGGAGGTTGTATGGCCGCATGTTCAACAAGCTGCAACTCAGCAAGGGAGGTGGCGAGTATGTTTCGGGCCGAATCATGGGAGTGACTGTGCCCCTTCAGGGTCCTGCCCGTGTGAAGACCGGCAAGTATGAAGAGTTCTGACTCACACTTTCTTCTGTACAAAAGAACACGTGCTTTCGTAGTAAATATCTTCGCATGACAATGCACATCTCATGCTGCAAGATACTCTGTGTCATGTGCTTTGGCATAAGGATGAGAACTCATGGTGTGGCCATCTTCCTGACTCAACCTATAGAACTTGGAGATCTAAAGCAAGACTATGAGGTTGGAGAGTACATCAAAACAGAGCTATGGAGTAGTCTGATCTGCTATATTCAAGCAGAACTCCAAAAACTCCAAGTTCAGATGCAAGAATTGTGAGGTGATATCAAGAGGTCTAGTAACATTAATTGGCGTTAGTGTTTGATTGAATGCTTGATTTCACTAAATAGACTCTAATGTGCATCACAAATGGCCATTTTAGTCTTTCCAACCTATAAACTTGAACTTGTGTCATAAAATTGGAACTTTGCATTTTGAGTTTTATTTGAAAAAATACTGTATCATTGAAGGTTTGTTCAATAAATGTGAATCTACTTAGCGGATACTAATTATCTGACTGTCATTTGCATCGCTATTAGGAAATCCGAAAAATATAATTTGATAATATTTGAACACTGTATATTTCACGTTAGGTGAAGACCAGTGAGTTGATTCTTCATTTCATTCCACCATACAAGAGGACAGGTCCTTGGAATCTACTTTTTATATAATCATCATGCATAGGGCTACTACAGTAGTCATTTGATCAATCCTGGATTATCAACTATTTATTTCAATAAAATACCGAAAGCTATAGTGCGTAACTTTTTCAATTAAATGAATGTCGGTTACATTCGAGCGCCAATGCCAAATGAATTGATACAAAGTTGAGTAAGCCTATCAGTTCCACAACACTCTCTCTGTATTTCTCAGTATGGCAGCGTTTACAAACCGGTGTTGCCCCCTGACACTGGCGCAGGAGCTCAGAAAAATCCCAAGAAGCGGCCAAGAAATGGTTCAGTTGTTGATTTACTGCTAAGAAAAAACCTGGATGTACAGCAGTAGGTATAAAATCCATGCGCCATCACTGAAGGCTTAACCTCATGGAGATGCGGCAACAGTGATATTCCTCAGGATTCCTCATGGGCTGCAACCGAAGTTACACACTATAGCTTTAATGTAGCTTTATTCTTGTTTATCCTCTCATTCTCATTATTATTCTTATCATCATGATGTAGTTTGTTAGCTTTGTGGAACCAGAGGTCATTGTCCCGAGTGTAGACACCAGCTGAACAGTAATGGCCTGAGCAGACACAGTGACTGTGGGTCCTTAAAAAGTCACGTGAGCAGAACCAACAACACATGTGTTTGGGGCCATGGCTCTCAGAGCAGATGCACGTTGTTCTGACAGTAGCAGTAGCAGCAGCAGCAGTTGGCCCACATCATGGCAAAATGTAGATTCAACGAAGTGTGGCTATCCAACAAGGATGAAACCGGCACCCGGCAATTTATATGAGGCAGGTGTATGTTGTGTAAAAAATGTACTACTACTGAATACTGTTGTGATTCCAGGCAGGAGGAGCTGAATGGTCTGAGGCTGCAGGTGTCCACACTGCTGAGCAGAGAGCCAGAGACACTGAGCAGAGACACCACACTGCTGCTCAACACACCTGCAGCTGGACCACATCAGGCTGTGAGTCAGACAGAAGAACACTACACTATTATTAATAACAGCGTACCCGCAGGCTCTTAAAAGCAATAAAAAAGCACTGGGTTTTATATTCACAAAATAAGGCCTGAAAAGTATTGAATTTCACCTATAAAGTAACTTCCCTGACCTTGACTTCTTTGTTGATTGCACCCCTATGTGACAAATGCTATTTTGTTAGTATACACAATTCAAAGAGTGTGTTAATGTGCCCATATTATTGTGTGGTTATAATAAATATTATTACAATGCATCAGAGTTTCCATTATATCCTTCCTACTAACTTAAATGAAAGTCTAATTGTTCTGGTTATTTTTTTTTTTTTTTTTTTTGTAATTCAAGTTTTTTTATTGAATTTTCGCTTTGGTGCATGACAGTACACAGTTACACATACAGAGACATTTGTTATTACAGTACAAATATAGTCTTTGTCATATAAAAAATAGAAATAAAAATAAATACTTGTATCTGTAAAATCAAGAGGTAACAAAAGCAGCACTAGGGGCACATTCATATTGGAGTGGCTAGAATGGTTATCCATACAACATTCAAGAGCATCATCATTACATTCCATCAACTTTGTTCAGGTTACAGGTTTATCGGTCAGTGTGATATATGTCCAGAAACTCTCCCATGCTGGTGCTTTATCCTTGTTTATAGTGTTCAGTTTATTAAGCATATGTTCATATGAGGCTGTTTTTATCATGGCGTTAGCCCATTCTTTAAATCCTGGAGTTGTAACTGTTTTCCAGTGTTTAAGAATTGTCCTTGCAGCCACTGTAATGCCAACCATGATGACAGAAAACTCTTTACTTGACATGTTATGTAATTGACTTCTGTCACCTAACAGGCAAAGTCTAGGAGATACTGGTAGTTTTCTTCCGGCCCATTTTCCTAAGTACTCCAAAACAAATCTCCAAAAGGGCTGAATACATGGGCATTGCCAAATACAGTGTAATAAAGTGCCTGCTTCTTTCTGACATTTCCAACATAAGTTGTTATTCATTACTCCCATTCTATATAGTCTTAGTGGTGTAAAATAGTACCTGTGTATAATTTTATATTGGGTAAATTTCCCTTTGGCTTCCCTTATGTACTTTCCATTGTCAGATATAATTTTCAACCATGTATTGTCCTCCATTATACATCCTAAATCTTTCTCCCATATTGCTTTTAGGTTATGACAGTCAAAGCTAAGCAATTGGTTGGTTTTCCTGTAAAATAAAGAAGCTCGTTTGCACTCCCCAGGTAGTTTGAAGTAATCCATAATGTGGTTCCCATCTCCATACTGAATCTTGGAGGTGATACAGCTCCTGATTTGAAGATACTTCCAAAAATTGTCTTTTCCCTTTAGCTTGTATTTTCTCACTAAGTCTGGGTATGATATAAACACATCATCTTCAAATAGATCAGCAATATTACATATACCACTACTATGCCACTTCTTCCAAAATACTGATGTCTTTCCAATTTTAATCATGGAGTTATACCATAAGGAGGAGTAGGATTGCTTAAAATGTGACAATTTAAACATTTTATGTATTTTAGTCCATATCTCTTTGGAGTGTGCCATGATAGGGTTGGGTAAATTAGGCGAACACTGGGAGAGTCTATCTATAGGTGAAAAAGGGAGTGCCATCTTATTTTCAATAGCAACCCATTCTAATGTATAATCTTTATTCCAGTGTCTGGTTATTTTGGCCATTTCGAAAGAGATGCAATATAATCTTGGGTCTGGCAATCCCAGTCCTCCTTTATCTCTAGGTGAACACATTTTGCTAAGCTTAATTCTGGGTCTTTTCCCTTCCCATAAGAAGTCTTTAATTATTGTATCATATCGTTTGAAAATCTGAGGGGATGTAGTTACTGGTAACATCATGAGTATATAATTGAATTGTGGTGAAATCACCATTTTTATAACATTAACTTTACCCCATAATGTCAGATTAATTTTCCCCCATTTATCTAGATTATTTTTTATTTTTTGTAGTACCGGTTCAAAGTTTAATGCCGGCATTTCTTCAACATCCTGGCTTAGTTTTATTCCCAAATATTTCATCCCTTTTGGTACCCATTTAAACCCAAAGTTTGTCATCAAATTTGAATTGAGTAATCCCGTAATAGGCATGGATTCCGACTTTGACCAATTAATCTTGTACCCTGATAATTTGGAATATGATTTTATTGTGTCCATTAAGTGGGGCGTCGAGTTCAGTGGGTCTTTCACCAGCATAAAAATATCATCCGCGTACAATAACAATTTGTGCTCTTTATTGTTCTGGTTATTAATATTTATGCCTTTGCTCGGGTCTGAATCCCGCCAACTCAGACCAAACGATTTACGGCAGACAGACAGAAAAAGTATGTGTTTATGAAGGCTACTTAATCAAAGTTTACCTTGCTTCACCATGGTCATATAACCATTATGAATCGGACATAGTCACCATCAGTTTGTGTTTTTGTTTGTTTGTTGTTTGTTGTGTGTGTGTGTGTGTGTGTGTGTGTGTGTGTGTGTGTGTGTGTGTGTGTGTGTGTGTGTGTGTGTGTGTGTGTGTGTGTGTGTGTGTGTGTGTGTGTGTGTGTGTGTGTGTGTGTGTGTGTGTTTGCAGCTCCATGGCTGCTGAAACTGAAAAGCAAACGGAGGAGTATGAGCGGACGAAATGGGATTTGCAGTGCAGAATACAAGAGCTGGAGGGACAGCTGACCCTACAGAGACAGGTACACACACACACACACACACACACACACACACACACACACACAACCAAAAAGCATATCCACACAGTAAGCTATTTAGTTATTGTGTTACAATCTCTCACCGTTGGCCTGTGTTTGTGCGCGTGTGTGTGCTTGTGTGTTTGTGTGGAGCTATCCGGTCACAGGACTGAAATACTTGGCAGGGCAGCCAGACATTCAGACCTATATCATGACCCCAGACATTCTATGGCTCTGAATGGTGTCTGTTACACACTGCATTGCTGGCTTCATTAGCATGTGCACAGTTCATGTTCCAAGCCTGTCCATATGTACATATGGTGTAAGATGATCAGGTGTTAACACTCAGCGATAAATCATAAAGGATGATTATGGTTGGCTCGTACTGGCTCTCATCAAACAACAAGGTAAAAGAGTTATCATGGTGTGTTCACTGTATCCAAAAAAGCAAAGGCCATAGTAGAGGTTACATTTTTTGCCCGAACCTGAGACTGTCCCACAGGCTTTTCCCCTTGGGCCCGGGCCAGGCCAGGCTTTAGTCTGTTGACCGTTCTAAATGACAACAGTGAGCACACAGCGTCATGCGCCCTGAACATAATGTCTGGATGCTGAAAGGAACCTGGCTGCTGCTCCCAGGCTGTGTGGTCCTGAGCAGAGGCTGTTGTACATGCTCTGGTGCTTCTGTGTTGCACTGCTCATTGACTTCTCATCTGAGCACGTTTATGTCATTCAAAAAATTGGATCACATTTTGAAATCTTTATTTTCTCACACATCCAAAGTTACATAGCAGTGTTTCCCCTACCATTGGCTGGCACCTCTCGTCCACCCCTGAAATTCTTAAAGAAAAAAACTTCTCCGCGATTTTTTGGGCGGTTTTTATGCGAAATAGCAACAGAAGTCATCTATCTACAGTCTATTTTCATAGAGATTTTATTAAATAAAAATAACGCTTATGTTATTTATGTGCACGTAGTGTCTGTACTACTTTGCTTTGATTTGATTTGATAAATCTTTATTGTCCCCGATGGGCAATTTGTTCTGCATTCAGTAGTTAACAGTGTCACACAACAAAAAACTAATCATAATAAATACAAACACAGAATATAACAACATAAAAGCATAAAAGCTGCTCCCTCTGCTCCGTTTTCTTATGTTCGGATGAGGATGCTAACGTTAGCTTAGTCTGACTTCACATACCAGGAGGTATGGTGAAAGTAGGTTACTGGAAAAGTTCTCAAAACAGCCTGTCCTAACGGCCTCCACACACCTCCTACCTCTACTGCGCGTCTACCTCGCGTCTGACTTTTTGTCACTGACCGTGTAATCAACCTAGAGCGGACACACATCCAACCTCAGACGCACTGCTGATGCGCGTCGGAGGCACGTCTGCAGCGACGCTCCCCTTTACCTCAGGAGGCTCGCCTATTTCTTTCTAAGAGCCGCGCGTCTCTCTCGGGTCTCTCTGCTTTAACTGATAGAGAAATACTCTGCTGAGAGTCATATTGACTTCATACCGGCAGCTTTCGCTGTAGTTTCACCATTTCCTGGTGTGTCCCTTTCAAAATAAAACTTCCAACTATAGCGAAAATGTGGCAAAAAAAAGGCAATGGGGCGCATGGATTACTGTCCAGACTCAATATTAGACTCAATATAAATCATATGCATCATATCATATGATACGAAAGAACTTAATTTTTAATGGGAATTATCTATGAAAACTCTATGTAGAAAGATAGGGCTTTTAGAAGCGTCTGCTGAGACGTTCCATGTGTGTCCGAGAAAAGTCCGAGAGACGCAGTAGTAAGGTAAGGCGACGCGCACCAGAGGTAGACGCAGGATGTGTGCAGAGGCCGTAAGCCAAATAGGTGAGATTTTGAATGGACATGACATTGTTTAAAAAAAAAAAATAATAATTAATTGACAGAATTTTAGTTGTAAAAAGAAACTTCTGTTTATAGAAAAAACATAGTAAAAATTGCTGTTGTACAAAAAATAAGGTAGGGGAAACTCTTTATAGTGCACCTTTAATCAGTGGCAGCCTTAACGATCTGGGGGCCCGTTTCAAGACCTAGTGTGGGGCCCCCCCATTTTTTAAATTTTCTTGAAAAAAAAAATCTTAATTTTATTAAAAAAAAAAAAATTAATACATATTTCTTGTGAATGCTGTGCATGCTGCCCGCAAAAAGAAAACAGATTGTAGAATCCAGTTTGTTCGTAGACGGTTTATGAGATGATGGGCCACTGGGTGCAGATTCTTAAAGGCCCCCCCCCCCCCCACTCCTACCTACCCAGTTAGGTACACTGACTTTTCCGCACATATACAATTAATGGTAAAAACATATTAAGGAAGTCCGTGTTTCTCAAAGGATTAGGATACTTGGAGGCCCTGGTCCTTGTTGGGGGTCCGGGGGCTTCCCCCCTGGAAGAAAATGTGTGCCTTTTGAATTAAAATGCATCAATCTGGTGCATTTGAGGGGAACATTTAGAGGCTATACTAAATCCTGAGATGCAGAAGGAACATTATTTTTCAGATTTTTCTTAATCAGGCAGCACTCTTTACTCTGCAACTGTAAAAACTGTAGAGTAGATTGGTCTGCAGACCATGTTCTATGATGGAGAGACTCATTTCAACAGATACATTGTGGATAGCTACTTTTTATGAACAGTATAGAATTTACACATAGAAATCTTGTTCCTGTATGTGTGTGGGGGCCCTAAAGGCTCATCATGAAGCCCCTTTGCCTCGTTTCCACCGAGTAGAGCGGGTCGGGTCGGAGCGGCTCAGAGCGGGACAGCTCGCTTTTCAGAATCTCGTGGTCGAGGCGCCCTTAGCTCAGTTGGTAGGGCGTGTCCCCCCGGGCCGGGCCCAGCACCAGACCCGGGTTCGATTCCCGCCCGTGGTCGTTCTCTGCATGTCACTCCAGGTTCGACATAACGTATTCACCCGATGTCCTCGGAGCAGTAAAATCATATCAGGGCAAAAGTTATTGGCAATCACTGGCCGGGCCAGTGACTGGCCAATCACGTTCCTATCTTTGTAACTAACATGGTTATTGAATGCGCGTTGAGAGTCTGGAATGAAAGCGTGAAAGCAGTGACTCAAATATAATAACCTAGATAAAATATTTTTGTATGAAACCAGTGGACAAAGCGATGCGGGGCGTTTTTGACGGCGCAGTGTGCACTCTCGCTCCGTTGGCAGAGCTCCACAGACGGCCGTGCGACGTGAGCAATAATCAAATCGACTGCTTGCCCTCTTCTTTCTTCCAGCAGCAAGGTTAGGTGCAGAGAATGAATAACTGCGCTTTCCATTTAATCTGCCGCCGTAATGTTGCAGTAATTCATCAAGCCCCACTGGTAGGCTAATACAAATGAGGGAATTTTTTTAAAACGCTGTGATGCTCTCCGTGATTGTGTCGGTTGTAGACAGAAACGACGGTGGTACCGGCTCACTGTACAGTTCCTAAATCGCGCAGTTTGACGTGTTTCAGGTCGAGACATTCAATCAGATCGCGGTAGTCTTACCCATTGAAATCGTAACGGCAGAATATCCCGGTTATTTTTAGCCACAAACCTCTTCATCATGCCGGCGGCTCACTCCTGGTCGAGATACACGTGAAGCTGCTGTGATCGGACGAAGGCTTGTTTTTTCTAAGGTGATTTTCACCCTCGTTAGTCTCAGACGAGCTTTACTTATGCTGATATTTTAGCACTGCATTGTTTTATCATAGTCCACGGACTCTTATGTGAAGCTGACATTCATGAGAAGTGACTACCTGCAGGTTGGCTCCCCAGGCGTGAACTCGTAGTGTTCACTAACGTGGTGAAATCTCATAAAAAAAACATACCATGATTTCGGATTTTATATATTCTGAAGTCACTTAAGCGCAAGTGGAAAAACCGGTATTCGTAACATTTACACCCTAATGATAGAGAAAGTAATAAAAACAGCCTACCACCCACAAGGAATGATCAGCCTTCTCTTATTTTTTTGTTATGTTTGAACATGACTTCTGCAGGTGAACTATTCATTAAACCTCCCAAATTCAAGAATAAAAACAATCATCAAACTACTGGACTTTAAAATACTGGCCCACTCTTTCAACATACTTTCAGTTGTAGGCTTCAAATTCAATATGTTTGCCTGGTTTTATATTATGTGTATGAGCAATATCAACATTTCATATAATTAACTAAAAGAAAAATAACCAAATGGGAATATCTATACTGTTACAGTATAGATATTCCCTTTAGATATGGTTATTTTTCTAATACAGGTATTCAAATTATTAACACTAAATTATGAAGAAAAAAAAGTGTGTGCAGGGCCAGTGAAAATATACAAGGGGCCAGTAAAACTCAGATCCACTGGCCCGGCGGGCCAGTAGGAAAAAAAAGTTATGTTGAACCCTGCCACTCCCCTCTCTGCCCCCATTTCACCTCTGTCTCTCTGAACTGTCAATACAGCATAAAAATAGCCCAAAAATTATCTTGAAAAAAAAAAAAAAAATTAATCTCTGTGTTGTTTCCACCGCCGACCCTACCTTACTGGTAGGGCGGGGTTTAGGCTGGACTGCGATAGCCGGCGCCAGAATATGGGTCAAACTATCGGGCTGTGGAACAACTGTGGTCAAGCCAGCGGTCTCTCGTTTTTGCTTGGTCAAGCCAGCTGCTTCTTTATTTATTCCCCGTGTTGTTGTGAGCGTAAACACACAGAGACGGCTTGGTGCAACTGATAGAGACAGTGAACGAACAGCACTGGCTGCGGCAGCTACGTGACATTGTAGCATTGGGACACAGTGTAGCCAACTGATTCATTTAATGACGAGGAAAAACACCACACAATAAACAGTGCTGCGCTCACATTTTCGCCAAAACACAAGACTCTCTTCACTCTTCCTGAGGTGACTACACAGGGCGGAAATTATTCTTCCGACCAATAAACGGACGGCATGTGTAGCTCTGCCTTTTCGGCACTCTTTCAGGCGGCTGGTACCCCAACGGAGGAGTACCGAAATTAGGAGCGGCTTAGAGCGGTTAGGTGCGCTTATATCCGTACCCTACCCAACTTTTGCCAAATGAAGAGCCAAAATATCCGGACCGAACCGCTCCGACACGACCCGCTCTACTCGGTGGAAACGAGGCATTAGACAGAGCTACTAATGCTGTTTTCTTATCCTTTTGTATTTCTCCCCTACTAGTTGAGGGGCCCATGATGATTTCTTTCCTTATATTTAGGACCCTGTTATTGACATGAGTGACTGAGCTCTTTGACAATGCGACATCAAAAGTTACTTTATCTCTGGCTTTGGGCCCCCTGAGGCCCTGGGCCCGGTAGCATGCTCAATAATTATTTATCAAAAAAATAAAATAATAATTGAATGGGTTGAAACATAGCTAAGGCCGCCTTTAAGGTATAGGAATAAACCTGGATCTAACTGGATAAATGAACAGTGTCAAGATGCCTCACCTGCCCACAGGAGCTGACTGCAGTGTTTGACTGTGAGCTCAAACAGAGGGAACATGAGCTCAACCTGAGGGTGGATGAGATGCGCGCTGTGCTGCTGGCTCGAGATATCAAGGTGAGAGGAGCAATAACATGTCGTCTCTATCTACAAAGTTTTCTATGTGCACAAAGTGTGCTGTACACTTTTTAGTTCTGTTTGTCAAAAAAAAATTATACTAGTCATAGGATTCTAAATGTCAAACATCTAAATACATTTTTGACAGCGGATTTTGTGTTTGATTTTCTTGTTGACCTCTTAATATGAAGGCAAATCACTGTCATGATTTGAGTATGAGGCCCTGGCAAGCGTGAATGAGCCACCTTTTTCACCAAACTTTTCCTGTCTGCTCGCGAGGAGGATTTTTCTTTGGACAGTAAAGGGCGGGACTAGTCATGCAGAGAACCCAATTCTGTCCCTGAAGAGGAACACAATAGGACAAAATAATAAATGATTAAGATAGGCTAGGTCTAGGAAAGCACATTGGTGTAACTTCGCTTTGGATTTCCTTTCTTTACGATTCTTGAACCAGGTGTAAAAATGACAGCCAAATGAACCTGAGGCCTTTTATCACTATCATAATTGTGTGACTAGCCCGGCCCTCTCACTGTCTAAAGATATATTTTTGGACATTTTTATGCTTTATTCATAGTGTAGAGACAGAGTTGAAATGGGGCAGAGAGGGGAGTGACATGCAGAGAACGACCGCGGGCTGGAATCGAACCCGGGTCTGCTGCTGGCCGAGGCCCATGGGGGGGACGCCCTACCAACTGAGCTAAGGGCGCCCCCTGCCCTCTCACTGTCAAAAGAGAAATTCTGGTGGTGGGCAGGCAGGTTAAGGTTGTCATAATAATTTGTTGCTGTTTGTGTGTGTGTGTGCCCGTGGGTTTGTGTGTGCGTGTTTGTGTGCGCCTGCATGTGTGCCCAGGTGAAGCTATTGTCCAAAGAGAGTGAAGTTGAAGGCCAGGCTCATCTCCAGACCAGAGAGGCTCTAACAACCTCAGAGGAGGTCAGTCAACGGGTACAGACCCAGCTGCTACACAAAGAGCAGGAGATACAAGACCTCACTGCTGCCAAGGACCACAGGTGTGTGTGTGTGGTGTCTGTGTGTCTGTGTGTGTGTCTGTGTCTACATGTTATATTTAAGACACACACACATACACACACACAGGTCAACAGTGAGAGATTGTAAAGGCCAGGACACACCGGCCCGATAATCGCCGTCGTAGAGTTTCGAGGGGACGGAGACACGAATCTGTTTGGTGTGTGCCGTGAAATCGGTCGTAGTTGATGTCGTCGGGCTTCTTTTGAGCCGATTGAACATGTTCAATTGAACATGTTCAATCGGCGGCGGACAGTCTTTCAGTTTGAGCAATTTGATTTGTGGAGGGCTAGCGAATCAGTGAAGCCCGGAAGTGAGGCGGGTAGCACAAACAGCTAACAACAGTTAGCCATCGTTTTAATGTGTTTGTTTGTTTCGTTCAGCGAGTACTCGCATGCATTAACCCTTGTTGACTGCTCGACACCATGCTCGACACTCTTTGCTAAAAATGGTGCTCTTTATGGTCCATAAATATAAATACGTATTTCTATCTATGTTTACGTTCTAGAGAGCCGTCCCATCATTTCCGGCTTCCGTATTCTTTCGGGCCACAATACAGATTAGCGCCGCCTGCTGTTATGGAGACATTACGTCCCGCGCAAGCGCAGAGCGTACGGAAAGGCAACAGTCGGTTTGGTGTGTTCTTTGCACTTTTTCGGCCGCGACGGGAAGACTGGAGCTCCCTGAATCGGCAGTCACCATTTTCGGGTAGTCGGACTGGTGTGTCCTGGCCTTAACACAAGAACTAAATCACGTTACTGTGTGGAGATGCTTTGTGTGTGTTTCTGTTTCTGTGTCTGCATGTTATATTTGAGGTTGAATGCCTTTCCTCTGTATCAGGATAAAGGAACTTGAGGACCAGCTGAAATGGATGGAGACCAAGCTGGAGAAGGAGGAGGATGAGCACATTAAGAAGTGAGTGATCATTAACACAGTCAGATGGTAGCTTGAGGATGAGCTAACACTGCAGCTTGCAATGACTCTATGTTGCTGCATTAGCAAGTGGAGTTTCAGGTGTGTGTGGTTACCAACGGGGGCGTCTTGATATGCCAATCAATCACTGCCCAGTTTCTGGTGAGCCTTCCCGTGGGAGTATAATATGTTAGCGAGCTTGACTAATTGCGTTCACCGGTCAGCCTGCTGCTGTGGACCAATGCACTCACTCATAAAACAACACAGAAAAGAATAATGGGTTAACAATGATAAATTGTGACAATATCCAGAATAATTTATGTGGGTAAACAATGGTCTTGGTTAACTTGTTTGGTCTTGCTTGTTCCACAACACAGCACTCTAAATAAACCAATAGGAAAACACAGTGCACAGATATTATTTTTTGGCAGCGGAGACGCCAGCGTTTCCTTGCCAATAGCTCCTTCTATGGAACTCTGAAAGGTCACTACCAGTAGCTGGTTACAGAAATAGCTTCTATGAACTCATATATTTGGCTACAATTATTTTAAGGTCGTTTGTGGTTAACACAGAGATAGTGTTAGTCTCTAGATAGATAGATATATAGATAGATAGATAGATAGATAGATAGATAGATAGATAGATAGATAGATAGATAGATAGATAAAAACTATAGGGGAGAATGGGGTAATTTGTCACATGGGTTGGATGTCACATTCGTTATATCTCGCCACCAGAGCGCGCTAGCTCTGAAATGTTGATATAAAAAAGGTCCAGAATTGGGATCAGAGGTCACATACATAGACTTCCTTGGAGGAAGACAGCTGCATTTCAGGTGAGAGGATGTTTTGTGTTTTTCATGTCAAATTCAAAATATTTTTCTTCTCAGTATTTTTCTTCTAGGCTTTTACACAATGGGTTTATAACAAAACACTTGTTACCCTCAGAAAGTGTGAAGGGTAAGCTATAGTTTAGATTGTTGTTAGCAAGCTAATTAGTTGTCAGATGGTTGTTGGCCTTGATGCTAGCAAGAAATTCAGGTTGGGGTTGGTCGTCAAATTTTTTGGGGGGTTGGTTGTCACATGTTATCTCAAGGCTGCAGCCAGAAAAGGAACCCAATAACGAAATAAATTGTCAAGCTGTATCCTCACTGACACCCCAGAGAAGGAAAGAATAGAGCAGGAAAAGGCAGCTAGCAAGCAAAAGAAAAAAGGGCAACAAAATCAAAACAACCCAGTGCATCCCAAACTAGACCAGCTGCCAAGGCTACAGTAAGTTATGTAGGCCTATTTGTCAACTTGACAATGCAATTAAACTTTCAAATTTGGTTCTGCCTCATTGCCTTCTTTTTAAGATTTTTCCCATTAAGATAACATTGTGACAAACAACCCCATAGTGTGTGACAACCGACCCCTTGATGGGGTTGGTTGTCACAATGTGTCAGAGTGTCTTTGATGGTAAATTACTTCTTCATTACAATAAGTTGGAAAAAAAGAGAGACACACATTTCAAGCCAACACCTTAAGCTTCAATTTAATGTAGGAATGGCTATTGACAGATGTTTTGGTGATGAGCAATTCTCACTAGAGTAAAAAGTGTGCCTACTTACCCCGTTCTCCCCTACTTGTTTTATAGCTCTGTGAAAGTGAGTGTTCACTGTTAAAAAGGGGTCACAACCAGGCCCGTTGGCAATGCAAATAGCAAGGGAAGGGGCCTTCACATACAAATAAATCTGAAGTTATTTACTTTAAGAAAGAGGATAAATGAAATGTGAGGTGTGTTGGTCGGTGACATCTGTAGTGTCCATGTGGAAGTGTTATACAGCAGGCCGCATTGTAATGTGTCCAGGGGTAAAACGTGAAACAAAAGGCCTAGCAAAGCCAGAGAGTTACAGGTGATGGCAGGGACGACAAGCCAGCCTCTCTGGAAGCTGGTGGTTCTTTTTCATCTCCTGTGGAGCACTGTGAAGCAGGTACCAGACAACATAACATTACAATAGTCATGTCTGAATCACATCTCTGCCAACTCACCCTGGCTTAAGAAAAGGTCAAATAAACAGACAGTCAGACTTGAACATCAGCTGATGGGATTGGGGAATCGTTTTGGTGGCGGTTGCTATGCATAGTAGAATCCCGGGTTATTTCTGTGTCTCTCATGTAGCTCTAGTGGTAATAAACTGCTCATGTCACTTTGTGTGCGCAATCAAAACCAGCTGTGTATAAAAGACCCAACCTGCACTGTCATCCTGCTGAAAGCCTCCCAATGTCTGTCTGTGTGAGGGGAACCGATAGTACCGAAAGTAGTCAATACCAAAATTCAAAGACATTTAAAGGTACTTGTTTTTTTTTTGCAGTACGTGTTCTAGTCTGCCATTAAATGCAAAGGGAAGAAGAATGTGTACAACGTTAGCCTAAGTCCCAACAAGCACACAGGAGCGTTTAGCGATGGTCTAAAGTTTATATTTTGACCTGCTCCCCTTGACTACTAGCCTGGTCCTACCAGACCATCGTACTTCATTTCATTTGTGCAGAAGAGTCTGGAATCGATCAATTGACAAATGTAAACTCACTTAAAGACAGGTGTCTGTTGAAGCTTAAAACTATTGGATGCGCCCAGTGCCACTCTGGCTCTACCAACCAATCACATAATGTTTGGTCGTGACGTGTCACACGCCGGCTTCTGACTTGAACTGAAACTGCAGCACGACCTCAATGTCATTGTTCTCAGCCACTCCCTCTGTTCGCTGATTGGACAGCTGAAAGATCTGGCTGATAAAACCCGTGAATACACCGCAGACCAAAACTGACCACTGAAGGGAAATTAAAATTGAGCCGAAGTAGGTAGGTGGCGGTGCCAGGCTACTTGACTAGCAGTGTTTGAGCTAAGCTCACCTGGATGAGTGTCCTTTGCCCATTTCTATATCAAAAAGGCAAACACGGTTACAGGAACGGTTTCTGTCAACTTTTTCTTGAGCCGCAGAGTGAGGCAAAAAGCTAAAACATGTAAAATGTTGAACTAATTCTTTAAACATGTGGTATGCTGACATCCCTAGTCTGTGTGTCCAGGTGTGATGCAGTGATGAGGGCTGTGCAGGAGTGTAACAGCCAGCTGGAGGCTCAGAGTCAGGCCCACACACAGCAGCTGAGCCAGGCAGAGAGAAACACATTGTTAAACTACAGCACAAGAAGAAAGCTATGGCTGCACAGGCACAACGCATACAGGAAGACCAGCTCAAGACCATGGGACACAAGGATGAGACCGTCCACAGGTCAGACACACACTCAGTCAAAAGACTTAGCAGAAATCATTTGCATTTGCACACCTGATATCTGCTGAGCCTTCATTTGCATATGTTACTTTCTATATATGTTTCTAGATATATTTGTGTTTGCAGTGTATTGTATGTCCTGAATGTGATGTTGTAAGCAGTTAAGAATGATTATTATTTTACCATTTCAAATTAGACCCGCCCCCCTTTTTTGTCTTCATAATCCAAACGTTGTTTTACATTTCAAACTTATTCAGAACGCTTACGATGAAGACCAATGTTACCGCA
Source organism: Ammodytes dubius (assembly GCA_026122265.1). NCBI lineage: Eukaryota > Metazoa > Chordata > Actinopteri > Uranoscopiformes > Ammodytidae > Ammodytes > Ammodytes dubius. The sequence continues at coordinate 5,027,949 of CM047523.1, read as the reverse complement.
TGATACATGTTGTCTAAATATTTGGACGGTAAAGATAACAGTACATTACAGTAAAATTGATCATTAACGCAATATTTTACTCTGTGTGTGTGTGTGTGCGTGTACAGGCTTCTGGCAGAGTTAGAAACCGTGCGGACAGGCTGGGACCAGTACATGAGTCAGGTCTCCAGGGAGTCGGTGGTCAAGGCTACGGAGTTGATGGCGCTGCAGGAGAGAGAGAGCAGACTGAGGAGTGAGCTGGACAGGAGCAGGGAGGAGGTGGAGGGTATGGTGCTACAATCCATATGTACCTTCATTTCTTTGTGTGATTGCATGAAAAATAATCAAGGTGATATTCAAACTAGGCTCTATAAACTGTATAACTAAGGGGCCACTGGCTACTCAACAATACCTGTTTTAGGAGCTAGGACGTGGTTTAACATTGATGATTGTTTCGCACGACCACAATGTACATGTAGCCTAATTAGTGGTGATGACAGTCTATTTAAGACATTTAACACTAAGCATTCGCCAGAATTGCCTAGACTCACCTGCAAGTGCAATTACCAAGAGACCAGAAAGTATGGAAGAAATTAAGCTTGTATGTCATGTAAACGACTGCAGTGTTATTTGAGTACCTTGACATGTTTCGACCTACTTCCTCAGTCTTCAAAGAAACGTACAGGCTGTTGCTGTGACGTTCTTGGCACGAGTGAATAAACAAAACCACGTAAATGAAAGCGTGGAGGCATGGGTCCTCCTGTCCGTCCGTGTCTATGGTAGACAGTGAGGATGGTGGGAGAGATGTATGCCCCTGCTCACGGTTTACGTCCCCTGGCCACGTATCCCTGATACACACTGCCTCAAATCACCAAGAGAAACTTGTGCTCTCTGGTCCACTATGACCTTTGCCGCATCCCAGCCATATGTGGATCTAACCGTCGCAAGTGATCCGAGATGCTGAGTTTTAGATTCTTTCTTGCTCCTGATTCTGCTACTTCTTGCAGTGCACGTTGTGGTCCAGATGTTTCTTTTCACATTCTTTTTGATGTTCTTTTTGTGTGTTGTCAACGTCACTCTTACTATTTACCCTTAATTAGTCTTTTTGCATATCGATATTCAAATTGATTTAACAGTCAATTCTTTCCGTTAATTATGTCCTTGGTTAGCAAACATGTGTCTAAGTCTTTGTGGTGGTATACTGCGTACTTGCATGAAATTTTATTACGCATATCCCGTTGACTTTTTTGTGATCCCCTGATGTACGGATTTGCACATAGCCTCGGTGTTCGGTTTCGTGACCGTTGTTCGTTTTTCCGTTTCCTGGATTTCTTTTTCCGGATGCTTGCTTCCCTTTGTGAGGCCCAACTGGGATGGCTGACAGGTAGTGAGGCATTCTGATGGGTTTCTTCTCGTCTGGTCTGTAGGTGACTGGTGATCATGCTGTATGGTCGGATAATGAGCGGAGTAGGACATTATGTCTGCTAGCTGTCTTTTGACCTAGTAAAACTAAGTCAGTTTTGGTTCCTACTTATCTTATATATGTTTGTAAGCGGTCGCTCCCTGTGTCGGATCCTTTTCAGAGCGAACTGGATTCGAGCGAGCACAGTATGCAAACTTAAGGTAAAACAATTGAATTTACAATCATTTTACTTAAACATACAATTCCAATTCAGTACTGACTCAATCCTTGTTAGAGTAGTAGGAAGAAAGTTGGTAGAAAATAGTTATGAAAAGTTTTTATTACTATTTTCTTTTTCCATACTGGAAAACATGTGTGTCCAGTATTGACTTTTGCCTTACTCTTAAATTAAATAAAACAAACAAATCAAAAAAAACTAGCAACGATTTAAACCCATCAGATAATACTCAGCTACACAAGCTAAGGATGGTGTCTGGTTACCATGGAGACCAAGCATCAATCCAAAACATTGCGTGACTCATTCATTTCTGTTGAGCTACACACTACCAACAAGTGATGGGGGAAAAAGCACTGTTGCCTCTTCAAAGCATCCTCATCTGAATCTAGTGGTACACGTTAACCTTTTTCGCCCATCCGACATAACGGCAGACATACTGTAGTCAAAATTAGAACATATGTGTAACAGTTAGATTTTAAAACAGGAAAACTATGCGATTTGAAATGGAAAATGTGTAGGAACCTTGAATTTAGTTGAAAGCAATTATTAAAGCCCATAAGAAAAGATAATGATAAGGAATGAACAATGGTAGGACAATTTGTGATGTTTATTTAACTTGTTAAAAATATAAATTATATGATGCTTTTCCAATGTGTTGTGTGTGTGTGTGTGTGTGTGTGTTGTGTGTGTGTGTGTGTGTGGTGTGTGTGTGTGTGTGTGTGTGTGTGTGTGTGTGTGTGTGTGTGTGTGTGTGTGTGTGTGTGTGTGTGTGTGTGTGTGTGTGTGTGTGTGTGTGTGTGTGTGTGTGTGTGTGTGTGTGTGTGTGTGTGTGTGTGTGTGTGTGTGTGTGTGTTGCCAGGTACAAGCAGCAGCTGAGTGCGGTCTGAAGAGGGAGAGGTCTTTAGAACAGATGGGAGTGCAGACGGAGCTGGAGTGTCAGAGACGCTGTGAGGAGCTGAAGGCTGAACACTACCTGGCTAATGAGCAGCTCATAAAGGAGCTGAGCCAGGCCAGAGACCAGGTCATTTACACAACACTACATGGGAATTTATTGCTGCACATGCACAGCACAGTTCATATACTCTAGGCAGGGTGTTTAATGTGAATGCATTTGTTTTTAAACTGCTGCCTATATTGAAATAAGATAGGCCTACAGTGGTGGCCAAAATGATTAGACACTGACAGATCTGAAAATATTGACCTTTTTTTGCCTCCAAAACATGATTTAATTTCAAAATGTTCATGAAATATGCAGATGGTGTTCTGAGCACAAGAAATATCAGATAAAGTCAGTCCTACTGTTTTTATCTTTATTATTTGGTATGTCCACCTTTTGCAGCAATCACAGCAGCACATCTCTCTGGCATAAAGTCAATATATTTCCTGAGAACTTCAACACTAACGATATGACATGCCTTTTGCAACTAAGGCTAAAGGTGTTCCTGTGAATATAGTATATACCATAGATCTGTCCAGTTTATTTTCCAACTCGCCCCAAATTAGCTTGACGGGGTTGAGGTCCGGACTTTGAGGGGACCAGTCCATTATTTTCAATGTTCCAGCAGATTTCTTCTGTCCCAGGTAGTACCGGCAATAGTTATAGATATAGTTAAAGAATGTTTAGTGTCATTGTCCCATTGAAAAATAAACCTGGGCCCAATATGATGACTCCCAGATTTGACTCTTTCTTATCCATGTTGATTGATTTTATTCGACCATTTTATAAATCAAAACAAGAACAACTCTCTGTTACATTAAAATACATAAAAAGCCAGGGATAAAAACACAAAAAAGCCTGAAGGCTTATTTCCATTGTGGTCCCCACACACAAAACACACTCAAAATGCACACATACATAAAAAACATACACACAACAATGACCACCACTAATACAAACCTAATTAAGACTAAGCCATTTTTTAGGGCCTTTTTTAAAATTGCCCAAACTCACGACCAACTTGAGTGCTCCCGGTAACCTGTTCCAAAGTGCAGCACCGGCATAAAAAAAGGAACCCTTTCCCATGTTAGTCCTCACTCTGGGTGGTACAAAATCAGTGGTGCTACCCCTGGTGGCATTCGTGTGGACGTCACCTACTCGATTAAAATAGTTTCTAAAATATTTGGGAACATCCCCATTTAAAATCCTATGTACCATACACAGCTGTATTTGAGATACACGATCATCTACTTTCAACCAACCCAACCTCTCAAAGTGGGAAGATTCAAGATGAGTTCTCATGGGGAGGTCAAAAATAAGCCTAACCAACTTATTTTGCGAGGTCTGAAGCCTATGTTTCAAATGCACCGTGACGCCACTGTACCATGAGCCACACACATAATCATAATAAGGCTGAATTAAAACTCCTGCTAAAATTAACATTGTTCTTTGATCCAGAAACTTTTAAATTCTGGCCAAGAAACGGATTCTATGATTTATTTTGGAGATTGCTTTTGAGCCTGACCTACACCAGATAAGTTACAATCTAAAACACAGCCAAGGTAACTGACTGATTCCTTGGATGTAATTTCAGAATCTCCAGCTAAAACCTTAATATCCGAGGCTTTTTTCAGTTTAATTTTTGAGCCAAACAATATGGACTCAGTTTTCCCCATGTGAAGTGATAACTTGTTGTCAGGCATCCACCTGCTAACAGTTACAAGTTCTGCAGAAAGTGTTCTTTCAATAAAAATTTTATTCACAAAATGGGGGGAATACAGTTTGTGTACACAGGGGTGGGGCGGGTTAGAGGTCATAGGCCTCTGAGAAGAGTGTGCCTTCAGGAGCTTCTTGAAGGACTCCACTGAAGTGGCACAGCGATATGGAGGGAGCAGATTCCACAGAGTGCGGGCAGACGCACAAAAGGCCCTGTCCCCAAAGTCTGCTGCGGGGGTTGCCAGCTGGTCCTTAGCAGAGGACCTGAGGACTGCAGGGGTTTTAAGGATGGAGGAGGTCAGAGAGGTAACGGGGGCCAGAGCATGCAGGGACTTGTAGTGATAGGAGGATTTTGAACTTGATCCGGGACTTAACTTTGTAACAGTGGAGCTGCATCAGGGTGGGGTGATGTGCTGCAGGCTTAGTGCAGTTAAAACCCTGCAGCTGAGTCTGAACATATTGCAGTCGGTCCAAGTTTTGGAGGGGAGACCTGTGAGGATGGCATTACAGTAGTCCAGACGGTGGAGATGAAGCAGTGGATAAGGGTTTCAGTGGCTAAGTCTGAGAGTGAGGTCGGAGTCTTGCGATGTTTCTCAGGTGTAGAATGCAATTTTGTGACATGTTGATATGGACTGAAATGACAGGTGGGGTCAAGGATGACACCCAGGTTGCGACTACAGGGATGGGTGATAGAGCAGCATCCACTTCCAGAAGAAGATCCACAACCTCCTGAGCAGTGGACTTGGGGCCACGACCATGAGCTCAGTTTTATTGCTGTTCAATTTGAGTAGGGTAGAGGTCATCCAGGTGGCTACTTTATCACAGCTTCTAAAAACATATGTTTAAATGAGCACCATGCTCTATCCACATCCATGCATTGCAGTACATTAGACCAGTCCATTTGCTTTAAACAGTCCATTTAGTGCTTCTTTGTATACCTTTTAGTGACCGGGTTTTAACAGAAGAATGCACGTTAAAAACTGCTTTCTTGATCTTTCTAGTACAGAAAATAATAGAATGGTCTTCAGCCCATAATTTATAACCCCACTCTCTGCTATCCAGACTTGTCTGAAACTAGAACTGAGTCAATGGTGGTTTGGGTAGTGGAACACCACGTGTTGGTTCATTAATCAGCTGGTGTAAACAAAAAGACGACAAAAGTTCATCAGGCTTTTACCCGGAAACATTCCGTTTCTGATGTCGTGTTAAAACACCTCCGCCCTTGCGGTTGCGATCTCTCCTAATTATCGATAGTTCTCTAATTCTACTTGCGCATCCTCAATGGAGTGTCCAGCCATGTTTCAGTCAAACAAAAGATTCCCACCTTTCTACTTTTGCTAAGGTGTCGGATCTCTGTGATTTTCGTAGAAGCTTCTTACGTTGAGACGAAGCAGTGTAGTCCTCTCGCAGACAGGGAAGAATCCACGCTCGGCCTCTCTTTGCCGGCGCTTTTCCATTTCCTCCACGAGTGACTGCCCAAGGGGGCCCGACAATCCAACCTGGCCTGATCAGTATCACGCTGCTCGAGATCGCACCTCCCAGCGTCGGATCCCTCTGCGTCTCCCGGCGTCTCCACATGCGCTCCCACTTCCCTCTTTCCATCTACTTTCACTAAGTCACCTGTTCCTGAGGCTGAAATGGCAACCCACACCATAATACTACCCCTTCAAGTTCAACTGTTGACAAGAGACACTGATTGTTATATCTCTGCGCCTTCATCCGTCGAACACACACTCTTTGCCTGTTGCCAAAATGTTCAAACTTGGACTAATCATTCCACACCACTTTAAAACAATCTTCCTGGGGGCGCCCTAAGCTCAGTTGGTAGGGCGTCCTACTTTTTTTACTTCTCCCCTTTCGGTTCTGGTGTGAATTGGTGGCATCATGGCAGTATAAAGTGTACTTTACAGTGCTTGTGTGTGATAGGACTATGTTTTTTTTAAGGAAAATCCTAAATCTCTTTATCATTTCTCTATTCTATGTTTTATAGAGCATAATGATGACTTTGTTGATATTTCATTCGTTTGATGGGTATTTTAATGGCCAATTCAGCAAAAAAATACTTTTTTATCATTTTGGCCATCACTGTATGTACTGTATATAAAAAAAAATATGAGCATAACACGTTACTAATTTTAGTTGCGTTTGTTGGGTGCTGCTATTTTGAACAAGCCACTGCAGCAGCTTCCGCTTCCCCACTGCTGTTGTCATGGTTAAGAAGGGCAACAATATGTTTCTGAACGGTTAGTTTTACTTAGAAAATTCCTTAACTGCTCAGGGTCCACAGCAGGCTCTTCTTTCAGGTCAGAGCGCTTTGGAAATCATGTCACACACACACACACACACACACACACACACACACACACACACACACACACACACACACACACACACACACAACACAGACCACAGCACACGGAGGAACACACATAACAGAAACGCTCCCTGTGGACATGGCCCCTCAGTCCACAACAAGTCATACGTAAAACGCACTTTGTGTAAGACAGAATTAAAATATCACAGGAGTACTGAGAGTTTGAGGAACCACATACAAGTGCACTTTGCATATTTCTCAATATGGAACAGTATAATCCTTCCAAAAAAAAAATTATTTCACAGAATAAGCTCAATGAAGTTTCTCCTACCTCAAGACCACACTGCTGTAGCATTTCATTATTTATTTTCATTTATGTAACATTATGGCAATATGATGTATTTTTCTAAATTTGTAAAAGAGAAACAACTTTTACTGCTTTTGAAAGACCCTCTTCATTATATAACAAGACTGATCATTTTGCTGCTGACACATAGACACATGTACTCCCTGGTCGGCATGTTGATACAAATCAACTTTTTTTAGATTATTTTAATTGTCATTTTTATGCTTTTTTGACATAGACAGAGATCTAACCCTGAACCACGAGCGCCCCACAAATCAACAAGTTTGACACCAGATGTAAAGTGTATCACAGACACACACAGTGAAAGACTAATTTAATCTGTGTAATGGTAAGCAAAACCTTAGCCTTGCCTGTTATTTATAGAACCCAATGTCTTTGTTTGGGCAGTAAGTGCAGATATCTTTTGTGAGGGTGTGGAGGCAGGAATAGAAGCACTCATGTGTCTGTGTGCTGGTCTGAAGGCCAGGGCTCGTGATGTGCTTGATAATGATTCTAATAGATGATGTATGTATGTTGCTCTCTGACAGGCTAATGCAGAGCTAAGGAAGAAAGAACAAGAGCTGCAAGACTTGACTGTATTATTGTCTTCTGTTAGAACGGAGAGAGACCAGGCATTACAGGTGAGAATACAGTACATACGCTTTACCCATTCCTAGCAGACCACTGGAACCATTCAAAAGGGCTCACTTGTTTGGGTTTGGTGGTTTCCCAGTAGATCAGGGTTCAACAAATATAGAGTAGTCCTCTCAGCCATCTGACTGTACCCAATCAAACTCTGTGGAAGGTGATTCCAAACATTTGAACGCTTGTGTATACAGTATATGCTGACTGGCAGGAAAGTTCTTTGTAGTTTAAAAGAGATACATATTTGTGTTTTCAGTGAGCTCACTGTGGGCACTTGTTGGGGCAGTGTGCAGCAGTGCACAATACAGTCTCACTCAGTGCACACTTCTTCTCCAGCTGGATGAAAAACGTCGACAGCAGGTCATCCCCAACCCAGACGATGAGGCATTTTTTAAAGATAATTTTTTGGCATTTTCAATGCTTTATTGATAGTGCAGAGAGACAGAGATGAAATAGGGGAGAGGGGCATGATATGCAGAGAACTGACCACGGGTCAGATTCTAACCCTGTCTGCTGCGAGGACTGAGCCTCTAGGGAGGGACACTCTAACCACTACACCACCAGCGCCCTCTAGATGATGCAGACCCTATTCAAATGGTGAAGATACAGGTTCATTACGGCTGCATTCCCCTCATTAGAATGGTGTCAAAGTGGCAAGGCACTTCTGTTAATAGTCTGTCAAGTTTATAGTAGAGCTATGCAGAACGAGGGCTGATAAAATACATGTTTATTACATTTCCTCAGCATATGACTTAGTTAGAAATATGTGCAAAGGCATATTCTATTCGTCGTTCATTTAAAAAAATAAAACTGACATTTAATTTTTTTCAAATCACGTTGGGATTCATTAGATTGCTCTTTTGAGTTACTTCCTTCTTTCAGTAACTGGCCCCTGTTTGGGCGTTGTTGCTCCTCATTTGCGTTAAGTGAATCACTACTCAACTTCATATTGACTCTCTAGGGGCTTCGGATCGTGCCAATGATGTGTTTGACAATGCAAGGCACACAACATCATACAAGGCACAACAATGTATATATTTTACCTATGTAAAATGCCAATAATTTGATGCTTTTATTCGTGGATGTATTTATGGATGATTTTTAACCGGATGTTACAGGGTAAGGCTGTAGTTTTTTTCTGGCACACATATTGCTGTCTTGCTTTTTGAAGCATGTGCAGTTCTAGAACTAGCTTTACAACAGACCTGGAAAGACTGTAACGATGTACTTTTCCAATAGGTGCAAATGTAGAGATTGTGCTGACATTTACGTTCATGGACAGAAAATGCATACAATCCATCTCTTACTGCTATAATTCTTTGTGTAAATTGTATTCTGTAAAGTAACTACTTACTATATAACTATATGTATCAAATACAATGTGTTTTATATAGTCATATAGGAAAGTAAAGTTATTTAAATGTTACTTAAGGCCACTTCAGTCATATAGTAACAGAATGGACAAATGGGCTGCACACATCTTTAGTAAATATCCTCCAATAAATGCAGTACTTACTAAAACTTAAGTCCCATAATACAAAACTATGAATGAAAGCTTCAGTCAACTGCTGTGTGTGTGTGTGGTGTGTGTGTGTGTGTGTGTGTGTGTGTGTGTGTGTGTGTGTGTGTGTGTGTGTGTGTGTGTGTGTGTGTGTGTGTGTGTGTGTGTGTGTGTGTGTGTGTGTTGTGTGTGTGTGTGTGTGTGTGTGTGTGTGTGTTCTCCCCACAGGGTGTCACTCCCGTGGCAGGCTCTCTGGCATCAGAAGAGATCCATGGTCTGCAGCAGCAGAACAGCATCCTGAGGGCCATGGTGTCCCAGATGAGGAAAGACATGGAGGCTCTCAGCCACCTCCTCCCCCCTGTCCAGACACACACCTCCTCTCCTCCTGCCCACTCCATCATGTCTACAACCAACACCCAGGTGGCCTCTGGGATACCACACCAGCCCACTGACGGGTCCGCCAAAGTCAACCCAACAGGTTTGGACAGTACACTTTTTTTTCATAATATATTTATTTTATATTTATCTTTTTTATATACAACACACACAAACAAACACCTGCACCATCACAACAAGGACATACAAAAAAATAAATAATAATAAGATAAAATAAATAAACAAAAAAGCAACAAAGAAACAGAAAAAAAATAAGTGAAATGTATCCCATGTTCTCATCCGTCATAATGGTCATGTATGGCTCCCAGAGCTCGACAAAGTCCCTCTGCTTGGCCTTAACAATATAAGCTGATCTTTCCAGTCCAATACAGCTTCTTTAATCCACATTGCCAGTGTTGGAGGATCCACATTTTTCCAACATAGTGCAATGGCTCTCCTTGCTTGAAGCAGTCCAAAGTCCAGCAGTCACACACATTTTGGGATCAAAAGGGACTCTGATTTTCAACATTTCTGACAAACATTTAATAACTTCCTTTCAGAAATTCTGGGGACAGCACACTTTTACTCTAACAACATGGTTGAAGATCTGTGGTCATGTGAGAAAACTTACACATGCACATCATTTCACACAGAAAGTGTCTGAATGTGTAACACTAATGGAGAAGTATTTTAGTAATGCAGTGCAAGCTTTCATTTCAATATTATCAATTATATTGGATACGTAAAGGTACAGTGTGTAAAGGGAAATGGTGTTTTTTCAAAAACATACCTGTAAGTACTGTAATATACAAGTCATAAGTATGTTTGAATTAATGTATAATCGCTTGAAAATAAAAGTATTTTTTTCTGACCTCAGGATGAGCCTTTTTTATCTACATAAGAGTGGGGTGCTTAGGCCGCTATGTTGCACCGCCATGTTTCTACAGTAGCACAGAACGGAAAAAACGTTTTTATTAGGGCTGTCAAAAGTAACGCGTTAACGCAGGGTGATTAATTTCTGGAATTAACGCGTTCATTTTTTTAACGTAAGTAACGCATGTGCAGAATGATCGGCCCCGTGCATCCCACCGGCTCTGTACTACAGTCACTCTAACGTTGTGGTTGACCAGTAGCTGCGCGCAGCCAAACATAGCAGCACGCTAGTCTGTGTTTTAAACTGCCAACCTCGCGGGCGGCGGTTGCTCTCGGAAGCAACACGGGAAACGTTCTGCTCCGTTGACGCGAGGAAAGAAACGTCTGCAGTCTTCAGAGGTGTGTGTCATTAATACGTGACATCAACACAACGTCGGCTTTCTGTTACAAATGTACAGTCCCATAGAACGTGGTCGCGCATGCAAACACACACACACGCGCGCAAACTGCAATCAGGTTGTAGGCTATTCAGGGATGCAAAACCATGGAATCACCAAATAAAAGCCATTCTATAGCCTATCCTATATTTGCTCAAAGACATAGGAATAGAGACAGCCAAATTGAGGTATGGTGTGGTAGCATATGTTTTAGTTGATTATAATTTATTTGCAATATTTACACCATTTCCATCATTTGGATTTTCAATGAATAAAAAAAAATACATGTAAATGTATATAGGGGAAGGTGGGGTGATTTGTGCATTTTGGAAGTTGCAAAACCCCTTGTTTCTAGAAAACCGTGGAAGAAATTGGAAATGTGACCACATATTTAAGAAGAGCCATCCATTTGACTCATCCTGTAAAGAAGGGAGACACAAGGAATAAGATATAAGCACATTTAAGCTAAAAAAACTGTGTTTTGCCTTTCAAAGTAAAATTTCCATGATCAAGGTTTTTTGATTATTGTGTCTGAACAATTATAGACACGTTTGAAAACATTTGACACATGTTTTAGTGCTTTAGTATGCTACACTTTGAGTCTATATAGTTAGCACAATGTCAACCCTAAATTGCTGCATCATGCCTATTATCCAAAATTCTGGAGATGGGGTGATTTGTGCGCAAGGGCCTGGGTGAGTTATAAGTAAGTAAGTAAGTAAAATGTATTTATAAAAGCACATTTATGACAGTTTGCACTGTCCAAAGTGCTGTACATAGTGCATTCAGTAGGTAAACAATGAAGGTAAAATAACAATAACCAAAATAAAAGACGTAAAGCCCATACATCCACATAAACACAGATAGTAGTGCAGAGGTAAGTAAGTAGTGCAGAGGTTAATGGGGAGGAAACACCAGGGTGTACATATGGGTTTTGAGCCTTGATTTAAAGGCAGAAATGTAGGGGGAATCACATTTGTCAGGTGGCAGTTGTTTCCACAAGCACGGAGCAACTAGTGCAAAGTACATTTCTGAGAGTTGTGCCAGTGGCATGGCTGTATACACTGGTCACCAAAAGAAGTGATTGTCTACAGTAGCTCAGAAGAGAGTGACATCTCAATTCCACTTAACGACACCACTGATGAGAGTTCAGATGGCCAGAAAGATGATGATGGTGACTTTGTCATTGTGACACAATGACGCACAAATCACCCCACGTAGTGGGGTGATTTGTGCGACAAGACAACTTTTTTTCCGAAAGCTATATTTCTTAAACAGTTTATTCCAGATCCAAAGTTTTTATTGCCAGGGATGCACAACATCCTGAAATATATGTACATATTTGAGTTGGAGACATAACTGTCAAGGCCTCACTTTAAAATCACTTTGAGTAAAAAGTTGCACAAATCACCCCACCTTCCCCTATTCACCTTCTGTCCTTTATCTTTCCATTCATACACCAATATACAGAGAAAATGGTAACTTTTCGGGCCTATTTCGAATGGTAGAATTAATTGTGATTAATCCACAGAATCATTTATTTATACAGGTAAATCCAATTGAGACTGGAGACTCTTTTACAATGGAGACCTGCTCCCAAATACACGTTACCATTCCACACACATTCATACACCTATAGCAGGCTAACTATCGACATTCACACGAGGTGGGTTAAGTGTCTTGCCCAAGGACACAACAACCATGACACAAGTGGCAGGGCAGGGATCGAGCCGCCAACCCTTCGATCATCGGCCGACCCGCTCTACTGTAATCGTTGTATGATGTTGCAAAAAGGGCTTTTTTATGTCAACATTGTCCTAACTGGTCCTTTTCTTGTATGTGTTTTGGATCCTCAGGTGGGCTGTCCCAGGAGAAAGGTTCCCTCACCTCTGCTTTAGTCAAGCAGGACGTCAGAGAGACACAGTCTGCTCCATCCAACATCATTGACCAGGTACTAAAGGACATCAAGAGGTAAAGGAGGTTAAAGGTTCAGTAAGAGATTTAGTCCTTTACGCTAACTTCCTGTCAGTGACTACAGTTAGCGGTCCCCTCCCTCGTCCCTACGTCACCACCACATGAACACACAGCCGTCTTCATCAGATAGTGCCGCGATGGAGAGCAGCGAGTCATCGTTCACGAGCACATAGACCCGCCTCTTTATAGCTCTGTCTCCGGATTGGATAAAAACGAGCGGGATACTCAAAATGTTATCTGTCAATTACTGCAAAGCTGAATGACTGGGAGACCTGTGTTATGAACTGTGCATCCTGTTTAAGTGATCACTGTATGAATATAGAGTGATTTGACAATACTATTAACAAAAATATATACAGTATCACTTACTTCTCCTTTAACCTGTCAGTCAGTCAGTCAGTCAGTCAGTCAGGTGACTGCTTGGAATGTATTATTAAACCTTCATATTATTAAACCTTTATTTACCAGGAAAAGTCTGTTTGAGATTAAAGATCTATTTTACAGGACAGTCTTGGTTATGACAGGCAGCTGCACAGTGTATATTATTACAGTCACAATCAGAACACATCACTGTATAAAGCATGTACAGACAGAGGATCCTACTTCTTATTCATTAAGAAGAACTTTTCTAAGATTATTTTTTTGGCATTTTCAAGCTTTATTAGACAGTACAGAGTTGAAATGGGGAGACAGAGAGAGGGGGGGGATGACATGCAGTAAAGATCCACGGGTCGGATTCGAACCCGCGACCACTGCAACGAAGGCCGGAGCCAATATGGTACGCGCTCTATCCACTACGCCACCGGGGCGCCCATTAAGAAGAACTTTAAATCTCTTTAGGAGACCAGCTCAGTAAGTCTCAGCTCATTTAGCAGCTGGTTCCAGGCAAAGGGATCAGCAGAACTTAACGCTCTTTTACCCAGTTCACTACAGCCTTTTGGGAAAGATAGTTAGTTAGAACAAATCCTCAGAGCGTATGTGGTGATTTCCCCTAGTTTTTTTGAAGGATATACCTAGATCCATAGTTACATTGGAAGAACACAAAGAATAGCCTTATAAAAAAGGATATGCCATTGGACCAGTGGTATGGGTTAAAACTACTGATCTCTTTAGTGTCAACCGTTTGATGGTGGAATCATGTTCCTCTATCACAACGCACATGTCTCAAATGGAAAATTTGAGACATTTTTTTTTGCCCCAGCTAAATATATATTAAAGAGTCAGTCCTCCAGGAGGGTGCTCGTGGTGTAGTTCTCCGCTCAGTGACTTGATGTGATGGGATGATATTGTGTGAGCTTCAAGTGTCATGTCTTCTTCCTTGCAGAGTGCTCTGGTGCGTCTGCTCCAACAGGAGAACCTGTGTTTGCGTGGTGAGCAGCAGCAGACCTCAGGTCAGCTGTGTGCTGCTCTGTTTGCTAAAGGAGACGCTCCTGTGCTGCGCAGCAGGCTGAAGCAGGCAGCACTCTGTATCACTCGCCTCAGCATGGACAAACTACAGCTCATAGAGATGGGCAACCGCCTACGCACACTGCTCACCACTGCTGCAGTACAGGGTACAAGAACACACACTCTGCACACACACACACACACAACACACACACACACACACACACACACACCACACACACACACACACACACACACACACACACACACACACACACAACACATACACACTGTCATGGAATTGAAATATCAACCTTTAAAAGATGAGCATTTAGGCAATTAATACCAGGTGACACAATGTTTAAATACAAAATGAACAGATATTAATTTTTGGCAAACAAGGGTCAAGACAACAATGCAACAAGGGGATTGTACTGAAATGACCACCGAAAGGCAGTCTACAGAGAAGTTATAGCAAAATGTAATTCGCACGGACATTTAGCCTACGTAAATAGATTTTCAGGGTTGGGGTAGTGAGACATAACAATTCTAGTTGGCGAGGAGAAGTCTGCAGTACATAAAACAACTGACTTTATCTACACAAACTAAGGTCAGAACAGTTTGAACGATTCCATGAAGATTCACAATTTAATATAAATATATTCATATATTCACACAATAATAATTTCGCTAACAACACTAACCCTGTGTGCAAACATGGCACACACACCACACACACACAACACACACACAACACACACAACACACACACACACACACACACACACACACACACACACACACACACACACACACACCACAGGAACATATTGCTTTACAGTAATGATCAATTATACTGTAATGTACTGTTATTGTTTACTGTCCAACTATTAAGACAACATGTATAATTAGGCAACATAGATATTTGAACTTTTATGCCAGCGTACTGAATTGATTTGAATGGATTAGAATTGATAGAGAAACATAAAGCAACTTATGGAGTATGAAAACTTCAAAAAGGGTAAAGGGTCTCATTTAAAGTGTATGAATAATTCCAAACTGGTTTACGTCATCACATTCAGGACATACACTGCTTCACCCTGCACACAATATAATAACCATGGTAGCCTTGTAACCAGGGTAAGTTATGCTTCTGAACTAGCCTGGTCTGGGGCAGGCTAACGGTCAAGCTTAGTTTAGCTGTGTGTCAAAGAATGTCCCACAGGCAGAAACACTATGTAAACAAGACATCAGTGACTATACGGAGCAGAAGAGAGAGGCTGTGAAGATCCAGTACTGCATGGATTTGAACCAGAATACACTGAGGAGCAACACATGTTTTGGAAGGGGAGCGGGCGAGGAGAGAATGCAGCAAAGGCACTGGTTTTCTGTCATAGGTTGACCAGCCCCACACTTGTGACTCTCCCCTTGTGACTCTCCCCTTGTCCACAGGCTGTTCACCTGCCTCTGCCTCTCTCCTCACGCTCCCCTTCCAACACACAGTTTCTCCTCTGTTTATTCTGGTTCAAATCCATATGCTTCTGGATCTTCACAGCGATCTCTCTTTTGCTCTGTATAATAACCAATGTTTTGTTTACTACCCATCTGCGGTAGTTTGTGCATGCACAATGAGCCGTCTCCTGCAGTATGCAGAGCCAAGTAAAGAGAGAGTTACATCAACTCTCTCTCTTGCCGGTATGAATTTGACTCTAAAATGACACAAAAAGAACAAGCGCAGCATAACGTGGTAGGCTAAATAAACCAGTCACAAGAAGCACACGAAGCGTTTAGTGATGTTGTAAAGTGTATCTTCTTGCTGTCAGCAGAGGCAGGCTATTGCTCCCCTGAGCTACCAGACATCCAGACAACTAATAATGGACACTTATCATGAGGTTAAGCATTTCATTTGTTTGGCTGCAAATATTTATACAGGAAAGCCTGGAAGGTAATTGCGGACCCACTAAATGCGTAAGTAGTCCAGATATTTATAGCATCTGCCCATTTCCCACAATGCATTGCGCTGGACTGAATCTTAAGTTGTGGTTGAGACCGTAAGTGAGGGGGCTGTTCCATTTCAATAATTCAACTGTGTTCTACTCTATGAAACTCCTGCAGGACAGATTCTCTGTGTTGTTCAACAATAAAAGCGATAACAGGCGGAGCAGTAGTCTGCTTTCTGTTCCATCAATATACAGTAGACTATAGTTAATGGACCAAAGTGATGAGTTTGGAACTGTGTGCTTACACTAACAGTAACAATGTAGTAAAGTACACTTACTCATGGAACGCATTTACCTGTACCTTTTCAATATCATGTATATACCTCAACATGCTTTCTCAGGTTGGAGAGTTCTTGTAAGCAGAGATGTAGTTTGTTCTTAGTAAACATAGTCTATTCTAAATTCCATTGGGATTTGGTCGCTGATTGTTCTGCATCTCTAGCAACAGCAACAGGTTCAGCTCCTGCCGTGGCCATCACTACTGTTTTGTCTGAATGGAAGAGCGTGCCTGGGTGATGTACTTCGCTATTCACTTGAAAACCAGCTGAGAGCGGCTCCTGTGATTGGTTTCCTCATTGGCTCCAATTGTGTTTTAGAAAATCAAAAATCACCAGCTGACTTCAAAGCTTTGCATAGCCTGAAAGTAACGAGTAACCACAAGCTTCCTAGAAATGGAGTGGAGTGAAAGTCGTGCACAGACACTCAAACAATGTGCTTAAGTTCAATAACTCAACTAAAAATTGACATAGTTACTGCCCACCACTGTAAACATGTTGATTTCCGATCGGTGAGTGACAGACTGAAGACATAAGGCAACAGGATAAGTTGAAACCTGGCTCCATTGTAACTTATGTGCCTCTGCTTTTGTGCAACTAAATCATGGCCTTAGAAAATACCCCTCCAAACTCTGTGTGTCTCACAGAACCAGAGGAACCAAAGAGGGACCACCCCATAGAGAAACAAGCAGAGCAACCTGACCGTCTGTCTGCTCTGGAACAGCTACAGTACCAGCTCACCACACAGGTATCTCATCCAAGTCTTTACTGTCTATCTCTCACCAAGAAACACATCCCTTCTTCACCCAGGCTGAACGCAGGTTGGAATGATGAACTGGACGTGAGAATATTCTTTGCCCCTGTCATCGACTCATATTTGCTTCCATAATGTGTGTTAGTGAACGGTCTAAAGGCATGGAGGAGAAGGCCAGAACTAGCACATTTGATCGTAGTCACTGGCTACCTTTTCATTCGCCTGATGGGAGGTTGACCCCTTTACTACAGTTTAGGATAGAGGGCTGCCCTCCATAGTGCCTGACAATTCTGACTGCATGTTCATCAAATACACTGAAATGGCAAGGTCAGGTGAAGGGGGACAGCCGTGAATTTGGCCTTAGTCTTTGCAAAATGTCTAAAAGGATTTTTTTCTATTCTACATACTACAGCTGATCGTAAAAAGATTCAAGTTAGGATGCGGTAGGCACACAATTGGGACATACTTTATTTTATTTATTTCATCATAACATTGGGCCATGATCTTGCCTCTTGCTTTTATATCCGTCCCATCCCTGGTTGTTTTCATACGGAGGCTCCGTCGATATGACGTCACTTCTTAGTTCACTGGATTTGGATCAGAATTGGCCAAATAGCATGCTGATTTCAAGACTAAAAAATCAGTAGGCATCCGGGTACTTTTAAGCATACTAAATCTGACCACAAGAATTGGGACATCCTTAATCTTTTTTTTTCTACCATACTTAATAGCAGAAAGTATCCCTGCATTCGAATACCTATACTTTCATACTATTTAGTATGCCAGAAAAAGATTTATGATGTCACAATAGAGGCATGTCAAATGAAGTATGCCGAAAATACTAGGATGCCCTAATACATGCATTTTGAAGTATGGAAACCAGCCCGCTTTAGCATGTAGTATAGTAAAAAGGAAAAGTATGTGATTTGGAATGCAGCGTATGGGTATTGGAAGGCAGGGATGGTGTGAGAGTGCTGGTGGTGTAGTTGTCTGTGTTATCCTGCAGAGGGCGCAGTGGCTCCACTCATGTGTCTGTGCCTTCAGGAGCTGCAGTATGCTCTGAGGCAGAGGGACGGCGGCTTCGCTCAACAGCTCCTCCCCACAGCGACCCACCCAATGCCTGCCACACAAGGGGCTGCCCACCCTCGGTCCCAGGGCACACAACAACCACAGACAGGCCCGAGGTAACAGAAAAGCCTTAATACTGCATAAATGGCTAAGGAATCAGCTGCCCAGTTCACTGCTCATATCCCATTGATTTCTGTTGGTGTCCATTGATTTCCATTTTCATTTTTATATTTTTTACAAATACATTTATAAAGTACTGGAAAATAAACAAAACATATCAAATATATCTTTGTTTTATCTAGAGCCGCCCAATTTCTCTCATTACATTGGTCCATTTCACCTCTCAATTTGGCCCACCTGATTGTGTTTACCTTGCTCGATTTAAGCAATGCAGCTCAGGGTTCCCAGACTTTTGCACATCCAAAAGTTGGCAAATCATTTGTTTTATTGGTTTTAACAATTGATTTACGGAAAAGAATAATCTGGAGTTGATAAATAAACATCTGTGTGAATTAATAATGGTTAAACTAAATAAAATTCCAAAAGGCTCAAGGGGTTCACATAGCAGCACTGTATATGTTGGATTACACAGCTTTTACACACCCTGTAAGTAGAACATGTTGAAATGCATTGACCCTACACATCTCTGCTCTTCTTCAGAGCTCCAAGAACAAAGAGATGACTCGCCCTGTCAGCCAATCACAGGGCTCGCTGGACGTGAGGTCACAGCTTGACCTAGGTCTGCCCGGCTCTCGCTTGTCCTCAGTAGAGTCACTGAGGTCACTAAAGGAACTGTGGGATATCCTGGACCATGGACTCAGTTCATCTGTTGTCTCAGAAGGTAACCACCTCAGAATGGCTATACAGATTGATGAAGGCCCTTTAACCGGGCCTAAATATACTACATGACCTATTCACTTAAGTGTAGTGTTGTGTAAACAGGGATTTGATAAATGTGTCAATTCATTCATTCATTCATTTATACATTAACCCAGTGTCCGTATTCTTCTGTTTTTTGGTTCAGTACGTTTTTAAAGTGACAGAAAACTAGTCAGAATCATGTCATAGAACACAGCCCTCTGCCCAGTCTGAACAGTGCTGCAGTGGTCTGATGAGTGATTGACAGATGGAGGGAGCCTTGTTGCCCAATGTGTGGCTGTAGTGTCTGTCAGCTCTCTCCAGGGAAACTCTTTCTCAACTAGAGCAGCGGATCAGGCCCAGACACAGTGACCATGGAACGCTTAAAGGCCAGGACACACCAGTCCGACTTGTTTCTACTTGTTCCGACTACGCAAAAAATGGGGTCGGCCGTTTCAGGAAGCTCCAGGCTTCCCGTCGCGGCCAGAGAACACACCAAACTGACTGCTGACTTTCCGTACACTCTGTTGCTTGCGCGGGACGTAATGTCTCCATAACAGCAGGCGGCGCTAATCTGTATTGTGGCCCGAACAAATACGAAAGCCGGAAATGATGGGACAGCTCTCTAGAGCATAAACATAGATAGAAATACGTATTTATATTTATGGACCATAAGAGCACAATTTTTAGCAGAGAGTGTCGAGCATGGTGTCGAGCAGTCAACAAGGGTTGATGCATGTGAGTACTCTCAAAACGAAACGAACAAACACATTAAAACGATGGCTAGCTGTTGTTAGCTGTTTGTGCTACCCGCCTCACTTCCGGGCTTCACTGATTCGCTAGCCCTCCACCAATCAAATTGCTCCAAATGAAAGACGGTCGGCCAGCCTGTCGCCGCCGATTGAACATGTTCAATCGGCGGCGACAGGCTCAAAACAAGCCCGACGACCTCTACGTCGGCCGACGTCACGGCACACACCAAACAGATTCGTCTCCCGACCCCCTATCGACTCTACGACGGCGATTTTCGGGCTGGTGTGTCCTGGCCTTAAAGGCCAGGACACACCAGTCCGACTTGTTTCTACTTGTTCCGACTACGCAAAAAATGGGGTCGGCCGTTTCAGGAAGCTCCAGGCTTCCCGTCGCGGCCAGAGAACACACCAAACTGACTGCTGACTTTCCGTACGCTCTGTTGCTTGCGCGGGACGTAATGTCTCCATAACAGCAGGCGGCGCTAATCTGTATTGTGGCCCGAAAAAATACGAAAGCCGGAAATGATGGGACAACTCTCTAGAGCATAAACATAGATAGAAATACGTATTTATATTTATGGACCATAAGAGCACAATTTTTAGCAGAGAGTGTCGAGCATGGTGTCGAGCAGTCAACAAGGGTTGATGCATGTGAGTACTCTCAAAACGAAACGAACAAACACATTAAAACGATGGCTAGCTGTTGTTAGCTGTTTGTGCTACCCGCCTCACTTCCGGGCTTCACTGATTCGCTAGCCCTCCACCAATCAAATTGCTCCAAATGAAAGACGGTCGGCCAGCCTGTCGCCGCCGATTGAACATGTTCAATCGGCGGCGACAGGCTCAAAACAAGCCCGACGACCTCTACGTCGGCCGACGTTACGGCACACACCAAACAGATTCGTCTCCCGACCCCCTATCGACTCTACGACGGCGATTTTCGGGCTGGTGTGTCCTGGCCTTAAGGAAGCACACAAAGCTACAACAAGCCTTCAGTAACACTTAGCACAACAGCACAGAGAATGTAGCACAGACAGTAAACTGTATGAGTAAAAAATAGAAACAGTTTCTCTCATTTAATCAAAGATATTTTGCACATTTGCAGTTGGAAACAGATTAAGATATGGTTGGAGTTTGAAATACTGGACATGGGTTCATGCTGGATTTAATTTTTTAAGTTAGAGCAGCAGTTTTTAATCAAATATGTTGTTATGTTGAAGTAATCGAAGACTGTTCTGAATCCACACTTGCGTCCATTTTATTTTTCATTTAACCTTTATGTAGAATGTCTGGAAATACAATGAAATGATGAGTGAAAGTACAATATAGCCTAATTAAAAACGTTAACAGGTAGAGTTTGGCAGATTTAAGATAATATGTTTGAATTGGTAAAAGGATATGGTGGTATTAAATTGAATGTGTTGCTGTAAGTTGTTCCAGGAGTCAGGGGCACTGAAGCTAAAAGCTGTCTTTCCTAGTTAAGACCGGGCTTGAGGAACATAAGACATAAGCAAGTCAGTTCAGCGGGTCTGATAAAGTACGAGGGAGTAATAAGGCCCCCGTCAAGGAAAATAATTATGAGAATAAAGTTACAATATTATGAGAAACAAAATTGTAATATTACGAGAATGAAGTTGTGATTTTACGAGGAGAAAAAAAACCCCAATTCAGGAAAGCACGTGAGGCTACTGTTATTCTACAAAACAATGGCAAGAGCAGTGTTGTCAGCCACTCTTTGTCTCAGGGAAAGGGCCGTGCCACTGACATGCTGCTGATTTGCGAAGAGATTAAGCATGTATTTATGAGTGAAAGAAGTAAGCCACGACTTCAAAAGATGCTCCACGCTCCTCATCATAATGCAGGGGAGAGACGGTATCTCTTCTCTATAGAAACAAAAAGCCTAACTACCACTTGATTTGCGTAATATTATGACTTATTTTTTTCTATTAAAATAATAACTTCATTCTTGTATTTTATTTATTTATCTTTCCCTCAACTTGGCCCTTAAACTCGGTCGTACATCGACGTCTGCACACAAGAGCCACTTGCTTCTTTGCCTGTAATGTAACTAGTCCACATCCGCATTAGTCTTTTAAGACATAGCATAGTTAGTTCCCCAAATCTCGTTAAACAGGTTTGATATCTCCATCTGATATTGAGTTACATAACCAAAAAGGTCGTCTGATGTTATTTGTCTGATGCAACTACTTGTCAAAGGTTTTTGACCCTTTGACCGCTTTCTCAGTAAAAGACACCAGCAAATAAAACATTTAACATTGCAACATTTGCACAATCAAATTGCACATGTCTTGTGTGCACCTGAAGGTGAAGGCCAGCTGAGCAGGATGGAATCCGGTGGTGTCCAGATGATGGTGCATGGGGTCAGTGCTCCAGTCCATAGCCAGACCCCAACCCATAGCCAACATCCAACCCATAGCCAGCCCCCAACCGAGGCTCAGCAGAGGAGAGGCCCCCTCACTGCACCCTCAAACACCACCAAGCCCAGCAGAGCTACTGGGAGGGCCGGCAAGATCAGGAACTACAATGTTAAAGACTGACACAGACAGTATGGGACAAGCTGTCAGTACACTGGTCATGGGGAAGTGCTATTCAGCCTGTGTAGACTATCTGCCATGACTTACGATGCCATGGTGATGTCATGGCAATCACCTCAGCCACAGGTTCATAACAGAGAGTAACTGTTACAAACTGAGGGCATGGAGATTTAAGAGGAAGGTTTAATGAACTTATTGAATCCTGAGCCATTCTAGGAACTTACAGTGTGGACATCTCAGCCTCTGCTGATTTGATTTGTGCCATTCATTTAGTATCTGTCTCTAGGGACTTCCACAACTGTTAGTAGAATTAGAATGTGTAGAATTTGAATTACAGTTCCTTCCAAATGATCCCTATGGGACAGGATCACATGAAAGTAAAAGCACCAACAAGAGAGATGTACTCAAAAAACAAAACAAAAAACAATCTACCATTTTAGAACAACTTTTCAAATGACCATCTTTTTAACATATTTGACTGATCTTTCCACAATGAGAGCTTAGGAGCAGGTAGGGACTACACTAAGACCACATAGCATACAGGTGAAACTCCAAAAATTTGAATATCGTGCAAAAGTTCATTTATTTCAGTAATTCAACTTTAAAGGTGAAAATAATATCTTATACAGACTCATTACATGCAAAGTGAGATATGTGAAGCCTCTATTTGTTATAATTGTGATTATTATGGCTTACAGTTTATAAAAACCCCAAATTCAAAATCTCAGAAAATTTGAATATTACATAAAATCAATAAAAAAAGGATTTTAAATACAGAAATGTCGGCCCTCTAGAAAGTATAATCATGCATATGTACTAAGTACTTGGTTTGGGCCCCTTTTGCACAAATTATTGCCTAAATGCAGCGTGGCATGGATGCTTCAGCCTGTGGCACTGCTGAGGTGTTATGGAAGCCCAGGTTGCTTTGATAGAGGCCTTCAGCTTGTCTGTATTGTTGGGTCTGGTGTGTCTCATCTGCCTCTTGACAATACTCCATAGTTTCTCTATTGGGTTCAGGTCAGGAGAGTTGTCTGGCCAATCAACACAGTAATACCATGGTCAGTCAACCAGTTTCTTGTGGTTTTGGCACTGTGGACAGGTGTCAAGTCTTGCTGGAAAAAGTAATTCAGCATCTCCATAAAGCTTGTCAACAGACAGAAGCATGAAGTGCTCTAAAATCTCCTGGTAGACAGCTGTGGTGACTTTAGACTTGATAACACAGTGGACCAACACCATCAGATGACAGGTGCCTCAAATCATCACTGACTGTTGAAACTTGACAGTGGTCTTCAAGCCCCTTGGATTTTGTGCCCCTCCACTCTTCCTCTAGACTGTGGGACCTTGATTTCCAAATGAAACGTAACATTTAATTTGGATCAGTGATGATTTGAGGTATCATGTCATCTGCTGCTGTTAGTCCACTGTGTTATCAAGTCCAAAGTCACCACAGCCATCTACCAGAAGATTTTTGAGCACTTCATGCTTCTGTCTGTTGACAAGCTTTATGGTGATGACAATTTCCATTTCCAGCTAGACTTGGCACCTGCCCACAGTACCATAAACCACTGGTAACTGGTTGACTGACCATGGTATTACTGTGCATGAATGGCCAGACAACTCTCCTGACCTGAACTCCATAGAGAAACTATGGACTATTGTCAAGAGGAAGATGATACACACCAGACCCAACAATACAGACGAGCTGAAGGCCACTATCAAAGCAACATGGGCTTCCATAACACCTCAGCAGTGCCACAGACTGATAGCATCCATGCCACGCCGCATTGAGGCAAGAATTCATGCAACAGGGGCCCAAACCAAGTACTTAGTACATATGGATGATTATACTTTCTAGAGGGCCGACATTTCTGTATTTAAAATGCTTTTTCTATTGATTTTATGTAATATTCTAATATTCTGAGATTTTGAATTTGGGGTTTTTATAAACTGTAAGCCATAATAATCACAATTATAACAAATAAAGGCTTCACATATCTCACTTTGCATGTAATGAGTCTATATAATATATTAGTTTCACCTTTTAAGTTGAATTACTGAAATAAATTAACTTTTGCACCATATTCTAATTTTTCGAGTTTCACCTGTAGGGGAGAACGGGGTAATCTGAGCCACTTTTTACATCTCCTCCCCTCTAAGCGAGCTAAAATGATTTATCACTCAAATTAACACATTTCCCATTAATTCAAGATGTTTCCTAGAAATGGGCATTAGCAGAATTTTTTCAAGACCAAGGCAGTGAAAATATGATTGTTTTAAAAAAAGTTGTCATGTGGCTACTTTACCCACTTGGGTAACTGAGACAGCCAGAAAATCAAGGGGGTAAACTGATCCACTTAATTTTTTCACTCTGAAACTACCATAACAACACATATTGTAACAGTTAGAATCCTGAAAGCTAGCCACACATTCCAGAACTAATGTTGGACTCGTAAAATAATGATGGGGTTTGGTCAATTAAGCAAAGCAAATTTTCTAAACACTTGAAAGTAACTCTGAACAAAATCAAATACAACATATTATAATGAAAGATAGAACCAATTAGATTAGAACACAGTCTGGGGGTCAGAACACAGGACCCTTAGAGCCAGCTAGTGTCTGGGGGTCAAAGCATAGGAAAATCAGAACCAGCGAGAACAGCCTGGGACTCAGAACACAGGAGAAGACCCAACTGGATTATAACATCAGCCTGTCATACTCTACAACTAGGCCTACTCTACATTCCAGCCCTGAAGGTTACAGGGAAAGATGAGAAGGTGCTCTTTCCGTGTGGTTGCCCCAGGTCGTCTTCCTGGTGTATTTCCTGCATGATGGCTTTTTTACAATGTGTATGACATTAACATAAAACACATGTTATGTAATATTACATTAAAACTATGTTTAAGACTAAACTTAACTTGTGCCTAATGGGTGGGGAAAGTGAGACAGTGCCTCACTTTCCCCCACAGCATTTGGCTCACTTTCCCCCACCACCACAATTTGAGAAAAAACTACCTCTCTTAGCATTTCAGGCTAGTCTTTAGCTAATATCATCACATGTTTTTTATATGTTGGTAGTTCATCAACACGTATGATAGAAGTTTTTCTACGTGAACACATTTGCTTTGGCACAAGCTTTGATTAAGTTGACAGCAAGAAAATGTACTTTTACATGCAAAATACCTATTTTGGTGGGAAAAAACATGCTTACCACAGCACCATGAGGTCCTCTCTTTCAGGGCCATGGGGAAATGAGAGGGGCTTGAACACATATATCTCACATGACCAAAAATGTTTTCCGTTGCCTAGATACAGGGTGTGGCTCACATTACCTGATGCCTCAGATTCCCCCGTTCTCCCCTATATTGATTTGAATGTGTGCACTGTTCAAGGCCAGCAGGCCGGCTTAGAAGAACATGTCTGACCCCTGTCCGAGCCCTTTCACAACTAAAGTGGTGAACTGTAGTTGTGAAAGGGGGACCTTGCAAAACCTTGAGATAAGCTGCTGGAGGTTTGTGATCTGACCATGGACAGCAAAGTCCTGGGCTCATGTCTGGACACAGGCCTGTTGTTACCTGTTCAGCACAGCGCTCTATTTACTCAGGTATTTCAACAATGCATCTCTCCTGTCCTCTCTCTACTTTCAACCATCCAATAAAGAAAATATAAAATCAAATACACTTATTTTTTTTTAAATGTTTTTAAATATTGCCAAGTCAGTGACTGACATCAGTGTGGCTGCACTATACTGTATGAACAAATAACCACTTTTTAGTTTTTTTGTATTTTTAGTAAAATGCTATTTCCTTACTTCCTTTTTCCTAACTACATTAAAACAATAAGATGTCTCAGAAATGTGATTCCTCTTCATAGTGACTCTCCTCATACAGAACTGATGCAGTGAAACAACATGGGCCTCAACATGTATTTATTTAACACACTATGGGTTGAAATTCATTCTATGACGCAATACAGGCTGAGCCATTCATTCTATAGAGAAAACTACTTCTCTTAAACTACAGTTTTATACATTTATTCATTCATTTCAACTTTACTTGAACTTGATAGATCATTGAGAGCAAGCTCTTTTTTACATGATGTCCGGAGTGTACAGCACACAGGAATATTGATAGATTTAGATACAATTGATACTCACCGGCCACTTTATTAGGTACAGCGGTTCAATTTCTTGTTAACACATATAACTTATCAGCCAATCACATGGCAGAAACTCAATGCATTTAGGCATGTAGACCTGGACGGGACAACTTATTGAAGTTAAAACTAAGCAACAGAATGGGGAAGAAAGGGGTTTTAAGTGACTTTGAACATGGCAATGTTGAGGGTTACCAGAAGGGCTGGTATGAGTATTTCAGAAACTGCTGATCTACTGGGATTTTCACTCCAAACCATCTCTAGGGTTTACAGAGAATGGTCCGAAAAAGAAAAGAATATCCAGTGAGCGGCATTTGTGTGGACATAAAATGCCTTGTTGAAGTCAGAGGTCAGTGGTAGGATGGGCATACTGGTTCGAAATGATAGAAAGGCAACAGTAACTCAAATAACCACTCATTACAACCAGGGTATGCAGAATACCATCTCCGAACGCAAAACACGACCAACCTTGAAGCAGATGAGGCTACAGCACAGAAGACCCCACCAGGTGCCACTCCTGTCAGATAAGAACAGGAAACTGAGGCTACAATCCTCACAGAATCACCAATATTGAACAAAAAATTAAAAAATCATGCCTGGTCTGATGAGATTTCAGTTGTGACATTCAGATGGCAGGTTCAGAATTTGGCGTAAACAACATGAAAGTATGGATTCATCCTGCCGTGCACCATCAACCATGCCATGTTCAAAGTCAACTAAACCCCCTTTCTTCCCCATTCTGATGCTCGTTTGACTTCAGTACATTGTCTTGACCACGTCTAAATGCCTAAATGCATTGAGTTGCTGCCATGTGATTGGCTGTTAGCTTTTTGTTTTTATAAGCCATTGAACAGGTGCACCTAATAAACTCAACTCAACTCAACTTTATTTATAAAGCCCTTTAAAACAACCACAGCTGAAACAAAGTGCTGTAGCTACATAATGCAGGTAAAACAATTTAAAAGCAAAACAACAATTTAAAATTCAGAAAAAACTATTTAAAAAAAACTAATACGCACAATGAATGAAATACACCATAGGACACTAAAACAAAATTAAGGTCTCATGCTGGGTTGAAAGCCAAGGAGTAAAAATGTGGCCGGTGAGTGTATAGATACGTAGATAGATAGATAGATAGATAGATAGATAGATAGATAGATAGATAGATAGATAGATAGATAGATGGATGGATGGATGGATGGATGGATAGATAGATAGATAGATAGATGATAGATAGATAGATAGATAGATAGATAGATGGATAGATAGATGGATAAAATTGATAGAGAATCAACAAACAACTCAAACAAGTCAGTAAAAACAGTCCATATCAAAATAAAAAAAAATAATGATAAAAAAAATGAAGTAGCCTAATTTAAAAGCAACTGCAAGTTGATGTCATATGATTGGATAGTAGACATTTAAAATGACCAATTGATATTAATATGTTGAGTTTAAAAGTGCAATAGTGTGACTCTGGAGTCAGTCCATTAAATACAGAGATGACGTCATTTCAGCCAAAGAGCCCATGTGTGTGTGTGTGTGTGTGTGTGTGTGTGTGTGTGTGTGTGTGTGTGTGTGTGTGTGTGTGTGTGTGTGTGTGTGTGTGTGTGTGTGTGTGTGTGTGTTTGTCCATTGATATGCCCACGGCTCACTGTGTGTTTGACTGTGTCGCTCCAGGTAGGGGGAAACCCTCCTTTAAAACATCATGCCATCTCTCAAAGCGTTGAACTCCAGTAACCTCCATGAAGGAGTCAGACGAGCTTTCCTGGTTACGTCATCACGTGAGCCCCGCCTTTTAATCACCCTATCCCCAGACAGCAGCCTCTGGCCCGCTGTGATAGGAGGAAGCCCAGCGCCCGCGCACCGTGATTGGCCGATGTACATGTCAATACCAGAGTGTACAAGGATGGGGGGGCCCACGTGTGCCGATGCCGGTTTCTGTACAGTCAATGGTACGTTCAAGTTCATGTCGCTTTTGACAACAAAGAACACTAGCACACTGAGTTCACACAGTTCAGACATTGTGTTTTTGTTGTAAGAAACATAGGCCTGCTACATATGATAGGAAAATAGTATATTAAATAGGCTATTACAAATTGAAACTTATATTATATTCTATTTTCATTTTTAACAAGCTTTATTTGACATGTGGGCCTACATGATATCATAATACATAACAATTAACAAGGCTAAAGTAGCCTACTAATCAAAACTAAAGTAATAATAATAATAGGTAATGGGCTAATTAGCCTAATTATGTTGTAAAATCAACAACTTGCTTTTTGGGCTATTGGGATGTGAATGATGTTCTGTCTGTCTCTGTCTGTCTGTCTGTCTGTCTGTCTGTCTGTCTGTCTGTCTGTCCACTGTGGTCCAGACAGAAATATCTCGTCAAAATATTAAACGCACATCATCACCAGATGTCTCACTATGAATTTGTCCAGCTGATGACTTAACCTCCAGTGGCACCAGTGAGCTGAAATAACTCTGTAGCCTACACGTTCGGTTGAGTGAACTGTGTTAGCCTTACTGTGATCCCCTAGACATGTGCCAAGCCAATGTAAACACATTGATCTGTCCCACACTGTCCTATGTCAACAGAGAGCGCGTCCGGCACAGACACACTTTCTAATCTAATCTTATCTTTGAGTTTACAAAAAACTCACCGTCATATCGGTTGTGTGTGTGTGTGTGTGTGTGTGTGTGTGTGTGTGTGTGTGTGTGTGTGTGTGTGTGTGTGTGTGTGTGTGAGAGAGAGAGAGAGAGAGAGAGAGAGAGAGAGAGAGAGAGAGAGAGAGAGAGAGAGAGAGAGAGAGAGAGAAAGAGGATGATGCTGCTGATCGTCCGAGAAAGTGAATCCACTTGAACTCCAATAACCCTTCTAAACATTTCGGTTTTTCTTCATTCTCTCTCTCTCCCTCCCTCTCACACCCTCTCTCTCTCCCTCCCCTCCCCTCTCTCTCTCTTCTCTCATCTCTCTCCTCTCCTCTCTCTCTCTCTCTCTCTCTCTTCACCTCCTCTCTCCTCTCTCTCCTCTCTTCTCTCTCTACTCTGCTCTCCATCTCCATCATCTCCTCTCACCTCTCCTCTCCTCTTCTCTCGTGCCTGCCTAGGGTGGGCGTCATCCGGATAACTCATCAGCCATGGGTGCTGGAGCCTGCCTCTTTTCTCTTGCCGCGGGGCGAGCAAGCTACACATGTGGCGTGGCGAGACATTTAAATTCTCCAAGAAGAGACAAGGGAGGAAAAGAAGAAGATAGAAAAGCAGCACTGAGGTAATGTTAGCATTTCTAACAGGGCCAGGGAAGTGACTGTTGATAAGTCAGAGTGAAAGGAGCCGCCGGCCAAAAGGGACCATACACGCGCGCTGACGGATTTTGGGATATTTTGTTTCAGGGACGTCAACGAAGGACCGGGGGAAACACAGGTGCGTGATCCGATACTAACACTGTCAGTAAACGTATCTTCTGTGCAATCTAAGTCCGGAGACAGAGCGAGCTCAGGCTGCACTACATGATACGCTGCGTGGTGTAATGTGTCACTTTGCTTCCATCCATCATGATGGACCACTTTTTTCTTTTCTTTTGGTTGATAGGCTACTATTCAAGTACGAACTTGTTTTTGTTTTAAATGCTACATTGTAATGATTTGGATCATTCTTAAACGAGTAGCCTAGGCGTATGTATCGTATTAAGGGATAAGAGCGCTTGACAGTGATAAAGGAGCGCTTCAAATGCATCTATAGGGCAGGCTGTGCCTATAGGTCATCAGGGGCCTATTGCATAAAACTAGGATAAGGGATTAACCTAGGATTTTTCGGTTATCCTGGCTTGCGTTAGCCATGATCCGGTTGCATAAAAGCGGAGGGACATAAGTTACCCTGGAGATTCATCCTTTACGTTTAGCCTGGTCGGGACCAGGCTAAACGTAAAGGATAAACTTATTCTGTTGCCTGACTGGCTCAGTCAGCTGTCAGCTGAAGGTGTATTAACAGTTATTCCATGATCTTCTGTGTAATGCTTAAGTTTCAATAACCCGTTTTAAAGTACCATATACAAGACTGCATTGTCATTTAGTTAAATAGTTCTTCTTTTTTATTATTTAACCTGAACCATTTATAATTAACTTAATTATAATTACATTAAAATGAAATTATATAAATTATAATAATTTATGTGATAGTCTGTTCATATTGCGGGCTATATTTATACAATTGATTATCGATGGTAGATGACGTTGCAAATGTGGGTCAAATAAATTCACTTTGTACTTATAACTATATCGAGGTGCATCTAAAACAAAATTAAATATCTATGAAAGTTTCCTTTTTTCTGTAATTTAATTCAAAAAGTGAAACTTAAATATGTTCTAGATTCATTACACATTAAGTGAAATTAATCTAGAATAAACAATCATCCAGGGCGGCAGTGGCGAAGTGGGTAGGAAGATTGCCTCTGGAGTGCAGGGTCGGAGGTTCGATTCCCCGCCTACCCGCCACATGTCGAAGTGTCCCTGGGCAAGACACTGAACCCCAAATTGCTCCCGATGGTTCAGGGAGCAACACTCATACTGCCATCAGTGTATGAGTGTGTGTATGAATGGGTGAATGTGGTAAGATATGTAAAGCGCTTTGGGGCTGAGAAAATCGGCTAGAAAAGCGCTTTATAAGTCAAGTCCTTTTACCATTTACCATCCAAAAAGAAGGCCTGACATATTTCACTTTGTGTAATGAAAGTTTAACTTTTTGAATGGACTTTCCATGATATTCTATTTTTTAAATGCACCTGCAGACTGCTCACTGTCAACTATTTTATCATAAAACAATGCAGGGACATCAAAATTAGCTGGCAGAGATGACATCCCCTGTATAAAATGAACTGCCCCCTGACTTACGGTTTAAACTAGCAAGGCATTGTGGGAAAATGGGCCGTCTTTTACATTTTTACATCAGTAAATCTGTGTTCGATCTCTGGGTCTACTTCTGAAAGCTGTGGGCTGGCACTTAACAGAATGACTTACACCTGGCTTGACAAAGCGGCTCCTTTACATCCTGGATTGGCGTTTATGCAACTGACTAATCCGAAGTGCCCAGGCTAGACTTTGTCAAGGCTGGCTTTATCAATCATCCTGGATGTCTTTATTCCACTTTTATGCAATAGGCCCCAGGGCAGTTCAGCACGTGTTGTGTAGCCAACTCATGATCACTTCTACAGCAGCTGTGTTCCCACCTGTCAAAATACTGTCAGCCCCCCAGTGTTAAACCACAACATACAATGATGCCACTCTCACTCTCTCCTAGCATGGTTAAAGCTACATTGAGTAGACTATGGCGTGAACAACAACATGCTGTCATGATTCTACCATCCATCATTATGACTGGAATGTGACATGCTGCACCTGCTGTGCTTTTAGCTTGTGGTATGTGTGTGAGAGGAGTGAGATATGTGCCCAAGCTTAGAGGAGGAAGAATGGAGCACAGTCATTCCTTATGTGATGACTCCCTTTGTGTGTTACTGTAGGGCAAGGCTGCTGCATGAGACACACCAAATGACATCACAAAAGTTTCTCATTGATTTGGTGACTAGAACTGGTCAAGAAGCATGGTTGGAATAGCCTACATGCTGACTGTAACATGTGCTTGAGGAATTAGGTGTGTGTGTTTTGTAGGGGTGAGTGGGTGAGGCAGTGTATTAGGGGGCAGGCAGTCAGTCAGGCAGTCCACCATCTTTTCCTTTGCAGCCACACTGCCAGCTTGGCATGTGTGTGTGAGGCTTATAGTACTGTTTCATACAAACCTATTCAAACAGAATCGGTCAGTAATTAAACAAAGAAACACATCATTAAAGGTCAACGCTTGATGTGAAAGTCACTTTGTGTTTAAATCAGTGAATATCCTCACATGAAAAATCCAGTGTTAATTCACAGTCCAGGCTCTGTAGAAGGCCATGCTGCTATAGCTATGGTGGGCCCCTTTGTTTACCTTTCCTTTTGTTTACCTGTTCACAGACCTTAGGCTGTGTATTAACACTGGATCCCCCCCCCCCCCCCCCCAACACCACCAGTATGGACAGGTAGCGGATCATGAGGAGATATTCACTGATTTTGACAAAAAGGTGATTTTGAAAACAAGCGTTCTCCAGAATCGCTGACTGACTACACATTTTAACTAAGACATATTTGTGTGTATAATAAGTGTTTGTGATCTGCTTCAAGCCAATGCACTCTAATCAATACAATAGATATTCTCATACATTCTGAGTGAGTGAGTTGAACTTGTACATGAGACTACTGTCTGTCTGAGCATTACTTCCAGGAAGGCTTCTTGTTTGTCCTGGACTGTAGAAGGTGCTGAAGTGGTGTGGTGCAATCTAGGAACTAGTTTGTCCTCTCTGCCCTCAGAGTGAGGGATTGTGTTGTTGTGGGCTCCAACACACAATGCATAGCAAAGAAATGATGGCCTTTTGCTGTCACATTGCGTTAGCACCTTTTGGGTTCTTCCACTTGGCCTGCGTGCCTGTGTGACAAGACAGGTCATGCTAGGTTGTGTGTGTGTGTGTGTGTGTGTGTGTGGTGTGTGTGTGTGTGTGTGTGTGTGTGTGTGTGTGTGTGTGTGTGCGTGTGTGCGTGTGTGTGTGTGTCATACTGCCTAGATGAGCTAAGCAGTCAATCCAGAATGGTAGGCCTGGGAGAAATGTAGTATGGGGACAGTCATTTGTTGTTCAATACAGTTTGGAATGATATTCAGGGCAGCAAGGAGAAATACATATAATAGGCTGCATTCCAAATTGCATACTCTTTATTTTTTCTATTCTACATACTACAGCTGATCGTAAAAAGAATCTAGTTAGCATGCTGTAGGCATTACATTGGGACATACTTTAACTTATTTATTTCATCATTACAGTGCACCTTGATCTTGCCTTTTGTCTCATCCCGGTTGTTTTCATACGGAGGCTCCGTCCTACCGGTGTGCACTGGATTGTGGCTCAGAATCATCCCAAACAGCATGCTGATTTTAACACTAAAACATCTCAACCGGATGTAGTAGGCATCCGGGTATCCGAACACAAGAATTGGGACATCCTTAATCTTTTATCTAGTCTACCATACTTAATAGCAGGGAGGTATTGGAACGCAGGGATAGTTTTTTACAAAGTGCTGACTAACCGTACAGCACTAGCATGCCAGCTTTAAGCTACATAGTGGATAGTGTCTATGCCTGCTTCAGTCATCATGTGCACAGGGTGTTATGTGTGATGTGGGTCACTTAAGGCTACAGTAGACACTGCACTGAAGGTTTTACATTAGGTCTAATCCCCAAGGCCAGTGAACCTTATAAATCCACTCAGCTACTGAGCCACAAAGAGGGCTAGTACATACACACATAGGCTACTGCACACAGGTCCTTTACCTGACTTGTTTTGCCTACATGTTTAGCTAGGTGCCTAAAATAAAAAAGTGTAAGTATTAAAGCTCCGTATCGGCTATTTATCTTCCATGGTGGGCTACTTGAGTTGTATAGACCATAGCAATTTAAATAGTTTGAAGAGGCATTTTTATTGTTATAGAAAATATTTCTACCTGTCTGTTAATTCATCGTGTGAATTAGGCGTACTGTGTCTCTTGTTTGATAAAGCCTATATTACCGCTGAGTCACAACTTTTCCAGAATGCAATTTACAGTATTTTTATTAGGAGGAAATGTATGCTATGGTTATTGTATTCATTATGTATAATATAATATGGGTTATGCCATTCTAAGAAGAGACAGCCAATACAGTTACATCACAGTCGTTTACATTATTAGCAGAGCAAACATTGGCCCACAAACACAGACCGGAGCCTCCCCACACAGTCCTTTCCAATGGAAAATAATTGCGACAATTCTGATGATCAATTTCTATTTTAAAGGTAGAGTTGGCAATTCTGGAGAATGTTTGTCGTCAAAATCTCCCTTTCTGTCAAAAGTAGTGAATATCGCCTCACGATCCGCTACCTGTCCATATTGTGTGTGCGCGCTGAAAAGAAATCTGGTGTTACTTCACAGCCTAAGCTCTGTAAACAGGCATGTTGCATGCTACGGTGGAGCCCCCTTTACTTACATACATTTAGTTTACATACCAGTTTACAGAGCATAGGCTGTGTATTAACATAACCCAGGCTCAGCTCACACACAGGTTAGTGGATGAGGAGGAATATTTGCTGATTTTGACAAAGTGAATTTGACAACAAGGTTCTCCAGACAGGCTGACTCCACCTGTTTGGTGAGTTCTCATACGGAGGGGCCTTCAATGAATATCTGTTGTCTTTTCTGTTGTAAACTCAATGTGTTTGTGTTGTTTTTGTCTTTCTTTTAATATTAATATTATTTATTATTATTATTTTTAACTTTTATTGTTATTTTATAGATAAAACAATTGGTTGATGAATCAAAATCCCTACACTTCTGGATAATAAGATAAGATTTATTACACCTTCTGATTCTTTTTAAAAAACAGAGAAATATGTTTGTGCTGGAGCAGACACACAGGGCCAGCTCTGTGTAAAGGGCAGTAAAGTGTTGGTTGCATGTGCAGCAGACTAACACCATACACTTTACATGGGCAGATGATGCAATAGAATGGGGGACAATCTGGTCTGGTTTTAATGCATGGTATCGTTTCTTAATCTAGGTAGTGTCAGAATATATAAAACCAAAAGTAATGATGTGGGTGTCACCTTGGTGCTGCTGTGATGCAACTGTTAGCTGGCTGTGTAACGTGACAACACTAGCAGCTGGTGCTCCTGCCCCAGTCACTTTTCCCCCATGCCCTCCTCCAAAGGGCAGTGGGTGCCTCTGTTTGCCTTCTACCAGTCTCTAGCTATTGGCAATACCATGGCATCAGACATGTGGAAGCATTGTTACAAGAAAATAATCTTTTCCCTGTTTGCATGAAAACAATATTCCATTAGTAGGACTGCAGGCCAGACACTGAGAGGGGGAATGGAGGTTGGCCAGGGAACTTGTAAAACTTATATGTTGACCCCTTGTATAGTGTATGCTTTGAAGGTTTCCCACAAGCTGTGGGCGAGGTTTGGGATGGGTTCATCTCCAAATAAATATCAATTTGTTCTCCCAGAGATTGTAGAATCTTTGAGGCCTGCATCCATTTAATTTGAACTCTCAAAGAATAATCTAGTCTCGATAGCTTTTTAAAGTTTTTACTGAGTAACAGTATTATTAAAGAAGATATGTTATGGAAGCAAAATAGACAAAAATCATCAAGATTGACCAGTGCTTGAGAAACAGTTTCTCTTTGCCAGCAGGTTCTCACCCTAATGGAAAGAGAGTTTGCCTTTCAGACTGTGTGTGTGTTGTGTGTGTGTGTGTGTGTGTGTGTGTGTGTGTGTGTGTGTGTGTGTGTGTGTGTGTGTGTGTGTGTGTGTGTGTGTGTGTGTGTGTGTGTGTGTGTGTGTGTGTGTGTGTGTGTGTGTGTGTGTGTGTGTGTGTGTGTGTGTGTGTGTGTGTGTGTGTGTGTGTGTGTGTGTGTAGAGTGTACAGTATGTTCTAAGGGTGATGACAGCTGCTCTACATTCAGACTGGGACTCTGAGGGGTGTGGTGTGGGGGGGGGAGGCGGGGGCTTTATCTGACAGGTCCGCTCCTGATGACACTGAAAGGCCTGGCCTAGAAACAAGGAACAAAGACCAAGACACACACACACACACACACACACACACACACACACACACAGAGTACACACATTGGATGTGCTCACTCATGTACACAGAGTAGTCCATCAGCAGACTACATTGTCTGAGTGCTCTTTCATGCATGCTCAGAGCCACTCCACATTCCCAAATCTGCCAGTCAACGGACACACACATGATTACACACATGCTTCAGCACAGAAACAGGTTTAGTGTAAATCAATATTATTCAAGCTTACTTTTAAATGTAACATTCTTTATTTTGTTGTGATTAAGAATGTCAAGGCATTGACTTGGTTCTTCCATGTATACTTATTTTGCCTCTATTCTTGGCACAGTGCATCAGTCAGTGTTGCACTAATGAGATGTGACTGTCAGTAGTGCCGTGTCACACAAATCCCAATATAGATCTATGCAAATGACCCAACTGTAAACCTTTTGTCAAAACCAGTGAATATCTCCTCACAATCTGCCAACTCTAGTGTGAATTGCTCATCAATAAAAGATCTTTCAATAGTCATTCCTACATTAAATTGAAGCTTAAGTGTTGGCTTAAAATGTACAGTATCTCACAAAGTGAGTACACCCTCACACTTTGGGCCCAATTTGGACATTTTCACTTAGGGTGTACTCACTTTTGTTGCCAGCACTTTAGACATTAATGGCTGTGTGTCAAGTTAATTTGAGGGGACAGTAAATTTGCACTGTTATACAAGCTGTACACTGACTACTTTACATTGTATCAAAGTGTCATTTCTTTAGTGTTGTCCATGATTAATGAAATATTTGAAGAAATGTGAGGGGTGTACTTACTTTTGTGAGATCCCTCTCATTTTCCAACATATTGTAATGAAGAAGTAATTGACCATCAAAGTATATATAACAAATGTGACAACCAACCCCTGTGACATATAACCCCGTTCTCCCCTACATGTGTGTGCGCTGAAAGAAAACTCCTGTGTTGATAAGATATTTTGACAACAAGCGTTCTCCAGAATCACTGACTTCACCTTTAAACTAAACCGTTACAAAAGAATAGTGTTGTCTTTCCTTCAATGGAAAAACTGATCTCAGACATAGAGGGCTGCCTAAAGCTTATCTAGACATTGTTTGTGTAGAATGTACCTTTACTCTATTGTACAGTCCCCTCCAAAAATATTGGAACAGTGAGGCCAATTCCTTTATTTTTGCTGTAGACTGGAAACATTTGGGTTTGACACCAAATGATGAATATGAGACATAGATCAATATTTCAGCTTTCATTTCCAGGTATTTACATCTGGATCTGATACACAGCTTAGAAGATAGCATTATTTGTAAAGGAACATATATAAACACATCAAACCACTGTTCTAACTGCTGTCCATCTCTCTCTCTCTCTCTCTCCTTCCATTCTCAGTCACTCAGCATGGATGAGATAGTCATAGCGGGAATATCGGGTCGATTGCCCGAGTCCCAAAACCTGGAGGAATTCTGGGAAAACCTCATCAACGGTGTGGACATGGTGACAGAGGACGACCGGCGGTGGACACCAGGTGAGAGGCCGCATTTGATTGGTTGCTCTGATTCAGAAATGGCTTTGATTGATAGGGCCATTCAAATGAAAATAGATTGGGACTCAACTATGCCAAGTGGTAGGAAGAGTCAACTGAGGAGGAACACAACAACATAACAGCAGCTACAGCGCGATTGGATTATGGATTTTCAGTGTGTTTTGAATAGGGATGTTTCATGTAATTCCAGCATTAGAATGTAGATGAAATGAAACAAAGGGATAAGGAGATGTTAGGAAAGGCTTGCAACAAAAGTCCCCTGCCTTCTTCTGGTTAAGTTGACGCGTTGTTGTTCTTATTCAGGTTCTGGCGGATTGGTAAATTCAGATTGTAGAGTATTGGAAAGCCCTTCACTGCAGCAACCTGCATTTTCCCTCCAAATAGTTTAAAGTTCCTTCCCATAGTTGATTGAGTGGTAGGTATGTGTCTTCATGTTCAGCGCTGGGCCACTTATGACTCACTCCTTGCGTGCAGTCAAACGGGATGTTACCTGGACAATATGACTCACCTGGTGTGAAGATCAAGACAGACAGGAAATAATATGGTGGGTGAGGTTGTAAGTGAACTGGTGTAAGCTAACATGGCTAACAGTCTTTACATTAGAAATCCATTAAAGGTGTAGTCAGTCATTCCAGATATACAGTAAGCGTGTTGGTATTTAAACTGAGCACCCAAACAAATCCCCCTGCTCCTTCAATACCTCCTCCCCCAGATGTGCTTCACATTAGCAGCAGCAGTGGTCTCTAAGGCCCAGGACATACATCCAGCGTCTACTGCGCATGAGCTCCCCCAGAAACATAATTTTTGAATTTTTTGGGGGGGTCGCTAAAATATGGACAATATGCTATGTTTGCCGTGACTTTGTTTTTCTCTATATCTAGTATCTACTAGTCTTTTTTAACTTAAATGTTAGCAAAGAAGAAGGCAGCAAGGCATCCTTTCCTTCCTTTAAACAGTTAACAACGTGAAAGTGTGCCATGATGTGAACAACTTATCTTGCTGTTTTTAAAGTCCCCAGAAGGCGAGAAACGCAGTGTCTTTTAAAGCTCAATTGTTTTGGTGAGAGGACCCATGGACCCCCTAACCCCCCACCCTGTGTTGTACAGATAATACAGCAGGCACGCCTAGTTTTTCAGATGCACATCAACATTTTTTCTCTGGAACTCTCTGTTGACATTTCTCTGTAAATACCCCCACCCCCGAAAAAAGTGAGCTCTCCTGAGAGCCATGGTACAGTTCACACACTGGGTGCGTCATATTGACTTCATGATAGAAGCTTTCGCTGCAGGCCTTACTATCTGTCCAATAGCATTGTTGCTACCAACGTCACAAACAATGACTGTAGCTGATATGTTAGAGAAGTGTTGATAGGCTCAGTCCAACTCCCTTTGTTGACATACCCGTTTACAGAGCCTGGGGCTGTGTATTAACACCAGACTTTAGTTTTTACAGTGCAAACACTGTATGGATAGGTAGTGGACGCTGAAGAGATATTCACTGACTTGACAAAAAAGGGTTAAGTGTTTGTGCAAATCTGATAAGATACCAAACAGCTAAATCAATCCGTTATGTTGAACAACACGTATTGCTGAAAATCACCTCTACGCTTTTCTCTTTGGAGAGAGAGGAGTAGAGCCATACTCAGTGTGGTGTCAGGGTGTGAGAGGCACCCAGTGAAGGCTGACCTCCAGTAGCTCTCTGGAGGGGGTCACCACCATTTTGTTTGTCTCGTACACACACACACACACACACACACACAACACACACACACACTAGGCACATGCACGGCCATGCGGGTGACGTGACACTCATTCCTGCCAATGATTTCACACTGTGCCGCTGAACACGGTTGCTAACAATGCCTGGACCTACACACTCTAAAACAAAAACTGTGTATCCATCCGCCAAGAACTTATGGGTAGTTCCTCTGGCTTAGGGTTGGGACAATCAGTTACTGTTTGAGATAACACATAGGGGAAGTTGTGATGACCTATTATCAGTCTCTTGAATGAGATACAACTCCTTTTTATCATTTTTGAAATGAGTGTTTTCACTTTGTCACATTGATGGGTGTGACAGCAGGTCAAGTTGTACACACGTTATGACCTCTCTGATATGCATTATGATTTGAACATGACTGTGTTCTTCAGTTACAGATAGGCTCAGAGGACTGCTGTATGAAAACATTACATTAACTTAAAGTGTTAGAAAGTTTTGCTTATGTTGGTACCCTTTCCACACATTTTGATAGTGTCAATGCAAATAGATGAGTGCTGAGCCGTACTGAACTGAACCACTTAGCTCAGTTGAAAGGAGGCTATAGAGAACATGTTGAACTGTTGACTATTAATCTAATATAACAGTCCCAGGCACAGTGCATAAACAGCTACATGTAATTGTTCAAGTCACATAATAATCCAGCAGGAATGTGTGTGCAAGCTAGATGACGCTGCCAGCTTCAGTTTTATTTGCTAAAGGGACCCTTTGGTTTCATTCCCACACACCCCTGTCTGGCTCTGGACTGGTCCCATTCAAATGAATGAATGAGGGGGCTGTGTTAATTCAGGGCTCAACCTTACTCATTT
Source organism: Ammodytes dubius (assembly GCA_026122265.1). Lineage (NCBI taxonomy): Eukaryota > Metazoa > Chordata > Actinopteri > Uranoscopiformes > Ammodytidae > Ammodytes > Ammodytes dubius. Next base: position 4,987,585 of record CM047523.1, on the reverse strand, counting down.
TCTTAGTACAGATTTAGCAAGAAAAAGTATTTAATCTACAACTCTCGGTATTCTACATCATACTCACATTTTGCTTTCACACAACTTAACCCTTTGTAACCCAAATCCAGACAATCCTTCTTACTGGATCATTTTAGAAATGTATAGTTGCATGATAGTGAGCATCTGAAAAAAAGTTTGGCATATTTATAAATCCATATATTAAATTTGATTTTGTTTTGATAAAATTAACAGAAATTCGGGGTTTAGATGAGGTAGTGGGCTTTGCTCTGGTTCTTATTACAAATAAGCACTTTTGAACCACCAATCACGGCAGTTCTTTGCCCATAACGTTCTATAAAAACAATGATGTGTTGCCATGGTGATCGCTTGATATGTCAAACGGTCTAGAGTGTAGACAGTAAAACCATTTTTTTTAAATACATTTATGATATTTATGAACATTTATTTGTAATCAGATTTTTGTAAAAGCTTATTGAAACACTTTACTTTGATTTCATTTATTGACTTTTACTTATAATTGTACTTTATACGTTTAGTTATAGGTTTACAGAGGCTTTGATATATCTGCCCCATCTAAAACCCCTCCAGTATATCCGTCCTCCCTTGCCTGTGCTGTGCCACTCACTCACTCCTTCCAGTCCATTGCTCACAGTCTTTCCTCTGTGTGAACCAAAGACCCATCCCCTGGTTGCCTGGTGACCACAGCTTCACATTCATGTGCTGAAAGGCTTGTCCTGGGCCAGCTCACTGAGGCCGCGCGCGGGCACTGACACACAGGAGCAGAATAGCAAGAGAAGCAGTAAAGAGAGGTTCAGGGAGTTCTCAGTACAGAAGACCCCTTTCCACCAACACTTCCAGGGAACTCAAGCTTCCAGGAAGCCCTTTTCTAGGAACTTCAAGGTTCCCAGCTCCATACTGTGTCACAGTGTTGACAGATAGCATGTCTTCATGTGTTCAACATGCCTTGGTGAGCCTTTTCATACGGAGGAATAGTCCACACAGAAACAGTGAAACAGTGCTGCTGTTTACGGTGCTGATATAGTGTCTTATATGACCAGTGTTCCTTACACAATACCTTCTGTTGTTGACAATATGTTGTCTCGTAAGTGTCTCACATTGCCTCTAGCTGTCTTTGCGCTCCATAAATGTACCTGACGTTTTCTGTTGTTGTCGGTAGGCGTGTCCTGCCGTGGGCCGTTTCTGTTCAGGGAGCTTGTCTGTCACATAAAGTAGGATGGCATGCAGAACATGTGTTAAACTATTGACACCACAGTCTGAACCCTGGGTTGGAAAAAAACGCTGCATGATGTAGATAGAGCCTTAATCAAAGCCTTTTTAGAATTTGCTCAATTTGATTTGCACATTTTTTACAAATCACAATTTCAATTTGAATCAATGAATTGTTCAGCTCTATGAACCTCAGATTGGAAAAATGTCTGAGCTTGCCTGAACACACCAGTTAGATAAGGAGTGTGGTGATCCTTTACTCAGTTGAACATTTCTTTTTTGAATGAAGTATGTCTTACTTAAATATAGCTTTCTATATCATTATCCCATATCTATCCATCTTTCCTATCATTTCACCTAACACTAACCAACCAGTGAGGTTGACAGGCGTATGAACAAAGTGCTAGTACAGTATTTTTAAGGGAGTTTTTTTAAAGCTCTTGTGTTTTTAGAATTAGAATTTGAGCCATTACATTACATGGACATGTTATAAGTGCAGTAAATGAGCAGCTATCATCAGAGTCAGTAGTGCAGGCTTGTCACAAGTAGTGTTCCATCACCAGCAATGTAATTGCTGTTACTCACCTTGATCATGTTTTAAAAACCTAAAGAAAGCTGTCGACTGCCCTAGCCAACATGTCCATTATCAATATGTGTATGCTGCTGTTAAACTCCTTTTTAGTGCAATATTCAAATGTACATTGTTATCATGATTTTAACACGTCATTGTTTATACCTATTGTGTACAGTAGAACCGTGTTTTAGTTAGTTAGGGCAGTGTTTGTGACCCAGTGTGGAACGTAATTTCATTCATATGTGCACTGACTCAGTTGATTGACAAGAAAGCTATAAGTCTATCCAACCACCTCACTGTCACTGCTGCTTGTTGTTACTGCTCCTCCCTGCTGTGTTATCCACCACACCTGAATCAGTACATTAAGATATCTCATGATGGTTCAAGCCAATGATTAGCCAAGAGGAAGCCTTACATGTCTCCAAATGAATATAATATATTCCTGTGTGATGAATCCTTTTGAAAATCACTCTCACACACACACACACACACACACACACACACACACACACACACACACACACACACACACGCTAAACATACAGTATGTGAGCTCAAACAGGTGAGCCCGGCTGTTTTTCATCTAATTAGTTAGACTATACATTTCTGCCATGGTCTTCTCAGGAGTCTCAAGTTTTCCACGTTTCTAACCCTTTATTTTTTATTATCCCTTTTCCAGGTCTGTACGGTCTTCCAAAGAGGAACGGTAAACTAAAAGACATCAGCCAGTTCGATGCGGCCTTCTTCGGGGTGCATCCCAAACAGGCCAACACCATGGACCCCCAGCTGCGCCTCATGCTGGAGATCGCCTATGAAGCCATCGTAGACGGAGGTGAGGAAAGAAGGGCAAAAGGCCTTCAGCACTGCACACTGTTACAGAGCAGGAACAAGGGTGAAAGAGGAGAGATATGGTGGGGAAAGGAATAGAGAAAGTGTTGTTGCCATCTTGTTTAAAGGTCACACATTCTGCTCATTTTCAGGTGGAAAATTATAATTATGTTTTTTTACTAGAAACCGTTTTCATGGTGTAGTATCTAAAGAAACACTTTTATATGTCTCTTAAAACGCTCCGATTTTTAAGAGCCTGTCTCTTTAAGAGCCGCCTTTCAAAAAAAAGCCCAGTCGGCTCTGATTGGCCCTGGATGTAACTGCCGGTTAGGATCTTGTGGTATGGCTTATCACAGGTGGAGGAAGTGCTCAGTTAGGTTGGTAATAAAGGGGAGTGATGTGATGTGATAACAGGGAAATACATCTGAATGGGGTTTTTGAACGTTGGATTTCAGAAA
>CM047523.1:4851995-4981995 GCA_026122265.1 Ammodytes dubius | reverse complement strand
GCCCCCCCAGGTGTGACCTTCCCTTCAGGGGCCATGCAGCAGAGGCTAGGTCAGCTCTCTGTACCAGGAGGTTAACATCTCCCCAGAGCAGGTGGAGTACATCGAGGCCCACGGCACTGGAACCAAGGTCAGTCAACACAACGCTCCCCCAGTCACAGCTTTTCACTTGTTCACTTCTGCTCTTTGCATTACAAGACAGATAGTTTATAAGCAGACATAATGCTGCACATTTTAAACCTGAAAATAATTAAGTTGAATTCACACACACACACCACACACACACACACACACACACACACACACACACACACACACACACACACACACACACACACACACACACACCACACACACACACACACACACAGGGCGGCAGTGGCGAAGTGGGTAGGGAGGTCGCCTCTGGGGGCAGGGTCGGAGGTTTGATCCCCCGCCTACCCGCCACATGTTGAAGTGTCCCTGGGCAAGACACTGAACCCCACATTTCTCCCGATCGTTCAGAGGGCACCTTGCATGGCAGTACTGCCATCGGTGTATGAGTGTGTGTATGAATGGGTGAATGTGGTAAGAAATGTAAAGCGCTTTGGGGCTGAGAAAAGCGCTATATAAGTCAAGCCCATTTACCATTTACACACACACACACACACACACACACACACACACACACACCTCTTATGTCACTAACCGAGAGTGTCTTTCCTCTGTGGCACCTGTGTCAGGTGGGCGACCCCCAGGAACTGAACGGCATTGTGGGTGTGTTCTGTGAGTCCAAGCGGGAGCCTCTTCTCATTGGCTCCACCAAGTCCAACATGGGCCATCCGGAACCCGCCTCTGGTATGGCTGCCCTGGCTAAGGTGAGAGTGACAGCCACAACATTGCTTTTTTTCCCTTTTAAGTTGTTCTGTTTTAGAACACAAAGGTTGACTGACTCTCACTACCTTTGCACGTCTTGCACTTCACTTTTGAATGCGCTGACTGTAAGTTTAATACTTTTAAGAGGCTGGATCTGGCTCAAAGAGAAGCTCCATAACAATGTCAAACTGGCACATTCACAATGTAGCACTTAGTTTATTAAACTGATGTCCTCATGTCTTTGTAAGGGGGAGATAGAGTGATCTTTGCTGCAGTTTTAAAGGAAGGAAGCTGGGCATTTTGGACACCAAAGCCATAAAAGAGAAAAATTACTTGAACATTTGCTATTTTTAGTTAGTTCAGCAAATCTGTAATTCTTCCCTTCATCTGATCCTTCTGATTTTATTTCATGAGTTGATCTCCCTCTCCCCCTCAGGTGTTGCTCTCTCTGGAGAGAGGAGTGTGGGCTCCCAACCTGCACTTCAACAGTCCCAACCCCGACATCCCCGCGCTGAGCGACGGCCGGCTGCAGGTGGTGGACCGGCCCACCCCCGTCAGAGGAGGCATCGTGGGCATCAACTCCTTCGGCTTCGGAGGGTCCAACGTCCACGTCATCCTCCGCCCGCCCGGGCAGAAAGCAGCGGACGCCCCCAGCACAGCCCCCAGGACTTACCCCAGAATGCTCCAGGCCTGTGGTCGCACTGAGGCGGCAGTACACACCATGCTGCAGAAGGGCAGGGAGCACAGTGCTGACGACAGCTTTGTGTCTCTGCTGAATGAGGTGTCGGCGCTCCCTCCAGCAGCATGCCCTTCAGAGGATACACTCTGATCGGCTCTCAGCCCGAGCTCACTGAGGTGCAGCAGGTGCAGGCCAGTGGCAGGCCGCTGTGGTACGTCTGCTCAGGTGAGGAATCAAACACCTACAGTACATTACATGGACATCTATAGTTGTTTCAGTTGGACTCATATATGACTGTGCAGAAAGAAGTATGAAAACAGTTCACAGTTTATGGAATTTTTAAGATCATAATAGCTAAGCTAACTAGCAATGAGCGACCTTTGCCAATGTCCTCTTCAAAAATGCACACACAGTTAAATGAATGGTTTCTGTCGCTTCGACTGGAACCTGGGAGTGAGGCAACCAGTGGAAAATAAAAGATGTTTTGAACTACTCCTTTAACATTCTGAAGAACTGACTAGATGGAAAAGGAGCTTCTTGGACTGTAATTTGTCAATATTGGTATTTTAGCATGTTCAATTCAGAGACACTGAAACTAAAACTAAACTATCGGTGGATTTCAACCCCCCATCAAAAAGCATAAGCAATGTTTGAATGTGTGTTGTGTGGCTGGACTACAGTGGATGACTGTCTGTTGTATTGGCAGGTATGGGCACCCAGTGGGGCGGTATGGGCCGCAGCCTGATGCAGCTGCCCCAGTTCAGAGCTTCTATCCTGCGCTCAGACTCAGCGCTGAAGGACACGGGCCTGGTGGTATCCGCTCTGCTTATGGACGCAGATGAAGCCACCTTTGAAGACACTGTGCACGCCTTCGTAGGGCTGGCTGCCATACAGGTAGAGTGGAGAGAGCGGGTTCAAATGGGTTTAATCAATTCATTTGGAAGGGCAGAAGATATAAGGTTGAGATAAGAGAAGATAATGAGTTAAATATGAGTCAAATACCCTATTTATTTTTCTGTTATTATATTTTAATAAAAGAAAACATTTATCAATTAATTTCTTAGATGTGTCTTACCATATAATTATTTTTCATAATGTTATTGTGAAAAAGAAAAAGCAAGAAAAGATACAGTTTAAAAAAAGCAATAATTGTCTTTGCATGGATGATAAGTGATTATGATGTGTCTTGTGTATTGCTTAAAAGTTAGCGTGTCTGGATTTTGCAACCCAACATTTGTATACATATTAATTATATTATTTTCCTGTGCTCAGTCATAGTAGTTAGAGCTAAATGTCCTCACAGGTTTCTTTGAAGGAGCTTGTGTGTAACATTTAATCCTGTGTTTGTGTGTGTGTTGTGTGTGTGTGGTGTGTGTGTGCGTGTGACAGATTGCTCAGATCGACCTGCTGACTGAGCTGGGTCTGAAGCCCGATGGCATTGTGGGTCACTCTGTGGGGGAGCTAGCATGTGGCTATGCTGACGGCTCGCTAACACACAGCGAGGCCATCCAGGCAGCCTACTGGAGAGGGAAATGCATCAAAGAGGCCAACCTGCCCCCAGGAGGCATGGCTGCAGTGGGTAAGAGATACTTTACCATGGTTCAATATCTGCTTTCACCACAGAGAGAGAGGAATCCTAACATATGCACATGTTTGGAATAAAAACCTAACAGGACAAGTAAACCTCAGATATGTGCAAAATGATGAGAGCTTTTTAAAACTCTTCTAGGAATATTTCACCATACGGAACCGGCGTTCTATCATTATAAAATCACTATTATAATATAATGAATGAGGTTTTTTCTTCCCTCAGTCTTCCCTTGGCCCAGCTGTCCTGTTAATCCTAACCCTACATTTTACCATGTGTGATGTCACAAATGGGAAAATGTAGGGTTAGACAGTGAGACCATAAAACACTCTTTTTGCCTTTTCTCAGGCTAGGATGAACCGATTTCAAAAATGTTTGCACATTTATACTACATAGGATCTCAGAGTTCAATACACCTTCATATTCCCACCGGTGAAGTAGGGCTTTAAACCTTGGCTTGTGTGTGTTGCAGGGCTGACGTGGGCAGAGTGTCTAGCTCAGTGTCCCCAGGGGATCGTCCCAGCCTGCCACAATGCAGAGGACACCGTCACCATCTCCGGCCCTGAGGTCAGACACACATCACAACCTTGTCTTTTATATTACACACAGAGAGCCTGCATTTCACACTGTCTGACACAGACACACTTTACTTGTCATTTGCTCACATGCTGTTGATTTTGCAACTCTGCTTATTGTGATGGGATTTGTAACCTGTATCCTTTTTGAAATTGCAAAGTTAGGGAAATTTGTAATGTACATAAGACTTTCCATGATCAGCTCTTAAAGGGCCAGGGCTACTCGGGCTGGGGAAGCGCTGTTGCTAAATGTTGCATCAGCTATAATCTAAACTGCACACTCACAATACCCTTACTTTACATTGACATTGTAACTTTTATGACAGACGTTTGTACAAGCATACTAGCAACTATATTAACTCATGTGTGCATGGTTACATACCATTTTTTGTGTTTCTCAGTTGCAATGTGAAGTGTCTTGACTGACTCTGTGTGTTGTGTGTGTGTGTGTGTGTGTGTGTGTGTGTGTGTGTGTGTGTGTGTTGTGTGTGTGTGTGTGTGTGTGTGTGTGTGTGTGTGTGTGTGTGTGTGTGGTGTGTGTGTGTGTGTCATCAGGCAGCGATCTCTAAGTATGTGGCAGAGTTAAAGGCGCAGGGCGTGTTTGCTAAGGAGGTGCGTAGCGCTGGCGTGGCGTTCCACTCTTACTACATGGCCTCCATCGCCCCCACACTGCTGGCTGCTCTCAAGAAGGTACCCTGACCTGATCATACACTCACCCTGCGTTCCAATCCCAATACTTCCATACTATTTAGTACGCCAGGAAAAGATTCAGGATGTCCCAATACATGCAGGTCAATTGTAGTATGCTGAAAATAAATTCCCCACTAACTCCAATAGCATTTTGGAGTATTCGTCTTTATTCTTTTGCATTTCTCGACATAATGAAAAGAAAAACTTCCTTATCTGATTTTTTTCTCTCTCCTGTGGCTCTAAAACTCTTCTGTACTTTAGTATGTAGTGTAGTAAAACGAAAGAGTATGTGATTTGGAATGCAGGGTCAGACATCTTTCTGTTTAGCATCCTGCCAATCCAGCACCCTTTTTAAGGTTTTTCTCTGGCTGTTTTTTGCTCCGTCACTGTCCCACAAGATTATAAGCATACTTGTTTTGCTTTTTAAATAGTTATTAAAATTGTTGTTTGTAAAAGAATGAGTGTTCATTTTCCGGTGCAACATGCTTACATCATTTTCTGTTTTCTTAATTGTTTTTAAAGGAAACACAATAGAGATGGTGAGGAATATTTGGCAGGAAAAAAAACAGCCTGAAAAAACTGCTGATCGGATTATTTTATCTATCTCCCAGCCTATGTACAGATATACTGTAGCATAATCTCTTCTCCACACATGTTCTAAAGGGCCTGTTGACTAAAACAGAATACATATGGTTAGAGCTTAGAAACGGATATTCATTTGTATTTAAATGAGTAAGTAAACAGCAAAGGCTCCTTATTATTCATTTACACAAGGCAAGGTAGAACACCAAATAGTTTTTTTTAAACTAAATACATTTATAAAACAATTACTAATTTGAAAGAAAGTCTGGCTGAAAGCATGTGCTCCTAAAGAAAGGGAACAGTTGTAAAGGTGCGAACACACTAGGCATTTTACACGCGTAAGATTTACGTGCGTAACGCAGCTAAAATGTTGCTTGATCATTTTGTGTCAAAAATGGTTATACGCGCGTAACGTGCCTAGTCTCCCTCCCGATATTGTATTTCCCTTATCAACCATGGCTGATCAGACCCGACACAACAGCGTGCATGTCCGCACAAAAACAACAACAACACGGCCAACAACTGTGCCAAAAGACAAACTGAACAGCACAAATAGCCTAGCATTAAAACAGCATTGCATATTCACGGCAGCTACGTAACAAACACAGTTACAGCAGCATCGGTGCACGGCGGCACAACATAAAGGCAAGTAGCCAAAATTACCCTACCTGGCTGTTACAGGGGACCGTGGCTGGCGTAGATCAACACCGGTGCTTCGCTCTACTTGTCGTGAAAGTCCCCCGGACATAGCCCTCATGTTTGGGTTCATAATATGAGGCGCTAGCCGCCCGCACACAACAGGGTGAGTTAACTAATGCTATACGGCGCTAACTTTGTTTATCGGCTAAAGCACAGCCGCACATATTTACTGAATTAACCAGGAAGTCCATTCTCCTGGTTTACTTTCCCCATGTCTTCTAACCCCGAGCGGCTTCATACAGCACCGGGCCGCCTGCAATACATTTTCCTCCTCGGTGTCTCTCATCAGCCTCTGTGTACAGTACACTGTTCTCCGACCCTGCCAATGTATGTGACGTCGGGTCAAGCTCAAAGCTGATTGGCCAATGCGGCTAATCGTCTCGCGTAGGAGCAACAAAAGTTAAATTTTTTGAACTCCTCGCGTAGCTATACGCGCGTAATATATACGCACGTAATATATACGCGCGTAAAAATGTTGCTTTAGCGCGAGTGAAAATGTTGCTTTAGCGCGAGTGACGCATTTACGCGCCATGTACGCGCGTAAACCAATGGTTCCCTATGGAAAAGGGGCGGATTTCATACGCGTCTGTACGCGTGTAAAGTGCCTAGTGTGTTCGCACCTTAAGTCAGATAGACTATTAACTGTTAACATTTCATGTAAGAGATGTATTCACTACAGGAACAAAGGTTGCGTTCCGAATCGCATACTTTCTACTATATAGTATGTAGAAAAAAGATTTAGGATGTCCCGATTCTTGTGGCCAGATTTAGGATGGTTAGAAGTACCCGGATGTCCTACTTCATGCGGCCAAGATTGTTAGTGTTGAAAACTGCATCCTATTTGGGCAATTCTGACCGCACGTGAAGTGACGTCACATCGACGAAGCCTCCATATGAAAACAAACGGGGATGCGACGGATATACAGTAAAAGCAAGAGGCAAGATCAAGGCGCAATGTTATGATGAAATAAGAGAGTAAAGTATGTCCCAATAGTATGCATACTGCAACCTAACTAGATTCTTTTTATCGTCAGATGTAGTATGTAGAATAGAAAAAAGAGTATGCGATTCGGAACGCAACCTAAGTTTCCAAATGTTGTTCTAAATCACTTCAGTTCCTTGCGGTTTTGCCCATATTGTAATTCCACTCAATAATCTTAACATGTCTGGTTGTGTGCAGGTGATCGTGGAGCCTCGGCGGCGCTCTGCCCGCTGGGTGAGCACCAGTATCCCTCAGGCAGAGTGGGAGTCTCCTCTGGCTCTGTTCAGCTCAGCAGACTACCACGTCAACAACCTGGTCAGCCCCGTGCTCTTCCAGGAGGGGCTCAGTCTGGTGCCGGACAACGCTGTGGTGCTGGAGATAGCCCCTCACGGTCTGCTGCAGGTAGGCTCCTAACCACAACCATAGCTAGAATCATGACCAGAACCAGAACCAGAACCAGAACCTTATACCCAGGAAGAGGAGTGTGTGTCCCCCACCACCGGAGCACATTCTGGCTGCACAGAATGTTCCTAGATAGCGGTACCATTAATTGTATCTGTGCTTTACTCAAAGGAATACTTCACCCATACGGAACCGGCGTTCTATCATTATAACATTTCTATTTTAATATAATGAATGAGGGTTTTCTTCCCTCAGTCCTAACCCTACATAAAATGAAGGGTTAGACAGTGAGAACATAAAGCACTCTTTCTGCCTTTTCTCAGGCTAGGATGAACCGATTTCTAAAATGTTTGAAAATGTATACTACATAGGATCTCAGAGTTCAATACACCTTCATATTTCCACCGGTGAAGTAGGGCTTTAACCAGCCAGGTCATTAAGAACACATTCTTATTTACAATGATGGCATGGCAAAATACAAACATCTCTTGAGAGGAGGAGGGTGGGGGCTGAAAAGAAGGTCAAAAATACATTTAAAAAGGACAAACGGCACACACCCAGATCATCCAAACACTCCCAGCACAGTTAAAGACATACAGCAGCCACACACAGCCAAACATTTTGAGCACAGCGGCATACAACATTTCCAACACCCATCTACTCGCAAAACAGTCATAGTAATGTCAAAAAAAGAAAAGTTAAAAGGTTGTTTCAAATAGTTTGGGTACGGTTCTTAACCCCCCTTGTTCTTGTGCCCAGGCCATCTTGAAGCGTAGCCTGAAGCAGACGTGCTCATCCCTCCCCCTGATGAAGAGAGGCCACGCCAACAACCTGGAGTTCTTCCTCTCCAACATCGGCAAGATCTACATGAACGGGTCAGTGAACGCCTCGCTCTGTCTGCACTCATGCCTCGTTTCCACTGAGTAGCACAGTTCGGTTTGGCACGGTAACAGTAACCCTAGATCAGGCCTGCGTTTCCACTGCTGCCTACAGTACCCTTACTTGGTAGGCGGGGCTTATGCCGGACTGTCAGAGTATATACTGTCTATGGGTAAGAGTTGTTAAAGTGCTTGCCGCTAAAGATAAGTAACTATGGTGAGTTCATAGCAGCTATGTAACTCTGGTGACATCATAGCAGCGGGACACAGTGTAGCCCACTGATTAAGTCAATAAAGAAGGAAAAATGTCACACAACAAACAGAGAGGTGCACCCTAATTTTTCTCTAATACACGACTGTTGACTCTTGCCCGAGGTGACTATACACAACGGTGTTTCTCTCGCACGGAAATGGCTATTCTATTGACCAATCAACAGCATGCAGTGTCTAGCTTTGTTCCCCCCAGCGAAAGGGTGACATAAATAGGTGGGGCACGGTACGCTTATTTTGGTACCCTATACAACTTCTGACAGTGTAAAAGATTAATAAATGCATACCGAACCGAGTCGTTCAGTGGAAACGAGACTCTAGTGACGTTTGGTACTTTACTGTATTGAGTGTTGTTCTGGTTGGCTTAATGGTGAAGCCTGCTGTGTATTGGACAGCAACTGCTTAAAGAAAAAAAAAATAGCAAAATCATCAAAAACAAATAACAAAAAAAAACAACAACAACAAAATTGTGTGTTTTCTTTCTTCTGTTACTTTTACTTTTTTTTTTCTGTAATCAGTAAATGTGTATCTGTGTATCTGAATCTGAATCTGATGAAAATGGGGGCGGGACTAGATAAGCCTTAGGCTTCTTCCGTCACCCTTCGGACAACACAAAGTGTATGATGTGAAAGAGATAATTGTGTATTGTTTGGAATTTGTCCGAAAGAATAATAAAAAAATAAAAAATATAAATAAATAAATAAACACTCTATGAAGACATTTCAGGTTGCTAACATTAGACACATTTTCACTGTTCCTCTTTAGCATTAGCGTGGATGCTAACAGGCTGTGCCCGGCGGTGAGGTACCCGGTGCCGGTGGGTACCCCTCTCATCTCCCCCCTGGTGCAGTGGGACCACGCTCAGACCTGGGACGTGCCCAAGCTGGAGCACTTCTCCTGTGGCTCAGGAGGCAAAGGCTCTGCCACCGTCTATAACATCGGTAAGAGAAACACACATGTGAGTTAGATTAGGAATAGAGAAGTAGAGCAAAGGAATGTAACTTATATATATCACCGTGAATTAAAATCTTTATTTCATTTTGACAACTATACTATATATCATAAATCAGACAATTTACAACACATGAACAAAGCCCTCTGTTATTACCTTCAGAATTGAATGGAATATGGAAAGTTCATCAAATGTAGGGTAGAAATAGAGATTTATGGTTCAGAGTATTGACAAAAACTGATGTGGACATAACTGCCGTTAAAGGTGGTTGTGTATGAGAAAACATACAGATGCAAACAGAAAAGGCTCAGTCTAATAAACAACTAAATGTACATTTAGGACCTTGTTTCTATAATAGTATGAAAGACAAAAAAATCGAAAAATGTACTAAGTCTTTGGGATGAAAAATATTTAACCCATTGATGACTATGGCAATCTAGGATGCATGTCCTTAATGCCTGAGGGTTTTCTGAAAAAATAGTACGAATTGTCAAGTCTACCAAAACCTTAATATCTAAGCCTGTGTAGCACATAGAAACATTAAATAAAATACATTTAAAAGTTAAGGTTCACAGGTTTTATTTAAACATGCTCCCTTAGCGCTTACAAACCAACAAATATTTCTAAAAATCGTCAAAATTAGATGAATTAGAAAATTATTAAATATTGTTAATAAATAGATGCAATGTGTTGTGTGATTTCCGTCAGTAGTCTATAGTAGACCTTGATTCTGCGCACCAAACACCACTAACTGTTCTGTCGCCGACATAGCTGGCGTATTTTTTTTATTATTTTGTTTTATTTTTTTATTTTTTATTTTTTTGATTGACATGATTTTCGGCAAACCGCACAACTTTTGGGTGGTCACGTGGTCTTAAAAAAATCAACAAAACCCACCTTATGTGTATTTGAACCAATGACAGTGCATTCTATGCTGGGAATGCCATGAAAATTAGATAAAGTAATAATGCTGCGCGATGCAGCATCAGGCAGGAGAGCCAATGTGGCATCGCGCAGCAGCCGTCATCAATGGGTTAACTTGACCACATGGCGAGCTCTGTGTCACACTCTTCTCTGCCCAAACCCCACAGACACAAACCCAGAGTCACCAGACTACTACCTGATTGGCCACTGCATAGATGGGCGTGTCCTCTACCCAGCCACCGGCTACCTGTGGCTGGCCTGGCGCACCTTGGTGAGGAGCCTGGGGGTTGTCATGGAGAGCACCCCGGTAACCTTTGAAGACGTCACCATTCACAGCGCTACCATCCTGTCTAAGAGCGGTGAGTATAGGCTGACAGAGGCTTTTATTGTGGCGGTCTGATGAGCTGCTTGACTTCCTCTGTTGGACATTCATCTGACTGGACCTCTTTGTCTGTCTCTCTGTCTGTCTGTCTCTCTGTCTCTCTCCCTGTCTCCCTCTCTGTCTGTCTCTCTGTCTCTCTCCCTGTCTCCCTCTCTGTCTGTCTGTCTGTCTGTCTCTCTGTCTCCCTCTCTGTCTGTCTCTCTGTCTCTCTCCCTGTCTCCCTCTCTGTCTCTCTCTCTGTCTCTCTCCCTGTCTCCCTCTCTGTCTGTCTCTCTGTCTGTCTTTCAGGCTCTGTACAGCTGGAGGTGCGTCTCATGCCCGCCACCAACAGGTTCGAGGTTTCAGAGAATGGAACCCTGGCTGTCAGTGGTAGGTTGTGTGTGTGTGTGTGTGTGTGTTTGTGGGGGGGGGGGGGGGGGCGGCGTCCACCACATGATAAACTAAACTAAACTAAACTAAACTAAACTAAACAGACTAGACAATTGATGCCATTAATAGTGTGTCATAGTCAGCTGCCTCTACTTACTTAGTAGTTGTCTATTTGTTTTATGTCTCTATTATTTAAAGCTACACCGTTTAATTGAATCGAATTGAATTTGATTTCAATGAATACAAACTGGCCACCCTGGCAACATTCACCTATTTCACTACTTCTGGTCTGTGTCACATTTTAGAACCATCACAAGAAACAACATCTGGTTTCTTACAATATTGTGTTTGTCCTCAAGCATGTAGTGTTGTAGGAGATAGAAGTGTTTCTGTAGACCTGTTGGGAAGTCTAGATTCATACAATGGAACAACCACATGAGCTAGTTAGAGGGAAAATAACTTTATTAGAGAATATTCCAATTCTAGACAATTTGCTTCTTTCTCCACTGAATCTCACTGTCTTGCCACTCATCTCTGCCTGCTGCTGTTGTTCTGTGTGTGTGTGTGTGTGTGTGTGTTGTGTGTGTGTGTGTGTGTGTGTGTGTGTGTGTGTGTGTGTGTGTGTGTGTGTGTGGTGTGTGTGTGTGTGTGTGTGTGTGTGTGTGTGTGTGTGTGTGTGTGTGTGTGTGTGTGTGTGTGTGTGTGTGTGTGTGTGTGTGTGTGTGTGTGTGTGTGTGTGTGTGTGTGTGTGTGTGTGTGTGTGTGTGTGTGTGTGTGTGTGTGTGTGTGTGTGTGTGTGTGTGTGTGTGTGTGTGTGTGTGTGTGTGTGTGTGTGTGTGTGTTTCCTTAGGTAAGGTGAGCATTCTGCAAGATGCGGCTCTGGATGCATTCCACAGTCAGATCAGTGGACAAGCTGCCGTCGCCCCCAAAGACAGCGAGCCCAAAATGAAGCTGACTGCCCCGGATATCTACAAAGAGCTGCGACTGAGGGGCTATGACTATGGCAAGACCTTCCAAGGCATCTTAGAGTCCAACAATGCAGGTGACGTCTCTCTCTCTGTGTGTGTGTGTGTGTTCCAATTCTTTATTATAATACAAAGATTACACATAGAAGACTCGGCTGCTGTCATGTGGTCGTTTCCAGGTTTAAGGTTTTTTCTAAGATAGCTTTTCAGTTCTGATCTCATCAATTCCTGTTTTATAGATTTAATGTTATGAAGTATTTTCAGTATAGACAGTGATTCTGAAGAACACTTTATGTCAAAATCAGTGAATATCTTCTCAGGATCCACTCCCTGTCCATATCCATACTGTGTGTCAGCTGGAAATAAAAGACAGTGTTAATACACTTCCTAAGCTCTGTAAACGGACATGTTTACAGAGCTGTGGCTACTCTCGTAGTTTACCACCACCGGTATGACTGTGTGTGAACGAATTGAACCAGGAACCCTGTAAAGCGTCTTTGAGTGCCTAGGCAATAAAGCGCTATATAAAACCTATCAATTATTATTATTATTATTATGTTGCTAGCCACGGTGGGTCCCCTTAGTTTACATACCAGTTTACAGAGCCTAGGCATTGTGTTTTTTAGATTTAAATCATGGAGATATTCACTGATTTTGACAACAAGCATCCTCCAGAAATCACTGACTCCACCTTTTTAAGGGTTTTTATTTATTAAAGGTTCAGTAAGAGGAATGGTCAGTTTAGCTAACTTCCTGCAGTTAGCAGTCCCCTCCCTCGTCACCACGTCACCACATTAATTTCACTGCGGTCTTCAAGCAGCGAGTTATCTATCTTCATCTCAGATCCATAAGTGTAATAAAACATGATAAAAACCATCAAAAACATTGGAAAGGATTTTTACCTGCTCCGCCATTGTAGGCGCATAAACATTCATCCATCTGTCACCCTGCACGTGCACCGGCAGTGAGACGGGTGCCGGTTTGTAGCATTCTCTCTTCTGATTAGTTATCAGTAGTGGGATCCCCGAAGAAGTTTATTTGCCGATTACATGCAGAGCGAGTGACTGAGAGATCGGCTTTATGAAATGCATACACTATGTAAGTGATCACTGTATGAGAACACTTATATTAACATAAATACATGCTTACTTCAGCTTTAAGTAAGCATGTATTGATCTGTTCGTGGATGGTTGTAGATCACTTTGTATACTACCCTTTGTTGTGTCTGAAAGGTGCAGTATGAATAACCCTTTGATTGTGTTGTACACAGGAGACAGTGGTGCGCTGCAGTGGACAGGGAACTGGGTGAGCTTCCTGGACAGCATGCTCCAGATGCTGGTGTTGGGCCTGTCCGGCCGCAGCCTGAGGCTACCCACCAGGGTCCGCTCTGTGTGTGTGGACCCGGCTCTCCATCTGGACAGGGTCAAAGAGTACAAGGACGGAATGCAAGGTACGAGCTCTAGTTCACATTTATTTAGTCTATATACATTTCAATTTCATTACTTTTCTATTCTATTGTATTTATACAGTTTTATTGTGTACCCTTGCACTATTTAGTATTAAAAATATATATGTAAATATTGTTTATCTTTATCTTCTTCTACTCTACATTATTTTATTGTTCCTATTGCACCGTGGGTCGGAGATAAACGCCATTTTGATTTGTATGTATGTCTTGCATAGATATCAGAATTGACAATAAAGTTTGACTTGACTTGACTTGACTATTGATAATAATAATAGTACACTTTATCTGTAGAGCACTTTTCAAACACAGTAACAGCGTGCTTTACAAAGCGATTCAAACACAAGTGGAACACAGCACATGTACACTCACATTAAGTAAGAATAAAATGAAAATAGCTGAAAAGTGATTTAAAAAAAAGTGGGTGAGTGACTTTAAAAAGTGCAACATAACTAGCAGCCCTGATCACTGATCAGTTCTCAATCTGCAACTGTTATAAATAGGCTATATTATAAAATATCTGTATTGTACTTTCAGCCACGTGGTTTTTCATTGCTGCCATTCTACATCACTGACTGAATGTTTCAATGGTTTTGTCTCTTTTGTGTATTTCAAATCAAATCAAATCAAATCAGTTTTATTTGTATTGCCCAATATCACAAATAGACATTTGCCTCAGTGGGCTTTATATTCCATACAATATGACACCCTGCCCTTAGACCCTTAGCTCGGCTGAGAAAAAACTCCCAGTAAAAACCCATTATTGGGATTAAAAAATTGAGAATCCTCAGGGAGAGTTGACAGAGTAAGGGATCCCTCTCCCAGGACGGACATACTGCAATAGATGTCATAAGTACATGGTAATACTAAATTAAAATATGAATAGTGAATAGTGTGGATGCAGGAGGGCTTCAGATGCTGCCAGATTTAAAGTATTCACATTGTACATTGTGTTGTATGTGACCAGGCTTATCTTCTCTCTCTCTCTCTCTCTCTCTTCCTGTAGCCGTGGATGTCCATGTCAACCGTTGCCTTGATAACATAGTAGCGGGGGGAGTTCAGATCAGCGGGCTGCATGCCACCGTGGCCCCCCGCCGCCAGCAGCAGAGCCCCCCCACCCTGGAGCACTTTGTCTTTGTGCCCTATGTGGACAACCAGGGGCCCGCAGCCAATGGCAAGCTGGCAGAGAGGCTCAGGGTCTGCAAAGGTACAACACATACACCCCTGGAGTTGCCTGGTCAGCTAAAGTGATGAAGTGATACATTTTAGATCATATTTGAAGCTAAAATATTCATTCATAGCACTATTCTGAAGGTTAGGATTTCCTATATACATATGTTGTTCATTCTCTGATTTATGAAACATTTTATTCCAAAATCTCTTCTGAAAAAACTAAATATTAATATGTGGAATTCTAGATTTTTGGTTTTTAAAGGGATACAAATTGACATAAATACTATTGCCCACTTTGCACATTTATTCCTAATGTTTCTGTAAATAAAAAGATAAAATAAAAAATAGTTTAATGTAAGTCATCTACTGGCAACGTTACTCTATTCCCCTTCAGTGTCTCACCTTTAACCTTCAGAATCAACACAATGTTTGTGTGTTCTTTTTTTCTATTGTCTGCATCTAACTCAGTCTGCCTCTCTTCCTCCAGGGTTGATCCACACACTACAGAAGAAGTTGGCCTCTCACGGTGTCAAGCTGTCCATCCCGGGGCTCCAGGGTCAGTCGGCCGAGCCCGTACCCAGCCCTGAGCCCTCTGAGCCTGGGCTGGAGAGGCTGCTGACCCTGCTCTGTGGTCTGGAGCTCAATGGAAACCTCCAGTCTGAGCTGGAGCAGACTGTGCAGAAGGAGAGGGAGTGTCTGCTGCAGGACGGCCTGCTGCAGGGCCTGTTAGACCAGCCGGCTCTCAGACACTGTCTGGACACCAGCGTAGAGAACAGCACGCCAGGCAAGATCAAAGTCCTGGAGGTAAGACTAAAGGCTTGGGTCTCATGGACAGCATCAGTGCAAAGAATGCTGTTTTATATAGTTTTCTTAATGCCTAGGTACGCTCATACAGGAACAACAGCTGATATCATAAAAACACTACCCCTTTTGACCAAAGGGGTGTGCTAGAATTAACACAAACTGAAAGTTCCTCGGAACTACTTGAAAAAAATAGGAAGAAGAAAATTCAATAGAAATGTAAAAATAAAAGAAAGATGATCTTCAGATGCAGAATGATGCATACTAACCAGTCTCCACTCTCCTTGCCCTCTCCACACACACTGCCAGGCTCTGTCCAGCGATGGTCAGCTGTTCTCCCGCGTGGTGGCCCTCCTCAGTATCCAGCCCATGCTGCGTGTGGACTACACAGCCACAGCAGCCAGCCTGGACCTGCTGGCCCCCCACCAGCCCAGCCTGGAGCAGCTGTCTGTGGGCTCTGCTCAGTGGGACCCCCTGAAGGGCCCTGCCCCTGGAGGCCTGGCAGCAGGCTCAGACCTGGTGCTGTGTAACCACGCCTGGGGCCCGCTCAGCATAGACCCAGGAACACTGCTGGAGAACCTGTCCTCTGGAGCCAGACCAGGGGGCTTTGTCCTGCTCCACACCCTGCTGAAGGGAGACACTCTGGGGGAGACGGTGGCCTTCCTCTCCAGCACCGCACAGAGCACCAGCCAGGGGCTGCTCACACAGGTCAGTGGATATACACCATGGTTTGAATCAGTGACATTTGATACTTTTGTTATCCACACTCGCAATTTTCTTTGTGCATTTTAAGGCGAGACACTGCAGGTGAATAGGGAAACATTTTTAACTTCTAGATATCATCATTAAACTTTGCCAGTTGATAACTTAAATACTGTATAGCCCATTTAAAAAAAAAAATCTTTATTTCTTAATAACATCTTTTTTAAACAAAGTTTTTTTCTTCAGTGTCTCTCCTTAAAGACATTCCAATGATGTGGCCGCTCAGAATCACATTGACGTTATGCTGACGTTTGCTTTGATTTTGATTTGATTCATTTGCACACATTCATTCAAATACAAAACAATACACCATAAAACACAACAAATCTATCTTTCACATGTAAAGGGAAAATATGGTCAGAAACCTATAAGGAAACCTCCCCAGGTCATTAAAAGTCAACCCCATCCTCTCCCTCCTCTTCCCTAGTGTGAGTGGGAGCAGGCGTTCTCCTCTGCCTCCCTCAGTCTGGTGGCTGTCAGGAAGTCATTCTACGGCACGGCCATCTTTCTGTGTCGCCGGCGCTCTGCAGACAAACAGCCCATCTTCCTGCCTGTGGACGGGACGGACTACAAGTGGGTGGACACCTCAAGGTGGGCTCAATATGGCAATATGTGTCTGGCTTTGAAAAACGTCCAACAGCCTGGCAGGCTTTTTTAGTGATGCACAATTAATCTACTAAGCAAGCGCAATGTGTGCTTGTGCATGAATACTTTATCCTCTCTAAGCATTCTACATTGTTCCTAACTGTGGGAACAATGTTAGTAACATCTAGCCCAACAACAACAACTAGCCCAGGCTGTGTATTAATGTGTTGGTGTGTGTGTGTGTGTGTGTGTGTGTGTGTGTGTGTGTGTTGTGTGTGTGTGTGTGTGTGTGTGTGTGTGTGTGTGTGTGTGTGTGTGTGTGTGTGTGTGTGTGTGTGTGTGTGTGTGTGTGTGTGTGTGTGTGTGTGTGTGTGTGTGGTGTGGTGTGTGTGTTGCAGGCGACCATGGCGGCCACTCAGACTCTCCGGTGTGGCTGACGCCTCTCAGGCTCACTGCGGCATTGTGGGAATGGTCAACTGTCTACGGCAGGAAGAGGGAGGCCACAGAATACGGTAGGACACACACACAACATACAGTATACTACTGTATACTCCTGTATTAGTGATGTCATGTCATCAGAATGTCTGCTTCAACACAATATACTGTAAGAAAGAAAAAAATCACAACCCAGCAGTTACTGATAGGTTCAGAGCCAATCAGAGCAGACTGGGCTTTTTGGAAGGCGGGGCTTAATAAAGAGACATGACTCTAAAACGAGGAGGTTTAGCAATGGCGCTGTGATACACCATGACAACAGTTTTTAGTAGAAACCCAAATTACAATTTCATTTTTTAACCTGAAAATGAGCATAACAATATGTGACCTTTAAGTCAGTTTTTTTTACCACATTCATTTAGTGAGATTCTTGAGTGTTGGTCAAGTCAACATTATTGTCAATTTCTGCAATATGCGCCAGACATACACAAAGGTACAATAAGTACAAAAGGATTAAATAAGATAAATAAATTGAAGATGTGCTATTATGAAGAATATTATTATGGTATAGTCTCACTTGTTTTTTTGTTCCCTATTTAACGTTTTTCCTCCCGTCTTATTCCCTCCCTGTGTCCAGCTGTGCGTTTGTGTCCAACCTAAAGGAGTCTTCTGCGACCCCCAGCCTGGACTCTACCCAGAAGGCCATGCAGGCTGTCCTGGAGAGGGACGTGGTCATGAATGTCTACAGAGACGGACAGTGGGGCGTCTTCAGGCACCAGCTCATAACACAGGGTGAGAACATATCTACATACTGCTTGGACTAGATGATGCTCCCAATTATGTTTTTTTAAATACTTTATTTTTGATTTTCTATTAAAGTACATAAACACACAACTGAAAAAGCAAAGACACAAACAAAAGACAAAATGAAACAAACAACTAACATGGCGTATACTCTACTTAAAAGGTCTCTCAGACATGTAAGACATTGTTTTCATACCAGTTTACAAAGCCTAGGGGGAGATATTCATTGATTTTGACCAAAGGGTGATTTTGACCACAAGCATTCACCAGAATCGCTGACTCCACCGAAATTATTAGTTTTAAACAGATTGATTTTGCCAATTGGTTGACACTGCCACTGAATCCTTGTATGTGTGTTGGTGTGTGTCAGATGTGAATGAGGAGTCCACAGAGCATGCCTACGTCAACGTGCTGACTCGCGGAGACCTGTCCTCTCTGCGCTGGATCTCCTCTCCCCTCAGACACTTTGTCAGCAGCAGCCCCGACGTCCAGCTGTGTCGAGTCTACTACAGCTCCCTCAACTTCAGAGACATCATGCTGGCCACTGGCAAGCTGCCCCCAGACGCTATTCCAGGTAGAGAGAATGTGTGTGTGTGTGTGTGTGTGTGTGTGAACTTTCAGTTTCTTTACATTCTAGGCCCCCCTTTGGACGAAAGCGGGTAGTGTTTTTACCACCCCAGCTGTTGTTCCTGAGGGAGCGTATACCCATGACAAAGTTTCAGAAATATGTAAAAGTTCCTCGTAGTTACTTTAAGCGATAATACCATTGTTTCACAGTATTGCGATTACAGCTCTTAAATGTGTTAATCTGAAATGTCTGGTAAAAAAAACATAATTTTTTTCAGGCTGACCACAATCTTTATACAGTATGTTTTAAACAACATTTAGAATATGCTTGTATGATAACATAATACAGTTAATGATTTAATGATTCTAAACAAAATGTGAATAAAAACAGTCCCTTTTTTAGTGAGCAGATCAACAAGGTTTTTAGAGACATGCTCACTCTCTACACATTCCTATTTTAGTCAAAGTTATGAGCTTGTATACGGTAACATTCTGTTGGGAGCTAATACCTTAGAACGGTATGTGACGGAAAATAATATCATAATAATTATAAGCCGTTTTGAAAAACCTTGAAGCCGGTTGATCGGCCCATGCCTTCACAGCAAAGTATCTTTTGAACCGTCAAATTGTACAAGACTTTTAGCCACCATGACTGCATTCCAATACCCATACTACCTACTATTTAGTATGGTAGAAAAAAAGATTTAGGATGTCCCAATACATACAGGTCAATTGTAGTATGCAGAAAATACATAAATGCTCCAATAGCATTTTGGAGTATTTGTCTTTATTCTTGACATTTCTCGACATAATGAAAAAACAAATCTTCCTTATCTGATTTGTTTCTCTCTCCTGTGGCCCTAAAACTCTTCTGTACTTTAGTATGTAGTGTAGTAAAAATAAAGAGTATGTAATTTGGAACGCAGGGCATGAGTCAGCTAACTTCTCCTCCTGTTTTAAACCTATGTCCTGTAGGTGACCTGGCTCTGCAGCAGTGCATGCTGGGTATGGAGTTTTCTGGCCGTGACCCAACAGGCCGGCGTGTGATGGGACTGCTGCCCGCTAAAGGCCTGGCTACAAGCGTGGACGCCGACAAACGCTTCCTGTGGGACGTCCCCTCCAGCTGGTCAGTCAGACCTTTACATTTTTTATTATTTTTTAAAATACTTTATTTTAATATAAATAGGGGAGAGTGGGGTGAGTTGTGCATTTTGGAAGTTGCAAAACCCCTTGTTTCTAGAAAACCGTGGAAGAAATTGGAAATGTGACCACATATTTAAGAAGAGCCATCCATTTGACTCATCCTGTAAAGAAGGGAGACACAAGGAATAAGATATAAGCACATTTAAGCTAAAAAAACTGTGTTTTGCCTTTCAAAGTAAAATTTCCATGATCAAGGTTTTTTGATTATTGTGTCTGAACAATTATAGACACGTTTGAAAACATTTGACACATGTTTTAGTGCTTTGGTATGCTACACTTTGAGTCTATATAGTTAGCACAATGTCAACCCTAAATTGCTGCATCATGCCTATTATCCAAAATTCTGGGGATGGGGTGATTTGTGCCAAAGGGCCTAGGTGAGTTATAAGTAAGTAAGTAAGTAAAATGTATTTATAAAAGCACATTTATGACAGTTTGCACTGTCCAAAGTGCTGTACATAGTGCATTCAGTAGGTAAACAATGAAGGTAAAATAACAATAACCAAAATAAAAGACGTAAAGCCCATACATCCACATAAACACAGATAGTAGTGCAGAGGTAAGTAAGTAGTGCAGAGGTTAATGGGGAGGAAACACCAGGGTGTACATATGGGTTTTAAGCCTTGATTTAAAGGCAGAAATGTAGGGGGAATCACATTTGTCAGGTGGCAGTTGGTTCCACAAGCACGGAGCAACTAGTGCAAAGTACATTTCTGAGAGTTGTGCCAGTGGCATGGCTGTATACGCTGGTCACCAAAAGAAAGTGATTGTCTACAGTAGCTCAGAAGAGAGTGACATCTCAATTCCACTTAACGACAACACTGATGAGAGTTCAGATGGCCAGAAAGATGATGATGGTGACTTTGTCAGTGTGAGCTTTGCAGGCAAAACCACCTAGATCTGCTAGGCCTTGTTTAAGAAAATGTACCTTCAATCTTTGTCAACTATTTACTTTATTTACTTTAAATACACCTTAAATAAGTGATTGTCTAATGGATTTGTCTTGCATTACAGTTTTTGAGATATATATAAATTGGCACAATTCACCCCATCTTATTTTCTCCAAATGCACAAATCACCCCACGTTGTGGGGTGATTTGTGCGACAAGACAACTTTTTTTCCGAAAGCTATATTTCTTAAACAGTTTATTCCAGATCCAAAGTTTTTATTGCCAGGGATTAGGGTTGCAAAGGGGTGGAAAGTTTCCGGTAAATTACCGGAAAGTTTCCAGAAACTTTCCACGGGAACTTTCGCTCGGGAATTTTGGGAATATTCAAAATTGGAAATTATAGGAATTAACTGAATGTCGGTAATTTAAATGATTTTTTTTTCACATCCAAACATAAATCTAAACATTTAAACACTATGTTTGGTCATAGGCAGACATCCATGCAAAATAATACAATTAAAAAACATTACATTTGAACAGATTTATTTGTAAGAAGAACTTTATCAAGTTTTGATTATTTTATGAACAATCAATAATTTCACTGAACAACAAAAAGATGAATGTTGAGTTAAATATTAGTCATCTGTCTGAACCCAACCATTCAATATATAAAGTCAAATGCCCCCCATGTGATGGGGGGCATTTGACTTGCCTCCTACATGCTCTGTGCATGTAGGAGGCCATGCCCCCTACATGCACAGAGCATGTAGGGGGCATGGCCTCAGTACCCCTGCAGTAGGATGTGTGCTAAGTGCAAGTTGCCAAGTGTACTTGCATAAAATCTGGTTGTTTTAGTCAAGTTTATGCTAAAATACATTGTCCCCAACTATATGTAAAATCACAGTTTAAGCCTCTGTAAACCTGGTCTAGTAAAAATCAATATATGATATCAAGTTGGGTGTCTCAATAAACTTAAAAAAAAATCTGATTTGAAATTAAATATTCGTAAATATATTAAAACTTAGTTGAAAAAAACTGCTTTTTACAGTCTAGAACGTTTGCCTGGACTGAAATAACATAGTTGGGAGAATTTAGTGCATTTGGGTGGCTTTAAATTGAGTAAATTCCCGTTTATTCCCGTTAATTCCCAAAATTCCCGTTAATTCCCATAAATTCCCGTTAATTCCCATGGAAAGTTTCCAACTTTGAAAATTCCCGGAATTTTGCAACCCTACCAGGGATGCACAACATCCTGAAATATATGTACATATTTGAGTTGGAGACATAACTGTCAAGGCCTCACTTTAAAATCACTTTGAGTAAAAAGTTGCACAACTCACCCCACTCTCCCCTAAAGTAAAATAAATAAATAAATTTTTATTTATTTTTTAAAAATTTAATTTTTGGGATTTTTCTTTTTAAAGAACACAAACACACAACTGGAAAAGCGAACGCACAAGCTGTTACGCGCTCCCACCGTTCTGCTCCTCCCTCCTCTTCCCTCCTACACTCTCTTACTCTCAGGTGCTCTGGAGCTTGATTGGCGGCAGGTGCTCCTAATTAGGTGGGGCTTTAAGGCTTGGCCTGCGCCGGTCGCTCTGTCGCTGCCTGCCTGACTGGAAGACGGTGTGCTGCTGACCTGCTGCTGGTTTCCTTAGCTTTGGTTGTTTACTTATGGGGGGCTGCTAGATTGTGTTTTGTTTGTTTAATCGTAGTTTAGAGGGGCCGGGGTTATAGTTTAGCTGGAGGAAGACCTGGGCAATACTGCAGCCAATTGTGCTGTCCCAGCCTTCCTCCCGTTTTCCTTTTTATTTGCAGCCTCCTGTTTGAGTTGTGTTGTGGGATTATTTTGTAATAAATCACCTTATTACTTGGATTCATGGTTTCCTTTGGGTTATTTTCATGTTTACTGGCCGGCTAAACGAGCCTGGTATGGCCGGCCGTAACACAAGCAAAAGACAAAATAAAATAAACAACCAACATGGTGTACTACTCTACTTAAAAGGTTTCTAAGACATTGTTTAAATTAAAAGATAAATGCTAAACAAAAAAATAACGCCATGAGCCACATATCGAAGCAGGGGGCTATCACCTTATTCCAAACCTTAAGAATCATTTTTTAGCGATAACCATCCCATACTGGATTAACAAAGCTTTCGTACGACCTCAAGTCTCTAGTTGTTGTGACGGGCCTAGAATGTCTGTTTCTGGGTTGGGATGGAGGATGTGGCCGTAGACATCTGAATAACAACGAAACGCGCTTGACCAGAAACTGTGGAGTCTGGGACAGAACCAAATCATATGAGCCAGGGTTCCATCAGAGTGTTTGCACCTAATGTAAAGTGATGAGGAGGAGGGAAAGAATGAATGGAATTTGACATGAGAACAGTGCAGCTGATGCACAACCTTATATTGAATGAATTGGTGCCTTGATGACTTTTTAGATTTTGATTTCTAAAATGCTCCAAGTGCCATTAACCCTTGTGTTGTGTGTTCCAGGAGCCTGGAGCAGGCTGCCTCAGTGCCGGTGGTCTATGCCACGGCCTACTACTCTCTGATGGTGCGCGGCAGGCTCCGCCCCCAAGAGACGGTTCTCATCCACTCAGGTTCAGGGGGCGTCGGCCAGGCGGCCATCGCCATAGCACTCAGCATCAACTGCAAAGTCTTCACAACAGTCGGTTAGTAATACACTTATTCACTTTAATATTAATAGAATTATTCAAAACTAAGAATTATATGTCGATAAAATATGTTTTGTTAAGTATCTGCAGGCTCTGCAAATGTAGACAAATCCCCCTCCCCTGAAATACTCCCCCTTTAATACATGTACTGTTCAGGGTTCATACAGATCCTAAAAGGCATTTAATTGATTATTTTTTTAAAGGCTTTAATTGGTATTAAAATGTCTTAAGTCATTGATGACTATGGCAATCTAGGATGCATGTCCTTAATGCCTGAGGGTTTTCTGAAAAAATAGTACGAATTGTCAAGTCTACCAAAACCTTAATATCTAAGCCTGTGTAGCACATAGAAACATGAAATAAAATACATTTAAAAGTTAAGGTTCACAGGTTTTATTTAAACATGCTCCCTTAGCGCTTACAAACCAACAAATATTTCTAAAAATCGTCAAAATTAGATGAATTAGAAAATGATTAAATATTGTTAATAAATAGATGCAATGTGTTGTGTGATTTTCGTCAGTAGTCTATAGTAGACCTTGATTCTGCGCACCAAACGCCACTAACTGTTCCGTCGCCGACATAGCCGGCGTATTTTTTTTATTATTTTGTTTTATTTTTTTATTTTTTATTTTTTTGATTGAAGTGATTTTCGGCAAACCACACAACTTTTGGGTGGTCACGTGGTCTTAAAAAAATCAACAAAACCCACCTCATGTGTATTTGGACCAATGACAGTGCATTCTATGCTGGGAATGCCATGAAAATTAGATAAAGTAATAATGCTGCGCGATGCAGCATCAGGCAGGAGAGCCAATGTGGCATCGCGCAGCAGCCGTCATCAATGGGTTAAGTCAATACTGGAACAATCTTCTTAAACATGCTTGGTCATGGGCAGTTATTGTTTTCTGATGTACCTATTTAAAAATAATTGGTAGCAAGTTATTCTTGTCAATAAGTTGCTAATGTCTGTCGCATGAACATCACAGCATTGTGAGATTCAATTACATTTAAAGGCCTACTTCACCGGTTGGAATATGAAGGTGTATTGAACTCTGAGATCCTATTTAGTATAAATGTGCAAAAAAAAATGTAAATTGGTTCATCCTTGCCTGAGAAAAGGCAGAAAGAGTGTTTTATGGTCTCACTGTCTAACCCTACATTTTTCTTACTGTGACATCACAGTAAGACAAATTTAGGGTTAGGATTAACAGGACAGCTGGGCCAAGGGAAGACTCAGGGAAGAAAAACCTAATTCATTATATTATAATGGTGATTTTATAATGATAGAACGCCGGTTCCGTATGGGTGAAGTATTCCTTTAAGTGAAGCATGATTCTAACGTTTATTGTCTTTTTGTTGACTATTTTGATTGCCTTGTAATACAATGATCACATCCCGGTAACTTATTTAAAAGTTTTCAAGTTTTCAACATTATAACTAGGTATTCTTAGTTTTTACTTAACTTTCGTGTGTGTGTGTGTAGGAAAATGAGGGCTTTCTGGGGGGTAGATTTTGGTAGACTTTTAGTATGTTATTCAGCACACCAAATACTACTGGAATCCATTGAAAAACCTTTTGTATCAATTTTTTTGGGGTTAAGCCCTTTTTTTTCCTAGATTGACTCACCTAGTGTGTGTGTGTGTCCTCAGGCTCAGCGGAGAAGCGGGCCTACCTGCAGCAGCGGTTCCCTGCGCTCTCAGCAGACTCCTTTGCTAACTCCAGAGACGCTTCCTTTGAGCAGCACGTCCTGCTCCACACACAGGGGAGAGGTCAGTGTGCTGTGCTCTACACTGTGTCAACACACACACACACCCTCTGTAGGACGCCTAACTGAAAAAAGCCATCTCTTATAACACTCTATGGAACACACAATACATGTGTACTATGCACTGCACTTCTCAGACAGAAGATAAGACAACTCCACAGTGGAATGAGGGATAAAGTGGCAGAAATAAACTCATTCTGAAAATAAGTGAAATAACATCACTGTCATGTTTTCCATAACTGCAACAAAGAAAAGATCGGATGATTCAAAGGCTAACTTAAAGTTGTAGTTAAGGTGACTTAACATCAACCTTTTACACTCTCATATTACAGAACCACTGTAGGAGTTTTTATTACATGTATTGTATTTATCTTGTGTGTGTGTTCAGGTGTGGACGTGGTGCTTAACTCCCTGGCTGAGGAGAAGCTGCAGGCCAGTATCCGCTGCCTGGCCAGACACGGACGCTTCTTGGAGATCGGAAAATACGACCTGTCCAACAACTCCCCTCTGGGTCAGTACCAAGCTACACTCAAGGCCCAATTCCACCAGCTGCCTGTCCAGTCCTTCTCCGCTCCGCCACGGCATCGGAGCTGTCAGGTTTTTACTTTAGTCAGTGCGTTAGCGTGCTTGAGCGTCCACTAGCTCCGCTGCACCGTCTTTCTGCTCCCCTGGCCCTGCTGCGTAATTTTCAAAATAAGACACTCGGTGTTCAATGCAGGTAACAATCCCAAAACAGAGACACATACAAGCATGTCCACTGTTCTTTTACTCGTTCGGATGGGAACAATAACCTTCTGTGCGTTCATTGTTGTGTAAATACCATAAAGGAGAATCATATTATCAAGAGCGATCGCCCGTCACTTTTATTACCACGGGAACTCCTTGTTCTCGCGACTCCAGCTGTTCAGCAGAGCTGGCCGTGCCTGCTTTGAAAACGGAGCCGGTGGGTATTGACGGACGTGGGCTCACGGAGCAAAACAGTTTGACAACGCACGTGCAGCCAGTGGAATTCCGGGGTTACAGCCACATGCCAAGGCTCAGGCATTTCTTTCTACAGCTTTTAATTCAGTTCAGAAACCACCTTACACATATAGTGTAGAAACGTAAGTCATTGAATATGCCTCTAAATGTCAAAAGACAGATGAATTCCTCACATATATACTGAATATATAATGTATTTATATTCCCCTGTCTCCTGATTTATAATTAGTCCTACTTTAAATAGAATAAAGGAAACATAGTAGAAAAGGTTTTTGAGTGAAATATTGCTAGTGGTTGCTTGTAATGGTCAATCTTGAAGAGTGACTTGACACTCATAATTCACTTCACACACTTTTTTGGCAGTGCACATTGTATATGATTTTTCAACCTGTATATATTTATGTACACAAACGAGGACTTGTTCACATGATGAATGGCTACAGTATGATCACCTTCTCTCCTCTCTCCAGGCATGGCTCTGTTCCTGAAGAACGTGGCGTTCCACGGCATCCTGCTGGACGCGCTCTTCGAGGAGGGGAACCGGGAGTGGGAGGAAGTGTCCACGCTGCTGAAGCAAGGCATCATGGGAGGTGTAGTCCAGCCCCTCAAGACCACAGTGTTCCAGAGGGAGCAAGTGGAGGAGGCCTTTAGATACATGGCTCAGGGCAAACACATCGGCAAGGTCCTACTGCAGGTGAGTTAAAGGTTCAGTAAGCCAAATGCTCCTTTAAGCTAACTACCCGTCAGTGACTGCAGTTAGCAGTCCCCTCCCTCGTCCCTACGTCACCACATTAATGCAGTGCGGTCTTCAAGCAGCGAGTTATCTAGCATCATCTCAGATCCGTAAGTGCGATATAACATTGAAAAAAACCATCAAAACAGACATTGGGAAGGATTTTTACCTGCTCCGCCATTATAGGCGCATACCATTCATTCCCCTCTGTCGCTCTCTGTGCGTGCACGGGCAGAGAGACGTGCCCGTTTGTAGCCTTCTCTATTCTGATTGGATATCAGGTTGTGGGATACCAGAAAAGTTCATCTGCTGCAATCTAAAGCGTTGCAATCTAAAACTTTCACAACTAAATGATGCCAAAATACACCTTTATTACACACTGTACCTTTAAAACTATAATATCTTATGTTGCCCCTGTGAGGAATTCTGGGTAATGACAACAGCAGTAATTACAAAAACGCTGTTGGCGCATACCGACAAATACAGTTTTAGTTTTGTGGAGCCGAAAAGTTTCGCACTATAGCTTTTAACACAATTTTTTCCGCTTCAGTTTCTGCCAATCGGTATGTGACTATGACTGTGAAACACTCCAATGCAGCAGGATTTATTCATCCTCTTTATTTCTCCCAGGTGTGTGATGAAGAGAAGGGTGCAGCGGTCCAAAGCGCGACCCCTCTGTCTATCCCAGCTATCCGCCGTACGTTCTGCCCCGCCTCCCACTCTTACATCATCACCGGTGGACTGGGCGGCTTCGGCCTGGAGCTAGCCCACTGGCTCACCGAGAGAGGAGCCCGCAAACTGGTGCTGACGTCCAGGTCGGGCATCAGGAATGGTAAGAAGGCACAAAATGGCTACCGCTCAGTGTGAAATCAAGGCTGGGTTCCAAATCACGTAGGTTGCTTTCCGAATCGCATACTTTTTTCTATTCTACATACTACATCCGACGATAAAAAGAATCTAGTTAGGATGCAGTAGGCATACTTTTGGGACATACTTTTACTTATTTATTTCATCATAACCTTGTGCCTTGATCTTCCCTCTTGCTTTTATATCTGTCGCATCCCCGTTTGTTTTCATATGGAGGCTTCGTCAATGTGACGTCACTTCATGTGCGCATTGGATTGTGGGTCAGAATCGCCCAAATAGGATGCAGTTTTCAACACTAACAATCTTGGCCGGATGAAGTAGAACATCTGGGTACTTCTAACCATCCTAAATCTGGCCACAAGAATCGGGACATCCTAAATCTTTTTTCTACATACTATATAGTAGAAAGTATGCGATTCGGAACGCAACCATACTTTTTCTTTTTACTACACTACATACTAAAGTACAGAAGAGTTTTAGGGCCACAGGAGAGAAAAAAAGAATCAGTTATTTTTTCATTATGTCGAAAAATGTCAAGAAGACGAATACTCCAACATGCTATTGGAGTTAGTGGGGCATGTATGTATCTTCAGCATAGTACAACTGATGTGCATGTATTGGGACATCCTAAATCTTTTTCTGGCATACTAAATAGTAGGAAGTATGGGGATTGGAATGCAGGGCAAATCCTTTAGATGTGATTGGATGACTGGAGAGAGTGGGTGTGGCTTAGTGAATATGATGACAGGGCTGTATGGAGATGCAGAGGACTCTTTTTTTCAATAACACATACGAACAAGAGATAAACAAATTACACAACGGAAAAAGGATGAGAGGGTCTAAAGATTATTTTTCATGTCACTATATTGAAGAGGCGACTCACAATTGAAGCTCCACACATAAGCCACAGAAAAGGCTAAACACTCATTGGACTTGAGTAAGAGACAGATTTCCTAGTTCTTGAAAGTACAGTGTGAAATCACATGATACAGACTGCTTTACCATGTCATCTTATCTCGTGGCCCGGCTGTCATTTTCTGTTGTTCATATTTTTCACTGTGTACCCGTGTGCTAGGTTACCAGGCCAAGCGTGTGCGTGAGTGGCAGAGTGTGGGTGTGGAGGTGCTGGTTTCCACCAATGACGTGAGCTCTGTGGAGGGAACAGAGAGGCTCATAGCAGAGGCCGCCTCACTGGGGCCTGTGGGAGGAGTCTTCCACCTGGCCATGGTAACACACACCAACACAGCCCCTAGTATAAGGGATATTAGCTGTGCACACATTTCAAAATGTCTTTATCACATTCATTACTTGGGCACTTTTAAGAACCTTTACATAGTGTTTTGATTAATAAAATGATTAAGTATCCAAAAATCTGTTCTGTCAAAACTTTGGATTGTATTATGTTTATAAAAAAAAAAATATAGTTACCGTAGATATTGCAAAATGTGCATATTTATTCAAACATGTCTGGAGAACTTGTTACACATAATCAACTGGCTAAATGATTTTACATGGTACCCTATTAATGTTCAGTGTCTACCTACAATCCTCTTTGGTCAATCTAAAGCTGATGTTTGATGTTGGTTCTCAGGTGTTGAAAGACGGCATGTTGGAGAACCTGAGCCCTCAGCTCTTCATTGACGTGAACAAACCTAAATACGAAGGTTCCTTAAACCTGGACAGGTGAGACACACTCAGTCATCCTCATGAGAACATCACACAACTTTAATTAAAGCGTTATCAAAATCACTTTTGGTCCAAATCTCCTCACAATCTGCTACCTGTGTTTCTGTGCGCTGAAAGGAAATCTGGATCTTAATACGCACTAGCCTAGGCTCTGTAAACCGGTGTGTAAACAAAGGGGGCTCACCGTAGCTAGCAACATACCCATTTACAAAGCTTAGGCTATTAACACTGATTTTTTTTTCACGGCACATGCACAAGTACAGACAGGTAGCGGAACTTCCCAGATTTTGATAAAAAAAAGTGATTTAGGACACCAAAGCATTGTCCAGGTTGGCTGCTTACTGCATCTGTTAAGGCCTGTCATGTTGCTTGTCTCTGTGTATCTTGATGCACTTCATTCCCCTCCCCCCTCCAGAGTGACCAGGAAGTCCTGCCCGGGCCTCAGCTACTTCGTGGCCTTCTCCTCTGTCAGCTGTGGCCGTGGCAACGCTGGCCAGAGCAACTACGGCTACGCCAACTCAGCCATCGAGCGTGTGTGTGAGCGGCGGCGGGCCCAGGGCCTGCCCGGCCTGGCTGTCCAGTGGGGGGCCATCGGGGACGTGGGCGTGGTGCTGGAGACCATGGGCAGCAATGACACAGTGATCGGGGGCACTCTCCCACAGCGCATAGCCTCCTGTCTGGAGGTTCTGGACCTCTTCCTCTGCCAGCCACACCCTGTCATGTCCAGCTTCGTCCTGGCAGAGAGGACGGTGGTGAAGAGCGAGGCGGGCAGCCAGAGGAGCCTGGTGGACGCCGTGGCTCACATACTGGGTAAGGAACCAGGCGCAAAGAACCAACATAGTGGAGCACATGCTCTCGCACTATATGGAATCAGCTCAGACTGTCAAATAACCTTTTTATTTCTACAGGTAAAATCCCCTTGAGACCAAAGACTCTTTTTAAAGGGAGATCCATTCCCATTCACACGTTCCCATTCAGGCACACATTCATACACCGATAGCAGGCTAACTATCGGGAGCAATTTGGGGTTCGGCGTCTTGCTCAGGGACACTTGGACATGTGGCGGGGAGACAGGGGATCGAACCACCGACTCTGTAGTTTGGGGTCGACCACACTACCCACTTCGCCACAGCCGCCCCATACAAATAATCAATAATTAATAATCAATGATTTATAAAAAAATATTAAGAATTAACTGAGGAAAAGCACTACACGATGAGCTGTTTGTTATAATTGTTTTAGCATATTATTTTTTTCTGTTGTACTGTTACGGGTCTGAGCTTATGATAAACTGTATACTTGGCTGATCTTATGTTCAATGTCTAAAAGAGCAGTTTTAGTCAATAGATGTATTGGAAGTGTACTCATTTAACATAGTGTCTATTTTACAAATGATTAAGTATTTTAGGAAACTGTTTATGAGTCACAGATCAGCAAAAAAAAAGCGAAAACAACAGTGGCATTTTGAAAACAGCCTTAAGTTACGGTTCATTCATAGATTTATATCATGAAATGTCAAACCAAATATTACATTATATCATTATATAAAATTGATTTCTTGAGCTCCATTCACTCAGGCTGTGTTCAAAAAGCCCTACTAACGTCCTACTCATACTCATTCTGACGTCAATTTGAGTATGTTGCGGTTGTGTATGCAAGTTTGTGTAGGCGAGAAATGCCAGGATGAGTACTTACTTCGGGGGCGATTTTGTGTATGGATCGATAGGATACTTTTCATACTCAACCACCCCACAATGCATTGTGTCTTTTCAACGACACAGAATTATTATTTTCTTAAATTCTTTGTTGCTTCTGTATACTCCGATTGTGTGTGAGGTCTGACGAACCTCGCATACACAATCGATCGTTAAGTAGACAGGATGTAGTATATGTATTTTGAGTATGTAGTAGGTGTGGGACGTTAGTAGGGCTTTTCGAACACAGCTGACACACCTGTCTCCCTCTCTCAGGTGTGCGTGACGTGTCCACCCTGAATGCTGACGCCTCATTGGCTGACCTGGGCCTGGACAGTCTGATGGGCGTGGAGGTGAGACAGACTCTAGAGAGAGACTACGACATCGTCATGGCGATGAGGGAGATCCGCCAGCTCACCATCAACAAGCTGAGAGAACTGGCCAACGGCAAGCCAGCAGGGACAAATGGTATATCACCAAATCCACATACATACCTAACTATGTCATTTGGGGGAGTTCATTGAATTATAGAGCACTGCTCAGACACAAGGCCATACAAAGTGACACAAGGCCATACAAAGTGACACAAGGCCATACAAAGTGACACAAAGGGCAAAAAGTGACACAAGGCCATACAAAGTGACACAAGGCCATACAAATGACACAAGGCATACAAAGTGACAAGGCCAACAAAGTGCTTTACAGGGCAGCAAAAAAACATCAAGATAGACATTGAATTACAAATGTAAAAGAAAAAGAAAAAAAGAAAATACATCAAGGTTACAGATCGATGTATTTTCAAAGTGTCCTCGTAGCCACTTTCATTGGTTTTCAATGCAGTTTTTTAGTAAGATGTGTCTCAATAAAACCTTCAGAATCTGACTTGTTGTTGTCTTGACTGCTTCCACCTCTTCAGACTCCCCCCAGGCCACAGCTGTTGGTTCAGTGTTGGAGTCAGACCTGAGCCAGATGCTGGTGGACCCAGACAGTCCCACGGTGATGCCTCTGAACGGGGTGCAGAGCCAGGAGAGGCCCCTGTTCCTGGTGCATCCCATAGAGGGCTCCACGGCCGCCTTCAACGCACTCACTGTCAAGCTCAGCATGCCCTGCTACGGCCTGCAGTGCACCAAAGGTATCCATCTATCTATCCATCTATCTATCTATCTATCTATCTATCTATCTATCTATCTATCTATCTATCTATCTATCTATCTATCTATCTATCTATCTATCTATCTATCTATCTATCTATCTATCTATCTATCTATCCATCCCTATTTAACAAAGCCAATCTTACCCCTCTCTCCCCCCTAGCTGCCCCTCTGGACAGTATCAGCTCCCTGGCTGCGTACTATGTGAGCTGCCTCAGACAGGTGCAGGCAGACGGGCCCTACAGGATTGCTGGTTACTCCTTTGGGGCGTGCGTGGCCTTTGAGATGTGCTGTCAGCTCCAGAGCCAGGGCCAGGCTGTGGAGACACTCTTCCTCTTTGACGGCTCACACTCCTACGTGGCAGCTTACACACAGGTATAGAGAGAGGACAGAACACGCAAGAATGCACACACACACACAGACGGACCCGCACACACACAAGCAAGCACGCCATAAGCACACCCAACACACACACACACAGGCAAGCACGGCATAAGCACACCCACACACACTCTCACTGCACACACGCACGCACACACACACACACACACACACACACACACACACAAGAACACACTCACTCACTCACTCACAAGCAAATAGTCAGTGAGGACACAATATTATCTAGTTGATTATAGTACTTAATAGTAGAATGGGTTTTAGAGGTGCATTCAACAAAGGAAATGTCAAAAAAAAATATATATATTATTATAAGGGACACATCAGATATTCTATGTAGGCTACTTTACATACCATGGCATTAGGAAGTTTTTTTTAATATAGCCTAACATCATTATATAAACAATATGATGTAATGTTTTATTACAAAGCAGACACTGAATATATGAGCATACAATGATGTAGTAGTGTAACATAACTGCAGGTGTATTAACTCAGTGTTTCTCTCTTCCAGTCGTACAGGGCCAAGCTGACGCCAGGCAAAGAGTCGGAGGCCGAAACCGAAGCCCTGTGTGCCTTCATACAGCAGTTCACTGGCATCATGTACAACAAGGTAAACAGCCATTTGAGCTAAAGCTACTGTTGCTTGAGCAATATAACAGCCAGGATCTATAGGACATGTTTCTCTGTCGACCAAGGTGTCCCTGGGTTTAGGTTGAAGACCTCTGATGTAATGTGCATGTCTTGTGTATGTCTAGTGTGAACCCCAGTGAGATCAAGCTGACTGCTACTACAGCATCAGCTAATGGGGATGCTTTTAATAAACACATGAGTAATGAAGCCTCCCCTCCTCTCTCTCTCTGTCCCTGTGCCCAGCTGCTAGAGACCCTGCTCCCCCTGTCAGACCTGGAGGCGCGGGTCAGTGTGGCTGTGGAGCTCATCACCTCCAAACACCCCTCCATCAGCAGAGAGCTGCTGCACTTTGCTGCCCAGACCTTCTACCACAAGCTGAAGGCTGCAGACGCCTACGTGCCCGCACACAAGTACCATGGCAACGTCACACTGCTGCGCGCCAAAACCAGCAGCCAGTACGAACAGAACCTAGGGGCAGACTACAAGCTCAACGAGGTAACACACTCAAGCACACAGGCACATACTGGCAAGGGGAAGGGGGAAAGTTCAGTTTGAAAATCATTAGCCTCATAGAATAATTGCATAAATCATATTTACTCTACTCTACTTTTACTCTACATCTACTCTATTCTACTCTATATCTACTTTACCCTACTCTATAACCCTTAACATATGACTTAGGCAATTATGCTATTAGGCTAAAGAAAAGTAGATGTAGAGTAGAGTATATGTAGAGTAGAGTAAATATGATTTAGGCAATTATGCTATGAGGCTAACGAAATGATAGTTCGGTAACAATAAGGGCACATGAATTAACTGTTTGTAATGACTTGTTAATGCTATCGATGGTGAGTTTATGTTAAGTTAATGCCTATCGAACCATTAATGCTAAGTTATTAGTGGTTGGTTAATGCTTAAGATAAAAAAAAAAGAAAGAAAAATGCTGACTATGCGCCCTGTCTGTCTCTCCTACAGGTGTGCGACGGCAAGGTGTTGGTCCACGTCGTCGAGGGCGACCACCGTAGCTTCCTGCAGGGGGAGGGGGCGGGGTCTATCAGCAGCATCATCCACAGCTCATTGGCTGAGCCCCGTGTCACAGCCAGGGAGGGTTAGACCCGCCCACACACCCAAACCCAAACCCAGCCCACACTGATCCAATACATTCCCTTCCAAGTAGTTCAAGGATGTGTACGTTTACCTTTGTTTTCTACGCTGAGAATAATTCAGTGAGTTATTGGGCACAGCATGAATATGTTCTCTATCCCAAATGCACCTTGATCCACCTTGTTGAAAACTGTCAATGTCCGTCAGTTGAAGCACTAGATAAACTTTCCCTGGCCAGCTCTTAGCAGTTATCTTACTATTTGGTGATGACAATGTGCTGTCAGTTTGTACTGTCGGCGAAAAATGAAGGTGTAAGATAATTCATGTCTGCAATTCCCATAAGAATTTTAAGCAATTTTCTCTAATCAACAGCCAGCTATATATTGACCGATAACAACATAATTATGAGTTACTTCTAAACTAAAACATATGTTGCCGTCTTTAATGTTTTTTTTTTTTAAAAACACTATTTACATGGACTATTTACACAGTACAATTCAAGAAAATTAGTTATTAGAAACATATAACAAACATGAATGAAATAACACAAAATAAAAATAGCTGCTTGTCGGTATTAAAAAATATATTTGGCAAAATTAAAAATTACAGGCAATAATGGAGGACACAAATGAGAACTGGATCTGTTGGCCAGCTGCTAATGTTCTAATTATGCACCAACCTAAAACGCTAAAGAACGCTGAAGAACACACAGCCTCAAACCGCACGTCCCTCACCTACTACACACATTTACATATTGGAATATACTGTCTCAGACATATTCACCTTTTATGTCTAATATGAGTGCAACTGGAAAATAATCTAGCCTAGTCTATCCTAGCCTAGCTGGGTTGAGCTAAAATGATTCCAAATCAAAGGCTACTTCATAACTGTGCTGTAGTGCATGTTTACATGGTGAAGGAGGACTTGCGTGTCTTTTTACTGTATTATTACGTAGAGGTGGTTTACCCAGTGAAGGCCCACGGCGGCCATATTCGTTTTTTTGGCTTGAAGCAAAGTCAGTGTGAAAATCATGTGATCTAACTATGGCTTCAGTACACATTTTTTAAAAGTGAACTCCTCATCCACCAACGCAGAGCAACAGTTCTAACATTATAACTAATGTTATTTATCTTAATCCTGCAGTACCATCAATAAAACATAGAATAGAATTAGCAGAACAGAAACAAAAGATGTTCTATTTTTTAGTTGCACCTTAATAAACGATGGACAATTATGTGTGAGCACAAGGTGACTGTTTCTGAGGGCGGAAAAAACTAGTGACTGTTACGGTATTTTGCTAGATGAAAATGAATAGATTTGGTACGTTGATGTTGTTGCGACCTATTACTACTGCTGCGGCCTGTTGTATGAAGATGTAAGTGATCTAGACAAGCAGATCCCAGAGCAGTATTCTTGAGACCCTTAGAGGGGATCTTTGATGGAATGGTTGTACCCAGGCAGAGCTGTCTCTGACTCCCATGATTCTCAGCTGGTTTCATGACGCCCCGACCCCCACCCCCACCCCCCAGCATCAGTCCAGACCTTACTGTGATCCAGCCCCCGGACCTCTGAGACCTAAAACCTGGTCTATGAAGAGTCTACAGGAACTGGAAAAGGGAAATCTGGGGATTGATTGCATTGGAAAAAAGGAGAAGGAAGTGGCAGTGTATGCTAGTACGCTATTAAATGGTTATTGTTTTTTTCACAATGTGTTGTTACAACTAATAAAGGTCTCTTGCTAATCCCTTTATGACTGTTTTTCTGTTTGTTTCTTCCAACAATCCAACATGTTTAAAAAGACTGAAATAAACATGATGCATGTACAGCTCTGGAAAACATTAGGATACCACGCTGAAAGATGACTGCATCTGGTTTGACTATTTTATAAATAGTTCAACATTTTAAATGTTTAGCTTTTTGCCTCACTCTGCAGCTCAAGAAAATGCGACAGACTTTTGTAACTGCGTGCATTTTTTCGAATGGGCAAAGGTCACTCATACAGGATAGCTTAGCACTGGTAGTCAAGGGTAGCAAAGGGCTAGACACTACGAAGCAAGATTAACAGCTGAGCGAGGTCTGTTGAGTCTAAAGCCAGAGTTTTCAGTATCACGAAAGGTGGCTCTCTTTTCACCTGGCTAGATCACTGTGGTAAGGATGGTGGTAGGATGGCCTAGACTAGTTTGTGTGGAGATGTTGATCAGCATTGTCATTTTCAAGAGTTTGGGGGAGAAGTCGTTGTAGAATCAGCATAGGGCTGCAACTAACGATTATTTTGATAATCGATTAATCTGTCGATTATTTTCTCGATTAATCGATTAGTGTTTTGGTCCGTAAAATGTCAGAAAATGGTGAAAAATCTTGATAAATTTTCCAAAGCCCATGTTGACGTCCTCAAATGAATTGTTATGTCCAAAACACACAGATATTTCAGTTTACTGTCATAATAGGATTAAAGAAACCAGAAAATATTCACATTTGAGAAGCTGAAATCAGAGAATTTGGAAATGTTTTATTAAAAAATTACTCAAAACGATTAATCGATTATCAAAATAGTTGTCGATTATTTTAATAATCGATTAATCATCGATTCGTCGATTAATCGTTGCAGCTCTACATTGAAGAACATTTTTTCCCCTCCACACATAGGCTATAGCTTAGTAAATATAGGGCTATTGAGGGACAGTCAACAAGGACATGTCTCTTTCAGCTTCACACAACACCGACACGACCAATCGGAGGAGGAGGCCGACTGAACAAATGCAAGGTGAACGCCTTGAGCTAAAATGTTGCCTGTTGTGATGATAGAATTAGATAACTTTATTCGTAACAAGCCACTGTGTCCTTAACACCACATTCTCCATTTTAAATCTGTTGGGGCACCGTTAAGCTGTTAGCCTACTCAACGTAGGCCTATATGTGAAGGGAAAAAAAAGTCCAGACAGTCAGCTCGGTAGCGAAAAGAAGGGGCTGCTGCGTAGTAACCTAGTGACAGTCACGTCGTATTGATTTCGAAGTGGTCGCCCCATTGTGCGTGCGTACGTTTGTGCGTGTGTAGGCTATGCCCACTACAATAGACTATGTCAATGTTAAAGCTCCCATATTATACACTTTTCGGTACTATTATACACCATATTATATGGTCTTAGTGGTCCCTAATACTTTAATTGTTTGCTGAAAAAAACTTTCAGATAATCTATTGTAGGCTACTATGCTGATGTTCAGCTAATCTCACAATGGCCTATTTTTAATATAGTATATTGGGGGGGGTTCAGAAAGGGGGAGAGTGAGAAAAGGAGAGTGTTATTTTTTTAAATATTTTGGCAGTCTCTAGACACACCGTGGACCCATGGATATGTTAGAACACATTTAAAAAGTGCATTTAGCATAATATGTGACCTTTAACAATTCTGTGGAAATCCATTTGTCTCTCTTTCGCTCTATTTTATTTTAATTTTGTGTATGCTATGAGACTCAGACAGACTAGGCTACAATAGGTTATAGTCGATGAATCTGTTGATTTTATTTCTTCTTCTTTTTTATTGCGGTACACATTCAACATGTCAGAAATGGTGAAATATGACCCAGTTTTCCAGATTCCCCTATTACATCTTCAGATTGTTTGTTTTAATGCAACCGGTCAAAAACAGAAATCTATGAGATTTGCCATAATATAGCCATACTATATAGGCTACTTTAGTTTACGGGTATACTACAAAATGCAATTGGATTTATTGGGACATCCGGGTATTTTTGAATACTGCATTTGTAGCCTATGGGACATCAAAATATTTTTCTGACATACTAAATAGTATTGAAGTATTACAACGAAGCCAAACCCCTCTGTCAGGACAATATAACGACCACTAAAACTAAGCGTTTCTTTAAAGTTTCAGTAAGCAAATATAAAAAAGAAAGAGGAAACAAAACAGCATTCTACCTAAAGTGGGTGGAGGCACGGCTTTAAATGGGGAAGTTTTGATTATTGTGCTCGGCGGTGGTTTGCCAGTAATTTATTTATTGATCAAGCCTGTATCATGTGAGAGAAACCCCCGAGAAATGAATGAATGACCGAAGGTGTCTTTGCTCTTTAATTAAAGGTGCCGTGTGTAATATGACATCATCAAGAAAGTTCTACAAAGTTCTAGAATGCAACGCTCCCTGGGTAACCCCAACCCTTTAGAATAATAACATAAGCTACAGTGGCCTTCAAGGACAAGAACAATTCTAAATTTTAAACAATGCACCTGATGACATTCCAACTATGACGCTTTCAACATGGCGGCACTAGGCCTTGGTCCAAAATATGCAGAAATATGGACATATATGAGACCCTTTCTAAGGGAAAAATAAATAATTCAAAACATTTTTTTCAGCTATTATGCACTGAATTAAATGTACTTATGGATATGATAATTACTTTCTACAAAATCTGCTAGGAAATAAAACCCCAAATTCTACACACTGCAGGTTTAATTGCAGTCATCATGCCTCTGATTTCCCTGCAGAACAAATCCAGCTGTTGTCTGCCTTTAACAGACTGTATTCAGTTCAAACACGGATGGATAGAGAGAAAGAAATGCCCTTTGTCCCTAAGGGGAAGTTTGTTTTACTGTGCATTATGTAAGTCCTTAGTATCCACATGCACATAAAAGTTCTTGAATTAATGTTGTCAAAAGACTTGATATAGGTAATGCCAAAGCTATTGTGGGTGCTATGTATGAGGTCTCTGCTGCCGATGTCTTTTTACCAAATAAGCTATGTCACTTTTGACACAACTGACACAGACCAGCTTCAATTCAGTGCAGGTGTTGTCGCGTGGACATTGCTCTCAAGACAAAGCCTCGACTTGTGGGGCATCCTGAGATTTCTCAAATGTCTCATTGTCTCTCCTTGAAATGTTTAAAGTCTCCATCCACTGAAACAGTGACCACTTTAAATCTGAGTTTAAATTAAGTCAATATAATTTATTTTCCAAAAAATTTAAGCAAGTAACTTTTTTTGTGGAAGAACTTCATAAGACTGAAATCATGTCTCAGGAGATTTCTGAATGAAAATCTTTCAGTATTTTGGAACGCTGTAAATAGATCTTTGAAATGCTTTAAAATTCATTTTATAAACACAACAGTTGACTGTGTGATTGAACAACACACTCAAAAGTGACATGTTTGAGCACAATTTTGTCTTATCAATATTATAGTTTCACTGTAAACTCTCTAAGTACCCATATTTTGACTAATATTTGAGCTACTTTGTGACAAAATAAAACATCTTTATGTGTGTGTATTGTAATAAGTTTTTTTTGTTGCTTGTTGCTGCAGAACCTCCATGGGAGCATGATCCCCAGGCAGGTGACACTCATGAACAGACCTTTGACTGACTGAGTGAAGGTCCACAATCTAATTCAACTGGCATTTGCACTCCATCTTTTCATCACTGCACAACAAAATGCCTACCTGCACACACATGAGAGTAAGGTGTTATTGAGAATTTTTAGGTTTAATTATTTTCAATAGAACAATATAAGTAGTGTCATAGAGATACAAGGAACATTGATA
The DNA here is from genome assembly GCA_026122265.1 of Ammodytes dubius. NCBI lineage: Eukaryota > Metazoa > Chordata > Actinopteri > Uranoscopiformes > Ammodytidae > Ammodytes > Ammodytes dubius. The sequence continues at coordinate 4,942,269 of CM047523.1, read as the reverse complement.
CTGTCAGGCAGGATGCTTATTTAAACAGTCCATGTTCACAATTTATTTTCAAATCAGAATTTGAAAATAAATTGTGAAAATGTAGAGTTTTATCCAGATATTGGTCCTCCTCATGTTGAACATTCTTCCTTGCAAAGTTGGCCCAAATAATGCACATCAAATGTATTTGGTATTTTATTACCTAAAATCAGCTTCAACTCTCTCCATACATCATTTCAATAGGTCTCCATTTTGATACATTCCCAAAAAACTTATGTCCTGCATTATTTTCCCACACATTCTCCAGCATGTAACATCAATATGTGTGTAATTCATTTTAGTAACGAATAATCGTATGATATTCTTCCAATTAAATTCTTTCCACATCCTGGAGCTGGTGGTAAATTGCTGTATGGTACATACAGTGCTGTGTGAAAGTTTGTGAACCCCTTGAGCCTTTTGGAATTTTATTTATTTTAACCATTATTAATTCATTTTTATCAATACCAGTATTTTTTATATGAAATAACAGATGTTTGTTTATCAATTCAAAGAAAACACCTGGGGCGTCTGACGATGTTGAGCAGTGGATTGTTCCTGTCGCGGTGTAGGTTTATATGGTTGATGTGGCTGCTGTGGTTCCTGTGGTTTATATGGTTGATGTGGTTGCTCTTGGGGATCTTGATAGACTTGATCTTGTCCAGAAACTTTTTTTCTTGAGGATAATAAGGAACCCTCTGAGGAGCCTTTGGTGGTGGAGGAGGTTGGACCTGTGGCACTTGACGATATTGAGGAACCTTGTGTGGTGGAAGATGATACACTGTGGCTACTGATGATGTTGAGGAGTCTTGGGTGGTGGAGGATGATACACCTGTGGCTCGACGATTTGAGGAGTCTTGGTGGGGGAGGATGATACACCTGGGGGGTCGACATTTGAGGAGTCTTGGTGGTGGAGAGATACACCTGGGGTGTCGGACTATATTGAGGAGTCTTTGGTGGTGGAGGATGATACACCTGGGGTGTCGGACTATATTGAGGAGTCTTGGTGGTGGAGGAGGATACACCGGTGAAGCGTCCGGAAGATATTGAGGAGTCTTGGGTGGTGGAGGATGATACACCTGGGGTGTCGGACTATATTGAGGAGTCTTGGGTGGTGGAGGAGAATACACCTGTGGCTCCTGACGATTTTGAGGAGTCTTGGGTGGTGGAGGATGATACACCTGTGGCTCCCGACGATGTTGAGGAGTCTTGGGTGGTGGAGGAAGATACACCTGTGGCTCCCGACGATGTTGAGGAGTCTTGGGTGGTGGAGGAGCATACACCTGTGGCTCCTGCGGTTGCTCTCGGTTATCGCTATAGGTTTGAGGAACCTTTGTTGGTGGAGGACGATATGTAGGAACCTTTGGTGGTGGAGGAAGATACACCGGTGGGTCCCGACGATATTGAGGAGTCTTGGGTGGTGGAGGATGATACACCTGTGGCTTCGGAAGATATTGAGGAGTCTTGGGTGGTGGAGGAAGATACACCTGTGGCTCCCGACGATGTTGAGGAGTCTTTGGTGGTGGAGGAGGATACACCGGTGGCTCCGGAAGATATTGAGGAGTCTTGGGTGGTGGAGGAAGATACACCTGTGGCTCCCGACGATGTTGAGGAGTCTTGGGTGGTGGAGGAAGATACACCTGTGGCTCCCGACGATGTTGAGGAGTCTTGGGTGGTGGAGGATGATACACCTGTGGCCCCGGAAGATATTGAGGAGTCTTGGGTGGTGGAGGATGATACACCTGTGGCTCCTGCGGTTGCTCTCGGTTATCGTTATAGGTTTGAGGAACCTTTGTTGGTGGAGGACGATATGTAGGAACCTTGGTGGTGGAGGAAGATACACCTGTGGCTCCCGACGATGTTGAGGAGTCTTGGGTGGTGGAGGATGATACACCTGGGTGTCGGACTATATTGAGGAGTCTTGGGTGGTGGAGGATGATACACCTGGGGTGTCGGACTATATTGAGGAGTCTTGGGTGGTGGAGGATGATACACCTGGGGTGTCGGACTATATTGAGGAGTCTTTGGTGGTGGAGGAGGATACACCGGTGGCTCCGGAAGATATTGAGGAGTCTTGGGTGGTGGAGGATGATACACCTGGGGTGTCGGACTATATTGAGGAGTCTTGGGTGGTGGAGGAGAATACACCTGTGGCTCCTGACGATTTTGAGGAGTCTTGGGTGGTGGAGGATGATACACCTGGGGTGTCGGACTATATTGAGGAGTCTTTGGTGGTGGAGGAGGATACACCGGTGGCTCCGGAAGATATTGAGGAGTCTTGGGTGGTGGAGGATGATACACCTGGGGTGTCGGACTATATTGAGGAGTCTTGGGTGGTGGAGGAGAATACACCTGTGGCTCCTGACGATTTTGAGGAGCTCCCTTCACTTGCCCAACTAAGCACCATAGCAGTGCTAGAGCCACTAAAGAGGTGTCAACCCAGCGATTTGCCATGGTTGAACTGCAGTTCCGTTTGCTAGACAGTCCCTAACTGCTGCCACATTTATATAGGACTAGGCATGATGTTTTAAAAAAACCTCCTCCGTGGCTAAATAACCACCAATCACAGACTCCCATCTTTTCGATAGCCACTTAAAAACTACATGGGTGTATTGTGTAATGTTTTTATATTATTTGTATGGATGATTTGATGACCTTTTTTGCAAAATAAGTTGTTGGGGTGAAATACATGTGTCTTCTCCTCAAATCAGGTCACAGGGTTGGATGGTAGTTTGACATTCAAGTTTGCATTGACAAGTCCAACATTTAGGTCACAAAAACCTTTTTCAAAGGTCTTTGTGGCCTAAAGCTGTTGCAACCAAATGTTTATTTTGCTATTGCACAATGCACAGGACTTCTCCAAATTTGGTTTAGTTAGCAGTTTGTCTTAACATTCAAGGGTTTCGATAACAGTGGGAGAAGTGTAGCAACTAATGTAATGTAATAATGGTTCATGATATAATAATGGCTCATAATGTAATAATTTCAATGTAATAAAAGTTCATAGTATAATAATCGTCTCATAATGTAATAAAATCATGGACGCATAACGTAATAAGCGATTTGCGCATGATGTAGTAATGTAATAACTTATTACATGAAGAGCCTTATTGATACCGCTCATAATGTAATAACAGCTCATGAGTAATAATAGCTTATATAGTGAGAGAGAAGACTTGCATTATCAACATTTTTACTTCTGCCATCTATGCAGGAGTGAAAGGAAACACTTTCACCTTTGTCTATCCGTCAGCAAGATCACACATTTCTTCAAACATGGTGGAGCATTAGCCAACTAATATACTGTACCTCTGTCAAGCCTAACTGTTTAACGCATCATCCACCATAGGTCAAATCCATGATATAAAGGCCACAACTGCACACACTGGCAACTAGAATGCACTTAGGCAGAGGTCTGTTTTTGTACTGTAGTTCATGTAGTTTAATTTTCTTTGCAACAATAACTAATAATAACTCCAGCAAAAAAAAACACATTTAAAATGTTTGACTTTGACCATGACTTTATTTTTGTTGTCAACTATAATTTATGATTATGTATTATATTTGCATATTGTTTAGTTACATTTATTTGGACTTATGTTTTTACTTTGGTGTCCTGACAGTCTGTGTTTACATTTGAAGAGCTTTTGAGCTGGTTCATGTTTTCCAGGAAATGACAAATGAATTTCCAATATATGTTATCATTTTGTGAGTGAGTACAGAGTTTTGAGTCAAGCAGAAAAGCCACATAGGTCATAATGACCTTACACAAACAGCAACAACAGGTGTTGCGAACACAGCAGAAGATAGGGACACTTTGCAACATCTTTCTGCAAATAGCCTAGCTCTGACACTAGATCTGTTACACACACACATACACACAGGTGGTTGACGTGACTCTCCATTTTTGTGTTCCTGGTGTCAATTATAAATACAAATTTAAAATATTTAATTAAAATATCTGTTTTTAAATACAGTTTAATCTTCCAGAACTAATACATCTGCAAGTATTGAGCATTATTATTCAAATATGTAAATATTTTGTTTTAAACATGACATTTGTCCACTGGCGTGACTGTCCGGGGTAGAGTTGCTTATCTTAAAACTACCGTAATTAAATTAAAAATAGGTCTAAATACATTAAAATGCTTGAATAGATGTTATAGTAGTGTTAACTTAATGAAACTATATGTTATAAATCTTAAGGTGCCTGTACTGTTCTCTCTATGTGTTATGCTCTTGCGTGAACACAGATTAAACAGCCAGCCAAACTCCTTATTCAAGAGCCAGGAAGTGAGCGGCTTGCTCCTTTATTATCTTCTTACACATAAGTCAGCATTTCTGACTGCACTGAATTCGGTGTAAAACTAGGAAAGAAAGATACAAAAAAGTGTCTTAATAAACAGTCATGTAAATATCAGTATCAACGTGTTGACTGCTTCATATTAACTCAACAAGTATTAGCACAGCAGGCTAGAAAACAAAGCAACTTCGCAGGTAAGAATACACACTGCTGTCACACAAGCACGGCATTAAACCGTTACTTTTATACACAAAATACCCTTGAAAGATATCAACACATCTTATCACACCTGTAAACTATGTGTAACACTTACAACCATTGCTTTCTGAGAGATAACTGCATTGATGCGGCCGTGAGACGATGTACACACACTCGTTTTTCCTCTCGTTTTTACTTCCTACATCCGGTTCGGGAGATTTTCAAAATAAAAGCGCCGGAAATACATATAAACGTAGAAAACAGTAAATTAACATTTCAATGTCATTTTGAGTGTCTTTTAAACATATTAAACATATTCAGGGCAGAACACTCCCCGTCTGGCATTTACTGATGCCACTTAAGACTTAATTGTCCTGATTTGACCAATGGCTTTCCTTTGCCAGGAGTAAGACCACTTCAGTGACGGGCCTTAAGAATGTCTTTACTTTGTCATGTGATGTTGTCCTGACCTCAACTTTGCGGACTTTCCCATCACCGCTTGGACTGGTAGATGTGACCAGACCCATAGGCCACTCGTTGCGGGGGGAATCAGTCTGTTTAAGTAGCACAATGTCTCCTACTTCCAGGTTGCGACATGCTGCTGGTAAGTTGGGACGCTGGAACAGATCTGGTGGCCAGGTCGGCTGGATTTTGACTGCATCTGGTTTGTGGTCAAGCTCGTCGAGGATCAGTTCAGCCATCTCTACGGCCAGCACAGCTCCGCACAGTTCGAGGCGAGGAATGGTGGGCTCGGGTTGAGGAGCCAGCTTAGCTTTTCCGAGCACAAAGCCAACTCGACACTGTCCATCTGTCATGACAACTCTGAGGTAAGCTACTGCCCCTATTGCCCAGTTTGAAGCATCAGAAAAAAGACATAACTCTGTGTATGTGGCACTGGAGAGGGACCGTTGTATGTAGGAGCGGGGAATATGTAGTGCACTCAGGTCCTTTAATGATTCTTTCCATGTTTCCCATTTGTTTAACTTGTCTGCAGGAAGTTCAGTGTCCCACTCGTGAATGTCGGCAGAAAGTTCTCTGAGCAAGGCTCGCCCTTTAATGGTCACTGGCGCAACCAAGCCCAGTGGGTCGAAGAGGCTATTGACGGTGGATAGCACTCCACGGCGGGTGAATGGTTTGTCGTTGACTGCCACTTTAAATGTGAAAGTGTCAGAGTCTATGTTCCAGCACAAACCGAGACTTCTTTGCACTGGAAGCTCTTCTTTGTCGAGGCCCAGGTCTCTCAGGCCTGCAGCCAGGTCGTCAGGTGTGAAGGCTTGCATCACTGTGACACTGTTATATGCAATTTTATGCAGTTTCAGATTTGATTCTGCCAGCGAAGCTTGAGTGCGCTTGAGCAGATCGATGGCTTCAGTCTCAGATGGGAGGGAGATGAGCCCATCATCCACGTAAAAGTGTCGCTCAACGAAGTGGCGAGAGTCAGAGCCGTACTTTTGTTCGCCTTCTTGGGCAGCTCTCCGGAGGCCGTGTATCGCGACTGCCGGCGAAGGGCTGTTCCCGAACACATGTACTCGCATCCTGAGCTCCGTCACTTCCTTAGTTAGATCATTATCCTTGTGCCAGAGGAATCTTAAGTAGTCTCTGTGGTCTTCTCTCACCAAGAATCCATAGAACATTTGTTGGATGTCAGCAGTCAGTGCAACAAGCTCTTTTCTGAATCTGAGCAGCACTCCCAGGAGCGAGTTATTTAAGTCAGGGCCTGAAAGCAGGACGTTGTTAAGAGAGATGCCATCTTCTTGTGCGCTCGAATCAAATACAACTCGTATCTGACCCGGCTTTTGGGGATGGTACACTCCGAAAATGGGTAAGTACCAGCACTCTGCACTCTCAGGAAGAAGGGGAGCTTCTTCAGCATGTCCGTTTACAAAAAGCCTCTCCATAAAGGCTACAAACTGTTCTTTCATTTCAGGATTTTTACTCAGAGTACGCCGCAAGGAGTGGAGACGGGAGAGGGCTTGAGCACGGTTATTAGGAAGGCGTGGCCTGGGGGACCGGAAAGGTAGGGGAGCAGTCCAGCTGTTCTTTTCATCTCTGTGGAACTCCTTTTCCATGACCTTCAGAAATGTTTCATCTTCGAAAGACAAGGCTGGTTTGTCATCATTCTCTGTTCTCATGAACACACTGCATCCAAGCTTGTCTTGAGCTGCCACACCGTTGCCAGAACAGCTGGAGAGGTGAGTAGAGGTGCCGTGTCTGTGCTCCCCGCCGTAGCTCACTTTTTCTTTGACGCTGATGTGTTTCTGACAAGGCGTCAGATGGGATGGACGTCCATTCTGCAGGACGTTGGTCTTAAAGACGGCGACAGTGGGTTTGTGAGCACTATCAATACAAACTTCCCCCACTATAACCCACCCTAAATCCAAACGCTGGGCAAAGGGTGCATCGTGGGGCCCACTGATTTGTTGCCTCACCTTGTGGGCACGTATGAGGTCTCTCCCAGTAAGATCAGGATCTGCGCCTCAGGATCAGGCTCTGGGATGTAAGGCGCCACAGGTCTCAGGTGAGCGTGGGAAAGAGCGACCTCTGGTGAGGGGATTTCTGATCGATTGCTCATGATCTCATTACATTCAATGAGTGGCGGTAAGTTTAAACATACTTCACCATTTATTGCTTGTACCTGGAAACCGACTGCCTTCCTTCCAGTCATTTCCACAGTGCCGGCGCATGTTCTCATCAGGTAGGGTGAAGCGTTGCCTTGGATACCAAACAGCTGGAAAAACTCAGCTCTAGCCAGCGAGCGATTGCTTTGGTCGTCAAGGATGGCGTACATCTTGACTGAGCGTTCCTTTTGTCCTTGTGGGAAAACTTGAACCAAGCATATCTTTGCACAAGATCGTGCTGGGAGGCCTTCTCCGCAGACTTCAGTGCACCGTGACGTAACCTCTGAAGGCGTGTTGCTTTGCTGCTCTGTGTCTGGCTCAGTCACAGATGACGCTGCTGGTGAGAGGTGTATGTCTGGATGCATGGCTGTGCAGTGTCGATCACTCTCACACTCGTAGCAGTTCAGCTCCACAGAACAGTCTTTGGCCATGTGAGTTGCAGAGCAGCACCTAAAACATCGTCTGTGCTCTCTTAGCAGTCTTTTGCGTTCTGTCAGCGGCTTCATTTTAAAGGCTCTGCACTTTTCCAGAGGATGAGCTTTATTGTGAAGTGGGCAGTATTTAGCTGGATCACCACTGTTTCTCTTCTCCATCTCTGCTCTATACGTTGAGTTTGGACCTGCTGTTGCTGACAAGTCTGTCTTGTGGACGGCTATAGTTGTTCTCACACCCTCATGCTTTGCTATGGGCCTCTCATTACGGAAATGAGTGCGGCTGTTGTCCATCACGACAAAGCTGGGGTCATTTCTAGCTTTTGCCTCACCGTTGACAAGGTCAGCAAAGAAGGAGAACGGGGGAAAACTTACATCATAATGTGCTTTATATCTTGACCCAGTAGACAGCCATTTTTCTTGCAGGTTTATTGGCAGCTTTTCGACGATGGGGTTAACGCCCCGAGGTGTGTCAAGGTAGCTGAGTCCAGGTAAGTACCCGTCATCTTTGGCTGAGAGCAGCTCCATGAGCAGGTCACTAAGTTCTCTTAGTTTAATGTTCTCCCTTGAAGTGAGACGAGGAAAATTGTCCAACCGCTTGAATAGAGCGCTCTCTATCACTTCAGGGGCGGCGTAGCACTCTCTGAGCCTTGTCCAAGACATCTGAAGTGCGGCTTCAGGGTTAGTGACATGTACTGCTCGAATTCTTTTTATGTGTTCAGATGATTCCTTTCCTAGCCATTTTACCAGGAGATCTAACTCTTCACCAGCTGTTAGGTCTAAGCCTTGAGTGGCGTTATAGAAGGAGGACTGCCACGCTCTGAAGCTCTCAGGCTGGTCATCAAACTTGGTAAGACCTGTAGTTACTAACTCCCTGCGTGCCAGATATTTAGCAAAGTCTATCATGTTAGCAGCTGGAGCAATAGCAGAAGTCTTTGTGTGCGTTGGTGTTGTGGGTGAACCATCATGACGGTGGATGGGGCTTAACTCAGGGGGCTCCTGCGTTGACAGTGGCAGTGTCTTTTTTATATAGGGAGGGAACAGTGTGTCTGGGGCAGGTGTGTTAGGACTGAAGCTGGTCTGAGCTTGATGGTCCAGATATGCCTCTGTTCGCTGTTTAATTACCTGTGGTGAGACGTCACTCCTGAGGACACTGCCTATAGCCTCATATTCTGATCGTGCTGCAGCTTCCAAAATCTCAGCCTCTGCGTTAGCAGCAGCAGCTGCTTTTTCAAGTCCTAGTGCTTCTAGATCCGCTTCTAGTGTAGCTTTTTCCAAATCCAATTTGGCTCTTTGCTTTTTCAATTCCAGCTCTTTTTGTCCATATGTGACTCTGGTGCGTGCAGCTTCAGCTGCGGCTCTGGCCTTAGCAGCAGCGCTAGCCACTGAATGCTTGGAGGAAGATGTGCGCTTTGAGCTGGCCTCTGACGCTGCCTTTTCATCCTTCTGCGTTGTCTGGGCTTCCATAACTGCAGCAGGCGAATCCCTCTGATGATATGGTTTTTTACTGTACTGTTCTCTCTATGTGTTATGCTCTTGCGTGAACACAGATTAAACAGCCAGCCAAACTCCTTATTCAAGAGCCAGGAAGTGAGCGGCTTGCTCCTTTATTATCTTCTTACACATAAGTCAGCATTTCTGACTGCACTGAATTCGGTGTAAAACTAGGAAAGAAAGATACAAAAAAGTGTCTTAATAAACAGTCATGTAAATATCAGTATCAACGTGTTGACTGCTTCATATTAACTCAACAAGTATTAGCACAGCAGGCTAGAAAACAAAGCAACTTCGCAGGTAAGAATACACACTGCTGTCACACAAGCACGGCATTAAACCGTTACTTTTATACACAAAATACCCTTGAAAGATATCAACACATCTTATCACACCTGTAAACTATGTGTAACACTTACAACCATTGCTTTCTGAGAGATAACTGCATTGATGCGGCCGTGAGACGATGTACACACACTCGTTTTTCCTCTCGTTTTTACTTCCTACATCCGGTTCGGGAGATTTTCAAAATAAAAGCGCCGGAAATACATATAAACGTAGAAAACAGTAAATTAACATTTCAATGTCATTTTGAGTGTCTTTTAAACATATTAAACATATTCAGGGCAGAACAGTGCCCATTTACAATTATTATGACGCATTACATTTTGTCCGCAAAACTGGTGTCCACCTGGTGTGACGCCATTTTGTAGATATAAATTCGGCATTCATTTGGGCACCCTATTATCAAGAGGGGCCCTTCCTCATCCAGGAAGTACAGTAGACCTCACTGGAGCACATGGACTGCACACAAGGTGAGTTCTGTCTCAAATATTTTCGTTACATTGCTATTTCCGTGCACTGTTGGAAATGGGATCCATTCTGCAGTCCTTTGGTGTGACGTAATTAGGGGGCCAAGCCCGAGTAGGGCGTGGGACCGCGTTTTGCAGAGAAACGCGGTTCCCAAGCTCTGCTGGGCAGGGAACCCTATTGTTTTTGTTGGGCCTTTTATTAGGGGGCCAAGCCCGAGTAGGGCCTGGGACCGCGTTTTGCAGAGCAACGCGGTTCCATAGCCCTGCTGGGCAGGGAACCCTATTGTTTTTGTTGGGCCTTTTATTATTAGGGGGCCAAGCCCGAGAAGGGCCTGCTGGGCAGGGAACCCTATTGTTTTTGCTGGGATTATTATTATTCCGTTATTCTTTATTCTTCCATGCGTAAAAGTGGTGCTGCAGCCCAAACCGTAAAGGGTTTGGACATGCCACTTGCATGGCTTATCCAGGTCCATGGTACGTACGCAGACGAAAAAATTCAGACATGCCGGCCACTAGGTGGTGCTACAACAAAGGAAAACGCGTTTGGGGCTATAACTTCCGCACCGAAAGTCCGACACTCAAAAACTTCATATCCACACATGCACACAAGTCAGATGCATCTTTTGAGATAGGCCACGCACATTTGCGTATATATAGATTTTTCGCTACATCGCAAAAACTGTGTCAGTCACCAAAACATACTCCTCCTACAGTTTTCGCCCGATTTGGACGAAACAAAAAGCATTATGCTCTACTGAGTCCCACGAGCAAAAGTTGGTCAAATAATTTCTCTACGACCATCGGAAGACCAAACGGTAGCGCTTTAAAGATTTGCGAAAATCCCTTAAAAAAAAAAAAAAAAGGGATTTTCTTGAAACTCAAGGGAGACTATCATGGGGCATACCTGAGTCTATAAAAAAAATATGGCCAAGAAATTCCTATGTATGCCGGACTTATTAAACAAATGAGTTTTTCACTTATACTTCCTGTTTCGAAGTGTTTTGGTGGGAAAATTCAAAAAAGTGTCTTTACAATGGAGAGGTTGACAATTTGATTTTGCTATAACTCCCCAACCGAACATCGCACATTCAAAAACTTGACATCCACTTGTTTGGTACATTGAGCTGCATCTCTCTATCGAACATAGTTTTGCGAATGTCATCCATAGGGGGCGCCAAAACCACAAAAAGCAAAGAAAACGCGTTTGGGGCTATAACTTCCACACCAAACATCCCACTGTCAATATATCCACAGATGCCCACATGTCAGCTGCATCTTTTGAGATGGGCCACGCCCATTTGCGTATGGGATTTTATTTCGCTACATCGAAAAAACTGTGTCAGTCACCAAAACACACTCCTCCTACAGTTTTTGCCCGATTTGGACGAAACCAAAAGCATTATGCTCTACCGACTCCCACGAGCAAAACATGTATAAATACATTTTCTATGACCACCGGAAGACCAAACGGTAGCGCTTTAAAGATTTGCACATTAGCTACCTTGTACCAAACTGCTCCTAAATCCAAAACCATTCATCCTATTAACACCAAACTTCACACATGTGTTTGTCCTATGGTTCTCAGGTTGGTTCTACTTTTTCCTTAAATTGCTCCAAGGGGCCGCCAAACACACTCTTGAGCATCTTTCTATGCGATTTTTTTGCCTTTTGGTCTATAACTCCCAAACCAAACATCCCACATTCAAAAACTTTACATCCCCGGATTCCGTGAAGCGAGGGGCCGGCGCCGCGGACGACAACGCCCGATCCCGAGTCGCGTGGGAGGATTGGCCCCCGTTCACAACTGCTTGCAGTTCTAGTTCCTATTTTTCTCCGCGTAAAACTGGTGCTGCAGCCCAAACCGTAAAGGGTAGGGACATGCCACTTGCATGACTAGATCCAGGTCCATGCCTGGTACGCAGACAAAAAAATTCAGACATGCCGGCCACTAGGTGGCGCTACAAAAAAAGGAAAACGTGTATAACAAACCACACCGAAAGTCCGACAGTCACTTTATATCCACAGATGCCCACAAGTCAGCTGCATCTTTTGAGATAGGCCACGCCCATTTGCGTATATATAAATCTTTCGCTACATTGCAAAAACTGTGTCAGTCACCAAAACATACTCCTCCTACAGTTTTCGCCCGATTTGGACCAAACCAAAAGCATTATGCTCTACCGACTCCCACGAGCAAAAGTTGGTCAAATAATTTTTCTACGACCATCGGAAGACCAACCGCTAGAGCTTTAAAGATTCGATTTTTCGATATTGAACATTTCTTCTTCTTTTTATTTAAAATGGTGCAGCAGCCAAAACCGTAAAGGGCTGGGACATGCCACTTCCAAACCAAACATCCCACATTCAAAAACTTTACATCCCCTGATTCCGTGAAGCGAGGGGCCAGCGCCGCGGACGACCACGCCCGAGTCGCGCGGGAGGCTTGGCCCCCGTTCACAACTGCTTGCAGTTCTAGTTTAAGTATTGATCTGGACATTTTCATCCATTTAAATTGATAGACTATTGAAAATAATGTAAACCTTAACACTGTTAGTCAGGATTGAAGACTGTCTCTCATATAGCTAGGCCGCAAACTGTCCTTGATCTTGAAAACGTCCACTGGTGTGACAGCATTGTCCTATAGTGTGACATGAAATCAGAGTCACACTGGTGGAAATGGCTTTCACACCAGTGGACTTAGGCTCTATCAAGGGGTACAAAACCATCACTTTCTCCCTCCTAACCTCCCTCCCTCTATTCTAACCTCCCTCCCTGCCCCCTATCCCTCCTAACCTCCCCCCAAACGCCCTCGCCGTCTACCGGGCTCTGGATAATGGTGTCCTCCGTGACTTCTCACTACGCACAGTTTTTGTTGACGACATACTCATCTTCTCTTGCTCTCAAGAGGAACATATCCAGCATGTGAAACAGCTGCTACAAAGACTGGAGAACAAACTCATCGTCCAAGCGTTGAAGTGCAAGGGCCAATCCGAATAGTCTTTTTTGCATAGGAAATTTCCTTTCCTATCGGGATGACCTGGAAGTACTCGGCGGATAGGTGATCCGAATTCTCAAAATGCTTAGGAATGGCATAGGAAAGGAGCCTCAATTCATCCTTTAACCCTCCTTTAGCATAGGTTACTCCAGACCAACCTCTGCGAAAGGAAAGGAGATAGTGGCAGTGGTTGACACTAACGCTTGCCCGGGGCAACAACAAATAATGCACGGGCAAGTTGAGATTGTCTTCTGGTTGCCCAGACGGGCAAGTGGATTTTTTAGGGTTTGTTGATATAAAGGCTTTTTATTCAAGTGTTTAAAAAAAATGCAGAACAACCTTTGTTCCGCTAAATCTCACAAAATTAGATATATTTGCATTTGATCAGCGCGCTGCGCTCTCTCTCCCCCTCCCTCTCTCTGTCTCTCTCCCTCCTCTCGAGCAGCATGCATGTGTGTGCGCTCAGTTTCGCTGTCTACCTGCTGGTGGGAGCTGAAATCTGAGCTAAGCTGATCGGTCCCGTTAAATTATGTTAAATATAGCGCTTCTAGTCCGCAGTATCGTTATTCCTTCTTTTTATCAGGTATCTGGTCTGGTTTAAGATTGTCCAGTAAATATAATAAAGCGAAAGAAAAGGTCCGCGTCTGTCATTATTGCCGTCTTGGTGCCATACATCTACTTGCCAGAAGTGATTTCAGAGTCATAAAAATGTATTTCCGCAGATAAAAGGGAGTGAGTGAGCATTAATTAGTCCCAGATAAATATGGAATAGGCTATCATAATAGCCTACCTCCCTTAACCACATAGCCTTTATGTCATGCCTGATCATGCTATAAACGCGAATGTGATTATTCAGTTATTCATGCAAGAAACGGACATGTTTAAAAAAGAACTATCTTTGCTACTACCTTGGACATTTAGTTATGCACATTTGCATAGGCTACTTAATCCAGATAAAAGCATGCAGGTCTACATATGGGCGATCGCTTTAATAGGTTGCAACGGTATACTGAAATCACTTCATGACGACACGATGGGTCAAGATGTGACCGTTAGAAGTTCGTTATTTTTTAAACACGTACAAGCTCACATTCAGCTTCAGTCTGCGCAAGGATGAGTTTTCTGAGCCCCCCAAAACCAGGCCAGGTGCCTGGCAAAAAGAGGCCCGTTCTAGATTCTGCAGCACGACCAAGCGCTCCGAAAAAATATGAAACGACCCGCAAACGTAAGTTTGTTGATGACTGGAAGGTAGAATTTCCCTGGGTGCAGCACAATGCAGAAGAGAGCGTTCTCCTGTGCAAAGTCTGCAGGGAGTTCCCTGCCATTGCCGACCGGTAAGACTTCTATTTCACAACTAATGGTAAACATAGCCTAATTAGGGCTGCAACAACGAATCGATTAGTAAAAGCGTTGGCAACGAATTTGGTCATCGATTCGTTGAGTCGCGCGATTAATTAATTAATGAAGTCACTTGTAGGCGCGGCACTGTTTACATCCAGCCGCCGACAGGTTCATGCACACCCACAGCGAGCCTTCCGCACGTGAAGCGGTGCGGGAAAGCTATAGTGTGAGCGGCCACAGCTTGTATTTTGGTCATATCTAACACTGGACTGTAGGCCTATATAAAAGTGTTGTACCTTTGCTGTCTTTGGGTTAAAAAAACTCCTTCAACTCAGTATCCGTCTAGTCCAAAAAAACTCTGTCAGCTGCTGCTGCTGCTGCAGACGGTGTGCAGACGGGCTCGGAGAGTCGGCATCGGCACATCAACAGTCATTGAAAGCAGCGGCAGTAATCACACAACCGAACGGTGTAGAAAGTCCCGTCAGTTAAAAATAGTAATCCAGTTTTTAAATCCATGTTAAAATCGGAAGGATATAGAGCTAGTTAGCTTAAAAAAGTTAGCTTTTTTTGAGATTTTGGCGATTTTCCCAAGATGGAATTATGACCTGTTTAATGTCCGCGACCGATTAATCGATTATTAAAATAATCGTTAGTTGCAGCCCTAAGCCTAATTACGTTGGCATTAATGTTACATTTACTGGAATTCAAATGTATTTACAGGACAGCATCATTGTTTAATGGGTGCCAGTCATTCAGACAACCCATATTAAAAGCTCACGGCCAGAGCAAGCGCCATCTCCTCTGTGAGAACGCGCAACAGCGTGCATCACTTGGAGGTGACGCACCGCTGCCTCCGGTCATGAGGGGTGTTCTGCGGATGGAGGAAAAACTCCGGGAGAAGATGGTCAATAACATGCACATTGCATATTATGTAGCAAAAAGAGAGCAGCCGTTCACGGAATTCCCCCATCTCCGTGCTCTGGTTGCCAGAACAGGCGGCAATGTCCGATTGCTATAATAGCAATAACGCATGCAAGAGGTAAATTATTTCTTAAGAAAATATATATTGATTGACTTTATAATAGCAATTCATAATTACTTATACATATTCCATATAAATAAATGTCATTTATAGTGGTTATTTAAACATTGAAAATGAATCATGCTTAATAGTTTAAATACAAAACATTTAGAATATAAATAGATAAGATTAAAGGCACAATTTTGGATGAAAGTGTCAATGTCAAAGTACATTTTATTTTTATTTAATTAGCTTCCTTGGAGGAATTTTCGAGATAGAGCAGAAGAAACTAGTCCAGACCATAAACAAGGCTAGGTATCTCTCCATTATGATTGATGGGGCCACAGATTCTGCCAGGATGGAGAACGAAGTGGTGTTTGTGAGGCTCTTGGCTGCAGGGGGCCCAAAGAATATGTATGTGGGCATCCATGCAGTAAGACATGCTCATGCAGCAGCTGTCTTGGAGGCTGTTGAAACTTGTGAGTACATTTGTGTAGCCTGGTCATAAAAAAATATTTGTTATATTATTTGTAAAGCAACTTATGTAAAGGCTATCTTTATGCAAAAATAAGTAAAAAAGTCAAATATACAGTTTTTTATCTCTAGAAATAATGTGCTTCTGTTGTAGGCATGGACGAGGCAGGAGTGAGTGACTGGAAAGCCAGGCTTGTGGGGTTCGGCAGTGATGGGGCTGCAGTCAACCTGGGTTCCAAGTCGGGGGTGGCAGCCCGACTCAAGCAAGAGGTGGAGCACTTAGTTTCGATCCATTGTACAGCCCACAGATTGGAGCTCGGTGTGGTGGGGGCGATCAAGGAACACCCCAAGATGGCAAATTTACAGGAGGTGTTGGTTCATTTATATGACCAATACCACTACTCCCCTAAAGCAATAAGGGAGCTCCATCTTATTGCTGAGGCACTGGAGGAGAAAGTCCTGAGGCCCACTACACTCCGTGGCGCTCGATGGCTGCCGTACGTTTATCGTGCCGTTAAGGTATTATACAAACCATTATTTCATCATTATATGCCTATGTTAGTTGCGTTTGGCATTTAACAGATTTTCAACTTATGAACGGATATAAAAATCTTTGACATAACTATTGTTTCAGATCGTGTGTAACAGCCACAGGGTCTTAGTGG
This sequence comes from Ammodytes dubius, assembly GCA_026122265.1. NCBI lineage: Eukaryota > Metazoa > Chordata > Actinopteri > Uranoscopiformes > Ammodytidae > Ammodytes > Ammodytes dubius. The sequence goes on along the minus strand of CM047523.1, from coordinate 4,925,899 downwards.
CCCACTTTGAAGATATGGCCAGTCCTGAGCGCTCCCCAAAACCATCTCCTTCAGTGTCTGGACGAGCAAAGAAGGTTCTCTCCCTCCTCCTCGATCACGAAAGTGTTCTCTTCATGCACTTTATGTGTGATGTCCTGGAGCACCTCTCTGTTTTGAGTCAGGCATTTCAGCGAGACGACCTGACTGTCTGTCAAGCCATGAACAGCCAAGAGAGGTATTTATGTTTATATCAATGCTTCTTACAGATCAATTAGGAAATGTATTTAGCACTGCCATCCTGAATTTGAAAAAATACAATCTCTTTTATCTTTCAGGTGCTTTCTAAACCTGGTGGAGCTCAAATCCAGCATGGGCCCGGAGATGTCAAAGGTGGCCCAGGATGTGGAGCGTACAGGGACCTACAGGGGAGTGAAACTCCACAAAGTGGGGACCACGACACTTCTCATCACGAGAAAGGAAGTCATAGGTAATGTTTCACTTAAAGATTTGATGGCTAATAAAACTTAATTTATATAATACAGTAAATAAATCAACCTTTGTGCACTTATAAAATCACTTTTATTAATACAAAAAAAATAATAATAATAAACACTGCTCTACTCTTAACAGACTCCATAATCACACACCTCGAGGAGAGGCTGAATGACCTGCAGGAGGACAGTGTGGTGGCGCAGTTTGCGGTAATGGATCCTTCCTGTTGGCCTACGTCCAGAGAGGACCTTGGGGTATTCGGGAAGGAACAGTTCAGGAAGGTGACACAGCATTACAAGAAACTCCTTGAGAGGGCTGGGACCAGCTGTGAGGAGGCAGAAGCTGACTTTGCACTTTACAAGTCGTATGCAAGGAGTCGGACTCACAGCACAATCAGTGAGCTCTTTTTGGGCATTCTGCAGTGTGGTATGTTGACAATTCTTAATTATAAGAATTAAAGCCACAGTCAGATTTAGTGCCCCAGTTTTAAAATATAATATTAATAATAAAATAACCTTTTCTATTTTAAGAGGAAAAGAAGACCAGGTTCAAGGCCTTGGCCCATCTGATGGAGGTGTACCTGGTCCTCCCAGTGAGCACTGCAGGGTGTGAAAGAGGATTTTCCTCAATGAAGCGGATCAAATCGGACCAAAGATCCAGTCTGACACCCACCCAGCTCCAGATGCTGATGTTCCTCAGCATCATGGGTCCACCTGAGGACTCATTCGACGCTGATGCTGCCGTTCAGCATTGGTGGGGATCCTCAAAAAGAATAAGACGACCTACAACTAGTCAACAAGGGGTTCAGGAACTGGTGTCGTCAGAGGAGGAGGAGGAAGAGGAGGATTAAGTACACCTTGTACATTATGTTGTAGTTTAAGTTAGTTCTGTATGTTGTGTGTAATTTTGATATGCAAGTTAAAAAATAAGCTATTTAAATCTTTGTTTCATGATGTATATATTATATATATTTTATTTTTCAATTGATAGTTCATTTCACAGTTCTGTCTGTGTGTCATTGCTTGGCTGTATGTACAATGATACGTAGGCTACATGAATTGTTGTTGGTTTTATGTAAAACGGTATGATTAAATTATACTCTTAACTGTTTAATCGTTTTTGTTTTTATTTGGGCAAGTGAACATTACATTCGGGCAAGTCAAACATGACCTGCACTTGCCCTATGGGCAAGTGCTTTTGAAACCTTAGTGTCAACCACTGTAGTGGTATCCCACAATCCTTTACGGCGGCAAGATTTAAAGCAACAGGTCACCGCCGGAGTTTACCGACTACACGAATACGAACGAGAGGTAAAACAGAAAGAGGAGAGGAGAAGAGAGGAAAATTTAACTCGGCTAAAACAAAATACCCCCCCCCCCCCATAAAGATAATAAAGAACTCATAAAAGACCAACATCATAATAGTTATTTTCATAGCACATAATTTACACCATAAGAAAATAAAATACCAACTTCACATTTAATGAAGTTACTGGGGGCAGTTCATTTCAACATCAACATAAGTGTAGCCTCTTTTTATTCCACATGTGAATTGAAATTCAAGTGGCCTTAAATATTCCCCTTGGCCAAATCCGATCTAAGTGATTCTCACTCTGTTGGCGACAACCTGATTAAAATCAATATGAAAAGAACGCATGGATCAAACGAGCGCTTGTTGTAGTCCATTTTCGGGAATAGTGTAGTTTCACGCTAGTGACTCACGTCAGCAATACTCGCCGTCGCGCAATGACGTCGGTTAGGAAAAGTGGAGTCGAATTCATTTGAAACAGTGCTGTCTTTTCCTATGTTCGATAGGAAGCACCTTTCATCTCTCCTTAACCCCGATGACGTTTAGGGGTTAAGGTATAGGAAAGGAGGCTTATAGGTTAGGCGATTGGACTATTCGGATTGGCCCCAAGTGTCATGTGGATTCTTGGATTTCCTGGATACGTCATTGAGCGAGGGCAGGAGAGGACGGATCCCGAGAAGGTCCAGGCAGTGGCATAGTGGCCTCAACCTAGACCCTGATTGCAGCTCCAGCACTTTTTGGGCTTTGCACATTTCTATCAAAGGTTTGTCAGAGATTATAGCCGAGTTGCAGCCCCCCTCATTAGGCTCACCTCTCCGGCTGTCCCCTTCTCGTGGACCCCCAAAGACGAAGCGGCGTTCACTGAGCTGAAGGGGCGGTTCACTTCAGCCCCTATTCTCACTCATCTCAACCCTGCTCTGCAGTTCATGGTCAAGGTAGACGCTTCAGACTCCGGGGTGGGGGCGGTCCTCTCACAACACTTCACCGAGGATCTCTTGCTTCATCCCTGCGCCTTCTTTTCCAGATATCTGTCACCTACGGAGCACAACTATGACGTCAGAAACAGGGAATTGCTGCCGTCAAGTTGGCGCTTGAAGAGTGGAGGCACTCGATGGAGAGGGGAGAAATTCCCTTTATGGTGTGGACCGATCACATGAACATGGCCTATTCAGTCTGCCAATTGTCTCAATTCCCGCCGCCGGTTCCAGGAACCCGATGCCTTGTCACAACAGTTTTTCCTCCGATCAGGTCTCCATGCATCCAGACACCATCCTACCCTATGGCTGTGTGGTAGGGGCAGTCAGGTGGGACATTTAGATGCAGATCAGGGATGCGCAGAGGGAACAACCTGATCCAGGCATGTTTGTGCCAAGCTCAGTCCACTCCAAGGTCCTCAAGTGGGTGCATAATTCTTGTTTCGCTTGCCACCCGGATGTCAACCGCATCCTGTCCCTGGCTAAACGTCACTTCTGGTGGCCCACCATTGGAGACTGACACGCGCACCTTTGTACTCGCATGTACATTTTTAATTTACAATTAACATTCAATAAGTCCTCTCATCAACCCCTCCCTGTTCCTGGTTGCCCGGAGGAATCCCTTATCCTGGAGCACTCACCTTTCATGGATTGAATATTCCCACAACACCCTGTCAAGCGCAGCTACCGGTATTTCTCCATTCGAATGTTCCCTTGGCCATCAACCACCTCTGTTCTCAGCACAGGAGAGCGACATTGCAGTGCCTGCTCGCTTGATTCCTGCCCACCTGCACGCTACCTCCATTGTTGGCCTTCCACGCCCTAGCCTTGCCGTCCCCGCGGCTCGCCCTGCCCTGCCCCCCTTGGCTTTTGCTTTATCATGGTTCCTACAGCTTAATGCAAGTTAAATTTCAGACTTTTTAAGACCTTTTTAATGCCACTTGAAATTAAATTTAAGACCAACGACGCAATCAACAGAAAAAGAAAAAGGTATTGTCTCGGTGTTCAGACACCACAGTAACTCTGCTTTCAGCGTAGATGTCATTATCTGTATCTGTTCAACCAACAAAATAATCTGTATATGTATCTGTATTCGGATATGAAGCCAGAAATGGTCTGGGCTTATGTCTGATTTTTTTTTTTTTTTTCAATTATTGTCCCTTCAGTGCATCAAATTGATTTAATATTGGCATATAATTAATTATGAGATACATTTCTACCTCATACTGTACTTTTCATCTGTTTTGCTCTCTCATTATAAGTTATATGAACTGTCTGAGCCCCACTAGCCCTTTGACTGGGGGATATTGAACATACAGAATCTGAAACAGAACAGTATCACAGTAATTAAATGTGTCCGTTTTATTTAATTTTTTTCATCTCTTTCTCCCTTTTTATTTTTAACTCAGTTTAAAAATAGTTAAACTGAGTAAAACAGTTTTATGATATATCGATCCGAGATCTAATCGATCTATTTTGCCCAATTTATTTTCCTCTACTCTCTCACTCTGTCGCTCTCTCTCCCTTTTTTTTCTAACTTGGTTCAATTAATAATTACTTTGGATCAGGAAACAGCGTTTAGTGCTTTACAAGTGATCAACACACAAAGATTATACTTTTTTCAGCATATCTCTTAGTTATAAACAGATTGTATGAACTAAACAGGCGAAGCCTCACATATCGAATATTTAAAGATCGATTTTGTCTATTTAATAGCATTAAACAGCCCGCTGCCTGCTACTAGAGAGACGTGGTCCACGTTCAGAGGTTTGAAATAAATGAAAGGCAGGAAGGGCTGACGGTGACACGGGCTGCAGAAAATTCCAGCGAAATGGAGAGACCGCGGGTAACGGAGCCATGCATAAACACTGTCGGTCTTTCTCCTCTCCGCCACGGCAGTGGAGATGAACAGCTGATCGGTGCCACTATAGTTAAGGCAGCACGCGCTGCGTCAATTTAGCGCTTAATAAATAAATATTTTCCCCCCCGAATATAACGAGACTATTCGGGAAGTAAAAATATTCGGATCGATCTCATTATCCGTGCTTTTCCAAATAGCCTCTACATGTTCGGATTCGGGCTCATCCCTAGTAGGCTACGCGTGCAACCGAACATTGCTTGGAGATTTGGTGCTGCTGTCCCGGTTGTTGATATCGGAGGTGGAGCATGGAGGGGTGGAGGCGGTAGAAACGAGAGTAGAACAGAACAGGGAAATTTGTTGACAGCTTGATTTTGAGGCTTTGTGTTTCTCGCTGTGCATGTACACGCATGTACACCGTGCCTCGTATAAATAGCCGGGTACCGGTTTCAGCCAGGCAGAAAAATCCTTGTTGGATAGCCAAATTTCGTTGAATTTACACTTTCCCATGATGCGGGCCGACTGCTACTCATGCTACTGCTACCTGAGCGACGTGCGTCTGCTCTGAGTCACGGCCGCAAACAAATGTTTTGTTGGTTCCGCTCTCGTGATTGCGCGACATTAAACTATTCAGCAATTTATTCAAAAACAATAAATGTTACGTATTATTTTTAGATTTGAGACCAATTACAATCATAAAATCCTACTTAAAATTTTTAAGACCTTTGACAGATGGATTTAAGACTTTTTAATGCTAATTAAGGCCTTATTTTTAGATTTATGAATTTAAGACTTTTTAAGGATCCGCGGGAACCCTGTTTATAAAGAAAGCCTTTCACCATTCCTCCTTCTGAACGGAACAAGAAAAGTAATAAGCCAGGTCAATTTTATTAACATGTCCATGTTATCTTGCTAAATGTTTCGGTGGCCCCCAAGTTTTTTTTATGGGAATGTTAGTTTCTTCTTCTTCTTAATTCTGACTTTATTGTTCAAATAAAAACATTTTTACTTGAATTTGTAACTTTATTTTAATTAATTTTTAATTAATTTTGAAAAAGAAATAATAAATGAGACTTTTGTAACACCTTCTTGGTTTAGCAGATTTAAATTTCAATGTAAGACAATATTCTGGGCCAGATTGTTAGGTTCGACTACTAGAGCAGGATGGATGATTAATGAGACAACACAGTAAGATTAGTTTTATGATGTATTATTGAAAGGTTTATCAATAACAGTAGATATCTTCAAATCACATATATCTTACGACACAATAGAAAAAAATCAAATAAATCACATAACCTTGGGCCCAAGTAAAAAGAAAGGATAAAGAAAATGTACCCCGGGGTATTTTAACTCAGACCGTATGGTGTTAATCACACCAATAAGTTATGAAAGTTCCGTATAGAGTTCTCGTTGCACGGTATGCAGAAGAGTAGTGGCGTGCGAATCCTACCACTAGTGCAGGGCATTAGATAACTCACAGTCCAAAGAATTTCAACTCAATCTTTCATCACAGTGGATCCTGGTTCAGTAGTAGCTCGCCATCTTTGGACTGGATGTGGGTTTCGAACATCAAAAGAAAACCTGACCTGTATAACACAGCCAGAATAACATTCAAAAACCTGCATTCAAATTGCTTATTTAACAGTCAGAATAATTCAAATCTACATTCAATTGTCCTCATAACTCATGTTGCATGTATCACTTTACCATGATGCATAAACAAAAAGAAAATATTGACGAGGCATTTCTCTTACCAAAGGGAAAAGGAACACACTGGGGCTCTCCCGCAGCATCAAAATGGTGTCCGTGTGGCGCGCGAAACAACTAAAGAAGGCAAAAGCCTCTATTAAACCTGCAGTGTGTAGAATATTGGGTTATATTTCCCAGCAGATTTTGTAGAAAATAATTATAATATCCATAAGTACGTTTAATTTAGTGCATAATAGCTGAAAAAAAAGGTTTGAATAATTTTTTTCCCCTTAGAAAGGTCTGATATATGTCCATATTTCTATATATTTTGGACCAAGGCCTAGTGCCGCCATCTTGAAAGTGTCATAGTTGGAATGTCATCAGGTGCATTGTTTAAAATTTAGAATTGTTCTTGTCCTTTAAGGACACTGTAGCTTCTGTTATTATTCGAAAGGGTTGGGGTACCCAGGGAGCGTTGCATTCAAGAACTTTGTAGAACTTTCTTGATGATGTCATATTACACACTGCACCTTTAAGTACATTTATCACAGTTCACAAAATACATCTCAATGCACTTCAAAATGCACACAACCTCTTCAACATTAATCAAACTGGTATTGCTCTCATGAAATGTGAAAAACAAATTAACTACGTCGTGTAGAAAACACAATTTTTACAGACTCTCATATAGACAGGCTTAAACAGCGGCCATTGCCGTTAGCATATGTTTAGCTTCACACGTTTATGATTCAGACACAGTTAAACTCACCAAAAGAAATAAGGTAACTTCACGTCTATCCGAAAAGACAGTTAGTTAGTTTGAGGGTATTCTGATAAAACTCGGTAAACAAAACATTTGCTTGTTCGGTTAGAGCTCGGAGCATTAACGACAACGTGTGTGTTTCTCTCCGTCTCATCTCTCTTTCTGCGCAACTCACGGAACTCTCATGTAAACAACTACTCGCGCTTTACAGAGTTCAGAGTTCATACGTAAGAGTTTCAAAATAAAAGGCACTTATAATAAAATCAAGCTTCCTTTTCATACACTTAAAACAAAAAAGAGTTCTCTTAGTACAGCATTTTAAACAAGTATAGCTTTCATTAGCCTTACAATAAATGCTTTAGTAGCCCTTATATTGACAGGGTTACACTTTGTACAAAACAGGGGCTTACCAGTACTTTTTGTTGTCCAATCGTGTGACGGAATGTCCTGTTGTGTGACAAACTGAATTATAGTGGAAAAGCCATTTTACTGCACAAATTCATGTAAAAAGTGTTGAATAGTATAATAATGATATCATCACTATGCACATATAAGGATAGTATGAAGCTTCATTAGGTTTTATACTAATTATAATGAATATAATGCAGACGTTTGGGTAAAGTCCCTATGTGTACGTCTTATAGTAGCATAATAACATGATTGGGAATTTTTATTGGTTACTTTTGATGTGGGAATATTATTAGGACAAATTGATAAGGATTGTGCATATTTGTCTAATCTGTCATACAATCTCTGAATTAAATATTAACATTTAAAATGATGTCACACCGGTGGACAATATTTAGGACTGCCACACAAAAAAGTTAATAAAATGCTAAATAAATAATGGATTAAAAAGGGACATATTCAGTTTTAAGTTATTCACATATTAAGCAATATAATTATATGTAATTTGACATGCATTTTAGAAATATATTTTTTTCCACTTTGGATTTGAGTTCACGTCAACCACTATGCACTCACATGCACACTCTCACTCACACACAGGTAGACACATGCACACAGACACACACACCCAACTTGGCTGTTATAAGGGATAGAGCCTGGCCTCAAGGCGCGCGCTCACTCGCCTGAGGAAGATGACATGGGTGGTTCGGTTTCCTTCTCCAAGTTCGGTTGAGAGTAGGTTAGGTCTAGTAAGATCTGAACGAGAGGTTATGATTGTAATGTATAGGTAACATCTGTGTTGATAGGAGCTATGTCTACTAGCTTGTAACCTCGATGTCAACCTTTAATAAAGTAAACCTGAGACCTGATCCTCTGCTCTCCGCGTCTCCCTTGCCTGGTGGCGTCTGTCCTCCTAGTAGGCCTATCAAATGTCGTGGAATCAAAGGCCCACTCGGCCACGGTAATATCTTTATTCCACCTCAAGATAAAAAGACATACAAGAGGCATCATTGTGGAAAAAAATATTTTTCAGTTTTTATTTACATTTGAACAAAAAGTGACATGTCCAAAATTATTCATACCCTTTGCAAACTGTCACAGACTTTGTTCGGAAAGCGATACTAATGCCTAAGAGTATTAAACATTTTATTAGGCTACACTATTTGCATGTAGAACATTAACATAGGCTACATTTTATAATGCTATGAGTATATTAAAAATATGTAAATTTTATTTATTTTTTAATGTAGGCTAATGACAGTGTCCTCAATGTATATTATCTATTTATCAATATATAGGCCTATACTCTATCTATCAGTAAGAACTATTCAGCAGCTAAATGGCGAAGTGGGTATCGCGGTCGATCCACAACAGTGTCGGTGGTTGGATCCCCCGTCTCCCCGCCACATGTCCAAGTGGACTAATTGCTCCCGATAGTTAGCCTGTGTGTGGATATTAACGTGGGAATGGGAACAGGTTTCCTTGGACAATGAGTCTCCTTTTTCAACGGGATTTACCTATATAAATAAAGTAGGCCTATAGTGATATAAGCAAAGAAGTCAATTATATTCTTAACAAATCCATGACAAAAGTAGGCCTGCTGTCCTCTGAACCACACAAACGTATAGGCTCCAATATAATAGCGTCTGCGACTCATACCATTACCCACTAAACTAAAACTTCATTCCAACTAACTTTGTACTTCTGTTATAGTCTTTAATGGGATAGTTCTGCATTTTTTGAAGTGGGGTTGTATATGGTAGCCTACTGAGGCATAGCCTAGAGCAGGGGTATTCAACTAAAATTCAAATAGGTCCAGTTAGAGAAAATGTCCTCAAGCAAAGGTCCGGAACATCATAATGTCTAACTTGCGTTATGATTCAGTGTGATATATAGTGAAGTAGCCTAGTAGTTATATCAACGTCTGCATGTAATCAATATAGGAAGAACAATTCAAAAACATTTCAACAATATTTATTCTCACTTTTAAACAATTAAACAGATATATAATACTGAAGATATATGTATTATTTAAGGAGGTTCAACTGACTCAACTGAAACTAATCTCTTCATAGAAAAGAAGGGCTGCATTTAAAAATAAAATGGTGAAAATAAATATAATAATAATCTTAAAATAAAGATAAAATATATAATTCATTTTTGAAAAATAAAATAAAGTATAGCAGCAACTTCAGTGTCCCCTTTGTCTTTGTGAATGTTTTAACAGTTTCAACCAATTTAAAAAATATATATATTTCAACACCAGGCTTGGTTGCAGAACATAATGACTCGGGGTGCATCTGAGATTAGAAGGGGTGCAAAAAAAAATTAATTATGCAATTTGAGAAATATTCCAATGTATAATTTCTAAACTTCACTAAACCTACTATGTTTGTTTAACATAGTAATCTCCCACTTTGTCTAATACTGGATTTTTATTTTGCGATTTTGAAAAGCTCTGAAGAAAACTGTCAGAAACTAAACGATAGTTACGTATGTAACTACGGTTCTATGAGTTCCGGATGACCGCCAGAGGCGGTGCTTATAGCACTGGATATTCCATTGCGCGCATGCGCAGGTCGAGATCTTTATACCAACAAAGTCACCTGTGACACCCGGGTGACTCCAGGAATGTCTATATATTCCGGAAGTCACCAGAGGTTCTGTTCCACTGGATCTTCTCGCGGTGTCTGAGAAGTCTGAGTGACAGAGAACTCTGGCGGTCATCCGGAACTCATAGAACCGTAGTTACATACGTAACTATCGTTCTATTTCGTTCCTACTGACCGCCAGAGGCGGTGCTTATAGCACTGGATGACTTATACCAAAACGGTCACGAAGAGTACTCATCAATTAAGGGCTTGCAGCCATCAACAAGACAGCTGTCATTCCACCGGATGAGGTGCAGCAACATTTACTCTGTAGAGCCGCGCAACGTACATGATGAAGACCATGTAGCCGTGGCGCAAATGTCCTGCCGTGAAATCCGCTTCAAGGCAGCCCATGATGTAGCCATACTCCTGGTAGAGTGGCACTCAACGGCCAAGGCATGGGGAGCCCCTGTGCTCTATATGCATACAAGACCACATCCACAAGTCAGTGGGAGTGTCTCTGTTTGGACAGGGCAGCCCCCTCCCTGCGGCTCCCATAGCAGACAAAAAGGTATTTGTCTTACGCAAGCTGGTTGTTGCCACAACCTATGCCCTAAGCGCCCGCACCGGGCACAGTGGGTCTGACATTCTTTCTGCACCCCCTGGTGAGCCCAGGGGATTGAAAGCAGCCAACTCGATCGATTGGTCTACATGGAGGAAGACAATCGTTTGGACAGGAAGGATGGATTTGGCGAGAGCACCACTCCTGACCCTTTTACACGCCAGCGCAAGCACGCCTGGCTTACTGACAAGGCATGGAGTTCACCGACCGATTGCAGTCGCAATGGCAAGGACGAACGCCCTATTCATAGACAGCCGCGTCAGGTCTGCCTGACTCAGCGGCCCAAATGGGGGTAGACCTAAGGCCCTCAGGACTACTTGCAAGTCCCATGAGGGTGCCCTCAGGGGTCATGGTGGCTGAATGAAGCCTCTGGCCTCCCTTCAGAACTGCCTGACTAGGTAGTGGGACCCTACCGTCTGGTTATCCACCCCTGCATGTGCGGCCGATATCGCAGCCACATAGACGCACAGGGTGGAAGCAGCTCTCCTGCTGCCCAACACAGACTGCAGAAAGTGTGGTATCACCATCACTGAGCAGTCCATGGGACTTCGCCATGTGCCATGCACCACTGTGAAAACAGCTTCCACCTGTTTGCATAGTGCCATGTAGTGGAGAGTGCCCTGAAGTCAAAAACGTATGGACCTCTGACTGGTCGCAATACGTCACAGTGGGTCCTGGCTACCAGGAGCCCCACGCACAGCTGCAGGCGCCCCGAGTTCGGGTGCCACATGTGTCCGCCTACCTGAGACAGAAGGTCCTGTCTCCCTGGAAGGCACCAAGGCTCTCCTTGAGGAGTTTAGTAACGCTGGGATCCATGGCCTTCCTGGCCAATGTGGAGCCACCAAACGTAGGCTGTAACTGCAATGCTGGACCCCATCCAGTGTTGTCAGTAACAAAAGAATTGTAGGAAATGCATAAAGCAGGCTGACTGGCCAAGCGTTAGCCAGAGCATCCTGCCTTAGGGGACTGGTCCTCTCCATCTAGGAGAACCCAGGGGAACAGTGGGTCATCTCTTCGGAAGCAAAGAGATACGCCACTGCCCTGCCATACTTGTCCCAATCATGCCCACCACCTCCGGATGGAGTCTCCACTCCCCGGGGGTGGCCCTTTCCTATCGCTGTGTTCCGGACACCTGGAACTTGGACAGCTTAGATAATGATAATTAGATAATGCTGAGGTCAGCATACCTATCAATCGAAGGAAGAGGCTGTACTCCAGCAGCCTCCATTGCCTGAAGTGCTGTAGTAGCCGCTGAACGGTAGCTACGCGCTATGGAGAAAGGCAGGCTCGCATGGCCGCCGACTCGAGCACCAGCTGAGCTGTAATGGTGGCAGGGATGCTGCCACACACTGTTTAATATACGCAGAGCCAGGGACGCCCAACGGAAGAACCCTGACTGGTACACCTTGCCCAGAAATGCAAAGGGGAGGACCACCTGTGACATTGGGCAGTAGGGACTTGAAAGTAGCATCTTTCAGGCTATGACCCCACCCAGTCCGCCTGAGCGATAGATTGGAGGACCCCTGCAACACGCAGCATGGGGAAGGAAGAATCGTGAGGCACTGACTCCGCCGTCTTAGTCCAGAACGGGGCGACCCCGCCCACCTCCTGGTACATAAACTTCGGTTGAGTAGAACCTACCGAGCATCGAGTAGCACCCCCAAGGACTCTGGGGGAGGGCGGAGACTGGACGCCGACCTCCTGGCGCCTGAAATGCAGCTGTAGCGCAGTGTTACGGCGCTGTACAGAATGTGCTGAGAAGCACTGGCCCCTTGATTGTCCACCTGAACGTGGATGAAGCTATTGGCACGGGGTACCACAGAGGTTCCCGGCCTGGAATCAGGCAGAGGTGCACGTCGCAGCGTGCAACTACTGTCTAGCCTGGTCAACCTGAACACTTTGCTCTGGGACCTGAAGAGCAGCTGGCCGAACGTCTGGCCTGGGATCACTGGAGAGAACGGAGGGTCTGTCGACACACCTCCGACTGGGACGACTGCGCCAGCCAACCTTGGCGGCGCGCCACGTCACAGCTGATCAACCTGCCTAGCCCTTTTCTTGTGAAGCGACCTTGGGTACCTTGAAAGGCGCTATATAAATTCAAATTATTATTATATTAGCTCCCTAAGTCATAATGCAAAGTCTGCAGTGAAGCATCACTGAGAGTCCGTGCTGAGTGACCAGCACCTGACCCCTGTATGGTTTGCGACCGAGCCAGGACTGTGTGAGAAAGCAAATTCCCAGATGGCCCCCACAGGCAGCAATGTCGTAACTCCTAGTAAGGAGGTCGCCTGAAATCCGGCACTGGGCCGAGGGCCGGAATAAGGCTCAGAGGGAGGCACACAGAAACGGAGGATTGAGGGCCTGCCGAAAGAAGGCATTTGTGGGTGCAGATGAAACCAGAGCTTCATCTAACCCCATACTTGGCGAGTCACGGACAGACACTGACTTTCTAGCCGAGCTGCCCACCTGTAAGAGACTACAGGACGCAGCTGTGGACAGCATGTCATCCCCCGAGTAGGAAGGATGCACAGCCGCAGGTTATTCACTGCACTGGTACCATGAACTGGTTGGAGGCTAGTAGAAGAGCCTCTACCTAGCAACCTAAGTGCCTGAGACATGAAACTATAGTTCATGCATGGGTTACCTGACAGCGCTTCCCTCAGGTGCTCAACCCTGAGACCTGCAGGGCACTTGTCATGGCCCTGTATGGAGGTCATGTAAGGCGTAAGCTGGCCACTGTTGAGCCAACGAAATATGCGTCTGACTACACAATTATGGGCGCTTGACATAATGGCAAACTTAATTACCCTATTTCAGTAACTAATTAGAAATAGCAAATTAGTTAGTAGGCTATGCAGCCGGGCTCTAGGTGAGAGCACCGAGCACCGGTGTGCAGCCCAAAATTAACCCCTTGAAGGCGACTCTGCTACCCGCAAGCCGCCTACTGGAGGCAAATTAACGCAGGCTTAGGCAATCGCGCCCTAGGCGAGAGCACCCGAGCACGACGCCCCTGCAAAACGATAATGAAGTACGCAACTGGCCTAGGCGATACAGCACCCAAGCAGCAGTGCAGCAAAGCTAGCAAATACCGCGGCGGCGGCTACTGCCCACGCCGCTCACTGATAATCAAAGTAAGCAACCGGCCCCGGCGAACTCACCACCCGAGCACAGCGCAACAGCTAGCAGAATAATTAGAACTCACCGTGGCGGCGCTATCCCAGCCGCTCACTGGCAACTAATCAAGTAGCACTGGCCTAGGCGACACAGCACCCAAGCAGCAGTGCAGCAAAGCTAGCAAAAAGAAATTAGAACTTACCGTGGCGGCGCTAACCCCAGCCGCTCACTGGCAACTAATCAAGTAGCAACTGGCCTAGGCGACACAGCACCCAAGCACTAATGCGCCTTAATACAGCGGCTAATACAGCGGCGGTGCAAACCATAGCGCCCCCGCTAGAATAGCACATTGGCAGTGTAACCATGCCGCCCCCTGGCGAGCAAGTTACAGTAGGCTAGGCAATCGAGCTCTGGGCGAGAGCCCCCGAGCAACAATGCGACCTGTTGTGTAAAACTATGCTGCCCACTGGCGAGCATAATTACAGTAGGCTTTAGGCAATCGAGCTTTAGGCGAGAGCACCCAAGCAACAATGCAACCTGTTGAGACAATTAAAATATGCATCCGATTAAGGTATGCAACCAGGCTTCAGGCGAGAGCAACCGAGCCACGGTGCGACACCGCTAGTATAATACAGTGGCGGTGTAAACCATGCCGCCCACTGCGGGCAAATGCAGTAGTCTGTGCTGACACGACAACGGTGTGACAGCCAAAATAACCCAGTGAAGGTGCTCCTTGGAACCCCAAGACGCTCACTGGCTAGTAGCAACTAACGTATATGCAACCGGGCTTCAGGCGAGAACAACCGAGCCACGGTGCGACACCGCTAGAATAATACAGTGGCGGTGTAAAACTATGCTGCCCACTGGCGAGCATAATTACAGTAGGCTAGGCAATCGAGCTCTGGGCGAGAACGCCCAAGCAACAACGCGACCTGTCGAGCCAATTAAAATGTGTAATCCGAATAAGGTATGCACCCGGGCTTCAGCGAGAGCACCCGAACCACGGTGCGACACCTCTAGAATAATACCGTGGAGGTGTAACTATGCCGCCCACTGGCGCTAGCAAGTTACAGTAGGCTAGGCAATCGAGCTTTACGAGAGCGCACCCACGACCCCCTAAATAACACAGTCCATATTCAGTTTACTTAAGAAGGGGACAGTGCAAATCAATAAACCACATGATCATACATGGGTTAAAAAATGCTAGAATTAGCCAAATGCTATTCAACGAAGGCTATAGGCAATTGAGCCTTAGGCGAGAGCACCCAAGCAATAATGCGCCTTAATAACACAGTGACGGCAACGACGTTCACTGGCGAGCATAGGCTACAATTAAGTAGCCTATGCAGTCAGGCTAAGGCGTGAGCTACCGTGCAACACGGCTATAATAGCACCGCGGTGTGAACTAAGCTGCCAACTGGCGACACACTACAGCAGCCTACACACGGGCAACAGTGTGAGACGGCTAAATAACACGGTGGAGGCGATTTAGGAAACTAATTCGTCCACCGGCGCAGCATACAGTGTATACAACAGCATACTAGTGTGTGGCACGGCTCACCCACTGCACTAGCAAATAAAGTAAGCTATGCAACGCACAGTGAAAGAGACTTCTGACCCGAAGCCGCCTGACGAGCAAATTAAGTAGCCTATGCAACTGCTCTAGGCTACTCACACTGCTACACAGTACTGTGGCTGTCGATTAAATCAGAGTAAGCACCGGTCGGGGCAACGTAGCACCCGATCAACAGTGCAACAATGCTAGAAAGACAATACCTTCGAGCATACAATTAGCAACCGGCTAGCGAAAACACACAAGCAACGGCGACAATGCTACAAAGTACTATGGCGGCTCACCTGACGAGCAAATTAAGTACTGTGGCGGCGGCCTGGTACCCCCAAGCCGCTCGCTGTCGATTAAATCAAAGTACGCACCGGTCGGGGCGAACGTAGCCTCCGATCAACAGTGCAACAATGCTAGAAAGACAATACATTCGAGCATACAATTAGCAACCGGCTTAGCGAAACACACAAGCAACGGTGCGAACGAAGAATAACACGGCGACTGTGAACCCAGCCGCCGCCTGATCTAATCAAAGCAAGGTGGAAAGGTGATATTAGCTTCCGCGGTAGCCCCGGGCTACGCGTAGCCTTCACACTACTCACCCTGACCGGCCGTAGCCAAGTCTAACGAATTGCTGTCGCAGCCCTTGGTGGTCGAAGTCAAATCGAAGCACCAACCCTCAGGGTACGAGCTACTTGCGACAAGCTAGTGGTATATTTAGCACACAACAATGTGTGCGACCTGCTCCGCGAGAAAATAGAAGGAACAGAACCTCTGGTGACTTCCGGAATATATAGACATTCCTGGAGTCACCCGGGTGTCACAGGTGACTTTGTTGGTATAAAGATCTCAACCTGCGCATGCGCGCAATGGAATATCCAGTGCTATAAGCACCGCCTCTGGCGGTCAGTAGGAACGAAATAGAACCCCTGTAGATGGGTCTGGGGGTATCCCCCCCAGAAGTTTTTTTGTGTTTTTAAAATGTAATCGGAGCATTCTGGTGCATTCTGGGGAAAAGAATAAAAGAAAAAGTCAACATTTAATATAGTTAAGATGAATAGAAAAATTAACAAAACAACATAGGCTAACTTGCTAGCAGCCAGATGCTTAACAACTGGACTGAGGACGGATGACCACTAGCTTTCGCTAATGTTAGTGGGGCTATAGCCAAATATCTTGCTAAAAAATGAACCTTTATTTATAAAATTCTGCCATTACTAAGAATATGTAACACTTAAAATATAGATAATTGAAACTACATACAAAATGTTTTTTTTGTTGTTGTTGCTGTTGTGGGCAGTGCTGCTGGCGATTGGTGATGATGCATGTCAATCTCATGTCTGTGTCATTCACACATAGGACTACATCAGGGTAATAGGGAGTCCACATGATTGTACCTTGACCGGTTTTCACCAGTCTTACAAAAGGGGAAAAAACTCAGCTGTTGATCGCTCGTTAACTCGCTCACCCGCTCGCTGACACACGGAGCCGGTGAGCGAGCGGGCGAGCGAGAGAGAGTAGCACCTTAGCAAAAACTACAGCAACTACATATATATTTTTTAAGTATATTTATAAAACAATTCAGTTCGCCCTCTTTCCCTAATTGAGGATGCAGAACTAACATTTCAATTGAGGGTGCAATGCATGTTTATGCACCCCTGTAGAACCGGGCCTGCTCAACACCATTACAATTGAACAGTTTTAGCTTCTCTTTCTTTCCCTCTTTTATCCCACTCCCCCACTTTCTGTTGTTCAGTGAGAGAACTGAGCTCTAGCTTGTCCTGCCAGGAGTTTAAATCTGGGCTGGAAGGATGTCAGGGCCATTCTCATGCACATGTGCAGGTGCTCATTGGTGAGCCTGGAGCGATATTTACTTTTAATTATGTTCATGAGACGGACTGGTTTTGTGTGAAGAATGAACATGAATGAGTCTGTCCATTCTGGATTGAAGGCTCTGTTTTCGCTGTCTACTTTGCTCTTCTTAGAGAGCGCCATTTGTAGTTATTTGTCTGTCTCCGGCTCACTCTGTCTCTTTTCTGTCTCTCTGTATTTCTCACTCTGCTCTGCCTTCTCCCGCTGCGTAGCCTACTCACTCTCCTCCCGCTGTCTGATCGGCCTTCTCCCGCTGTCTCTCACTCTCCTCCCGCAGTCTTTCTCACCCTCTACCGCTGTATTTCCCACTCTTATCTGACTTATTTCGCTGTAATTCTCGTAATTCTTGCACTTCTCTCTGTCATCTCTCGCATGTCTCTTCGTCTGTGAGCCAGCCTGAGCCGGGAATGCACAGATTCGATTGGCTGAGTAGCAGGAGGCAGGATGGCTTAACTCGAATGCAATTGGTCGGTGGATTTCCTGAGTCTCTAAACCAGTACCGTAAAGTCTAGAAAAGCTGCGCCGGTCAAAATAGAAGCGCCCCGTCAAAAATTTTAATTGAATTAATTTATTGACTACAGGTCCGGGTCCGTATAGGACGGCGTCTGGGTCCGACCCGGACCGCGTCCGCCTGTTAGTGACCCCGGCCCTAGAGGAAAGGTGGCCAACACGTAACCATGAGATCTCTGGTTCAATCCCCTGCATTGGACAGGAGGGTGTTAGTTGTAAAACTAGTAATGGCTGGTATTAGTTCGGTGCCCACATTTCTACCATTGTGTCCTTGAGCAAGACACTTAACCCCAAACTGCTCCAGGGCGCTGTACTACAGCTGACCCTGCGCTCTGACCCCCTCCGAAGTGTGGTAACTTGAGAGGGGATAAGCGGAAAGACAAAATTCAAAATTCACCTTTGGAAATCCTATGGACCTGACAATATTAGTTTAAAGAGGAATATGATTTGTATGGTCAGGACTGAAGTTTAAAAAGAAATGTTTTAAAAGAAATAATAATACATTCATATTATTATTATATTTTCATCAATCCTAAACGACCATGAATGTCCCTTAGGAGGCAGAAGAGGCTCAACAATGTAAACTTTCACTGCAAAATAAAATACAAATGTATTGAAATCAATATTATTGCTGATTCTTGACTTATACCACACTCTTATAATCCACTTAAAAAAATCCAATTTGCACTATTGCTTTTAATTAATGTTTTGTGTTTAAAAAATAATAATAACATCATGTAAAGCAACTTGCATTTAAAGGGTTAAAATCCTTCAAAGAAAGATGAATATTGTTTGTATGGTCAGGATTTG
Source organism: Ammodytes dubius (assembly GCA_026122265.1). NCBI lineage: Eukaryota > Metazoa > Chordata > Actinopteri > Uranoscopiformes > Ammodytidae > Ammodytes > Ammodytes dubius. The sequence continues at coordinate 4,907,342 of CM047523.1, read as the reverse complement.
TATAGAAAAGGAATATTTAAAAAAAAATATATATATATATTCATATCAGTCCTAAATGATCATAAATGTCCCTTAGGAGGCAGAGTGTGAGTTATGTTAAGGATGCACCAAAGGTTAATTTCATTTTTCATTTAATTTATTTATCTCGAGAGACCAATTTGAGTATTTAACCATACTTAACTTAACCAGTTAAGTATGTACGTTTTACATTTTATTGGTATGGTTTCACAGGTTCACTCCTGAATAGCCACCATGTAAAAAAAATAATTTCATTTTTTGGGGGTAACTAATTTGTTTGGAAATATATAGGCCTAGGTTATTTGTTTAGGTTGTTATCGCATCCACACTCCATACCAGTAGGTGGCGGTAATGCACCAAAAAGCTATAAATGCCTAGCGAGAAAAAAACATAAAAATAAAGAAAAGAAGACGAAGAAGAAAAAGCTCTAGCATGATTGTGACATACCGGTTGTTAGCTTGACTCAGGACTTATAATAATAGGTCTATTGTTAGGACACTGAACTGAAAGTCTCTACACAGCCCTGGCTTTTTAATGCGTGGCAAGCCGGCTACTCCCTATCAACACACGTTGTGTCAAACGCTTTTGTTGTTGAGGTTTTTTGTCAACTTGCAACTTCCTGAACTGATACTTCACCAGTTGCTGGAGAGAAAAACAGTTCCACTGTGGACAGGGTAAGAGGCAGAGGCTGCCACACAATGGAAATATTCGTTCCTGTCTTACATTAGCTTTTGAGGCTAAATAATCTCCATTTAGACTTACCTGCTACACATTATGTGAAAGTAACGATAAACTTCATTCAAAGCTCTTGTAGGCTTCTTCAAGCTCTTATCCGGCGTTTCTAGTGGCTGTAGATGTAGTTACAGGCACTTCTGGACCAGAGTTTCTTTAAGAACCGAACATTACATTTAGTTTGAAACATGTCTTTGGTCCTGCCCAAACTAAGATTAACAATTTTGGGGAAAACACTAGGAGTCACATGCAGCAGATTATTGGGCTGCAGATCCCATTGACATGTGTGTCACTTTATTTTGATGATCTACCAGAAGGAATAATAACCATAGAAACGTCTTGATGTGCCTAAACAGTGTGTATTATTACGTGTAATATGCTATTGGAAGAGTGACTCCCAAGACACTTAAAGTCTGTATGAAGATTCAGGGTCACTGTATCTTCAGCCAGGCTGAAACCCCGCTGAGGTGTTGCGAGTTACATGATGTGGAACTTTCTTTGAATTTACTGTAAAAATCATTTTGTCATCATGTTATTTTGGACCCAGGCCCTGCTGTGTTTACCATCATACCCCCCAGGGGAGGGGGGGGGGGGGGGGGGGGGGGGAGGGAGGCTTCTGATACTATTATTCATTTGAAGGAAAAAATCACCACTCATGGGATATTGAATATTCTTCGGTCTGAATAAAAGCATAACTTGACTCTCTTTACTGTCTTCTAGATCTCCGGTTCATTGTCCTGGTTGGGAGCTAGGTGTTAACTGAGAACACAGGTTGGTGTGTCTGTACCAGTGGAGAGTGAGTATTGGAAGGCCTGAGGTTCACGTCTGCTGCCCACACCACCAGCAGCAGCAGCAGCAGCAGCAAGCAGCCCCACCATGGTGAGCAGAAGAGCCAGGATGGAGGTGCTCAGGGCCCTGCTCAGTGAGTGTCTGTCTGCAGCCGCCCAGGAGATCTTCAGCCTGGTAGAGAGAGCCATGGCTGAGTGTGAGGGAGAGGGAGAGCTGTCCTGTTCTCAGTGGGTGGTGGACAGCCAACACACACTACTGGATGCTGCTGCTGCTGCCAACAAGACACACAGCAGCACTGGTGAAGGTCAGTGAGTCTATTCTCAAGAAATCATGACTAGCCCTGCGTTCCGAATCGCATACTTCCTACTATTTAGTATGATAGAAAAAAGATTTTGGATGTCCCTATTCTTGTGGCCAGATTTAGGATGGTTAGAAACGACCCGGATGTCTACTACATCGGGCCAAGATGTTTGTTGAAAACAGCATGCTATTTGGGCGATTCTGACCCATAATCCAGTGCGCACGTGGGATGCAACGGATATAAAAGCAAGAGGCAAGATCAAGGCGCAATTTTATGATGAAATAAATAAGTAAAAGTATGTCCCAATAGTATGCCTACTGCATCCTAACTAGATTATTTTTATCGTCGGATATAGTATGTAGAATAGAAAAAAGAAAGAGTATGTGATTCGGAATGCAGGGTAGAGCTCACTTTGGGTTAGTGATGTCAATTGATTTATCTGTTGTCAGACTTTCACATGTTTTTATTGCATACATTTTTGTGGTGAGGAAGGGGGAGTTCTATTTAGTACAGCAATAGTGCTTGTGGATAAACTTGTGTTCCCAACCTAAAAAAAGAACACCTTTTCATACTAATAGGGGACACAAAGAGGATGTCTCCCATATATCTCTAAATCCTGGAAGTCTCGGAATATATACACAATACTAAAATGACTGTCTCTTGGCTGGAGTTAAAGGAGACTTAGTCTGGATGGGACACACATGATGCCAATAGAACATTACATTATGTTACAGTGAGTAACATCACTTTTCATACAAGCTTTCATTGTGTCAAAGAAAAGTAAGGAAATTATTTAAATGCATTATTAAAAAAAACAAAACAAAAGCATTTATATACAAAAAATGTATATAAATAACCACACACCACACACACACACACACACACACACACACACACACACACACACACACACACACACACACACACACACACACACACACACACACACAGCTGTTAAAATGTTCTAATACCAATCCAATTGGTTTGATTTAGTGAAATAAATATTGCCTTCTCCTTTTGCTTCAGACTCCCTCCACACATCTGCTACGGATGTTCAGTTGCAGTGTGGTATGAGCGCCAGTGTGTGCTGGGAAACACAAGACCCCACGCCACTGCAGGGGCCGTCCACACAGGCCTGTCCCAAGGTGAGCCACCCTCACACAGACTCCTCTCTGGCCCCTGGAAGCCACCAGGACGTACCCACAGGAGGGGATGTCCACGTGAAGCAGCAGGGTACAACAACGCCTTTGAAGATCCTCCAGGGGACCAAACCCTTCCGCTGTCCCATCTGCCCCAGCGTCTTCTGCTCCAAGAAGACCATGGTGCGCCACATGAAGAGGCACCCCGACGTAGAGTCCTCCTCGTACCGCTGTCAGTTCTGCGAGCGTCACTTCCGCCGCAAGTCCGAGTTCATCATCCACACCAGGACCCACAAATTCACCCTGGCACGCTGCTCCGACGAGGGCTACGAGCACAGGGAAACACAGGCTCACTTCACTTCATCTCCACAACCTGCCAGCCGGCTTCAAGAAGACTCCAGACCGCATCAATCCGGCCTCATCAAGACATCACCGGCTGAAACCAGTCCCTACGATAAGAGTGAATTCGACCAGGAGTCTCTGCAGCCGCTGTGTCTCTACCAGATCCAAACTGTGGACGACATAGACAAAAACTCCGCCTCCACACTTCCATTGGATGGGATTAAAAGTGAGCCTGGTGATGCAGTGACGGACAGCCACACCACCACGGGAGAGCAGCCCCTCCCCTCACTGAGTCACACACGTCAACAACAACAACAACAACACACACAGGTCAACCTCAAACGCCTCACCTCCAGAAGAGCGTCGGGGAAATCCAACAAGCTGGTGGTTCAGTTTGAAGTGGGCACGGCGCTGAAGCCCTACAAGTGTCCCTGTTGTCCCAAGTGTTTCTCCCTCACCAAGACCCTGATCCGACACTTCAAGATCCACGCCGTCAACAAGGAGTACCAGTGTCAGTTCTGTGACAGGCACTTCTGTCAGAAGTCTGACCTGGTCAGCCACACCAGGGTGCACACGGGAGAGAGGCCCTTACCGCTGTAGCCACTGTCCCAAAACCTACAAGCAGAATAGCCAACTCTTGACTCACATGATGACCCATACGGAAGAGAACCCACTCTAGAGCTTTTCTGCCCCCCCGGTACAAACAGTGGACACAGCCCCCCCCCCCCCAAGACTGTAGCTTTGGTCAGATGTCCCTCATAAGACTGTATTATGCAGAGCCACACAGGCCCTTTATTCCAAATCACATACTCTTTCTTTTTACTACACTACATACTAAAGTACACAACTGTTTTAGGGCCCACGGGGGAGAAAGAAAATCAGATAAGGAAGATTTTCTTTTCATTATGTCATGAAATGTCAAGAATAAAGACGAATACTACAAAATGCTATTGGAGTTAGTGGGGCATTTATGTATTTTCAGCATTCTACAATTGACGTGCATCTATTGGGATATCCTAAATCTTGTTCTGGCATACTAAATAGTATGGAAGTATGGGGATTGGACTATAGTCCGAGGAGTTTGCAGCACGGCCAGGTGTGTGTATTTTGGGAAGGCAACAGTTTTGTACCGTGTCAGTGTGTCGCCATACTTGTTTGCTCTGTACTAAAATGATGGAAGTTACTGAGCTATACCTTACCTGAATGAAACTGGACTATGCACTACGGTGAGAATGCACCGACAACACAAATAAATGGGTCACAGCACTCAAAGAGAAGTTTTTATCGGACATTGATTATTGGCACCACAGAACACGCGTACGACCAAGTTCTCCCACACCACACCAAACAAGCCTAATGTAGAGCCGGTTGATAGGCTCTACAGAGATGGTGATCAGCACATTCCTTTTAAGGAGTTTGGGAGATATGTGTCTGTCGCTGAAGTCAGCCTTGTACTGTTGCAGAGGGGGCCAGAAGAAAGAAGATTTTTCTTATCTTAAAAAATAAATAGCCGTTCAATTCTACACATAATTTATGATTTTTTTTTCTTTGCTGATTTTTTTTTTGTTCAGCGCACACACAGTTCTGACGGGTAGCAGATCATGAGGAGATCTTGACAAAAAACGAAATTTTGACAACAAGTAATGGATTGGATTTATATAGCGCTTTTCAAGGCACTCAAAGACGCTTTACATGGTTCCAGGTTCCATTCATTCACACACAGTCATACTGGTGGTGGTAAACTACAATAGTAGCCACAGCTGCCCTGGGGCAGACTGACGGTGTTTGACAAGTGTTCTCCAGAAAGGCTGACTCCACCTTTTTAAATTGTCTTTGAGTCAACCTCCAGGACAATTCCTCTGAATGACAGGTGGAAAAACTCCATTTGCCAAATACTTTTTTGTATGCAATCCAATGTCAAGTCAATCCAATGTCAAGTCAATCCAATGTCAAGTCAATACACTTTATATTGCCCAATATGACAAATAACTCATTTGTCTAATGGGGCTTGACAATCTGTACAACATAATGTTTCAATTTTTATTTGTCAATTTACACACATGTCGATTCGAGAGGGGCACACGAGGTTACTGAAATGGTTCTCTTTGCATATCCCCTCCCACACCCCTCAGAGGGGGCCATCGTGCAGGGTCAGCCATGCCCCTCTTTCAACTCTTTAACAGGGATAGAAAACTCAGGCAACAGAGGCAAACTTCAGGCGCTCATGTGAAAACGGCATAATAAAACTAGGTTGTGACACTTGTTGAATAAAGTTGAGGGGACTGTGTTTTATGTCGTGTCACTATTGTTTTGGTGAACCCAGTTCAATGTTTTCCATGAGCACACATTACCACTGCGATAACTGATAGTGATATACAATACATAAGTAGCAGCTGATGGTGAGAAGCATATAATACATGCTATTATTGTATCTATTCGATTTAATAATTTAAATGAATGTATAGCTGGCATATTGATTCTAACAAAGAGTGTTACACATGACTTATTAATGGAAGGTCACACAAGATAAGTAACATCAGTGTCTCAGGGTTCGGGGATTAAGGCTGGCCTGGACTAAATAAGCCTTAATGTAATGGTAGGGTGAGTTGCCCTAATGTGGGACACTTAAGGTCTAGAGCATTTATCTCTTATTTCTGACACATGTAAATAGATAGTATTGTTCTCAAATCCAAGCAGGGGTTCCATGTGATTGAAATCACATGAATTCACAATTTTGATTATAAAGATAAGGGAGGGGAAGCAGTCAAAAAGGAAGTAAACCATGTGAAGTCTAGAAAAAGGACAGTGACATAGGTTTGAGAGGAGATCAATGCTAAGGCTGTACATTTTTCATTAACAAAACAATGTTGCCATTTCTTATCAGATTATGTGTATGATACAAGTATGCATCAATCAATCTTTAGCTTTCCCACATTCGGAAAGGTGTTTCCAAAAGTGGGACAGCATGATTTGCCTAATCTGGGACAGTCATTTAAAGTGGGAGAATACACATGTAGGAAAATCAAATGTGCAATATGAATTGTATTCAAGGTTTACAGGTCCAATACTCCTATAAAGAAAGCATCCCTGAAGCAAATAGAAATGAACTCAATCCTGTGCCTAGGAAATAGTAATTTTCTCATGTCCTATGTTAACTCAATGAAATGTATTACAGGTCAGGCTATAATGGCAAAGCGCAGAGTTGGGATATGAAGCCAGGGCAAGAAAAGTATTGTTCAAATTGAAACCATCAAACCTGAGTAATGTACCTAAGACCATGAGTGTTAATGAGCAGATAATTTTTACTTGAATTAGTTAAGGGGATGTTGTTTTTTATGCATAATACAGATTAGAGCAAACACATTTTATTTAGCAATTTTGCACATGGACCACTAATATACGTGCCATTTCTTCTCTGAGTATGATATCTGAATTATGTCTTCTCTTTTAATTAGCTAACATCTTGGGGATTTTAGAATGGTATCATGTATGGGTCAAATGTATTGGCTTCATATGTTAATATCATACATAAATTGAAATTGCAAAAAGTGTCCCACATTAGGGCAACTCACCCTACAACTTCCAATGTCATAATGCATAAGGCTTCTCAAATTATTGCCAGTGCAACAGGAACAGTCACTGTTCATTGGAAACACTGACTGTCGGCGCCCAGTGTGTGTGTGTGTGTGTGTGTGTGTGTGAGTATGTCAATGTGCGTCTACTAATATAAAACTGACACACAAAAAAAACACCTTGTGAACGACAGTGTTTTGAACAGCAATTTACTGTGTCTTTACTGCATCTATTTTTGGTTTGTAGCACTTCACAAACTTTATGAAAAGTCCTGCAAAACTAAATATCTGAAAAAGACACTGATTCACCAAGTTAGAATATCATTGTATTACATTTGAAATTATTATAATGGACAAGAAAATTGGAAATGGTCCATTATTGTCTGATTCTAATGACCACACTATTTACCCACAGATGTAGATTTACAGGTTATTATGTTTTTAATTTCCACTAACAAATTGTTTAACTCTAAGAAACCTTTGATAAAATAAAGACAAGCCTTGAATGTTTGACAAATGACAATATTAGGCTATTTTTTTCTGACTAATACCCAGGGGGCAAAGTGATTTTATGGACATGGAGCGTTGTAAAAGGTTGTTCACCAAAAATGACATCTAGGACCTTCCACGCTCACAACCTGGGTGGACAACCTTGTCAACAAGCTGCTAGAAAGCTACAGCGGGCCGACATAGCAAATCAGAACCACTGTTTAAGTGAATGGGGGTGAATGGGGATGGGCTAATGGGGAATTTTTTGAACTTATAGATATCATTATGAAACTTTGCCAGATGATTACTGACATTAAAACAAAAACTTTTTGTATTACAGTATTTCCAAAATGTTTAAATAAATATGAAAAATCATCAATATCTTACTAATGATGCGTATATTTGCATATCTGCAAAGCCCCAACATGTAGATGTTGGAAGAAAACAAAGTCAATTTATTTTTAAATTTGAAAACAAAACAAGTGTCCAACTGCCTGAAGCCTTTCCTAATCACAATTCAAATTTGATCAATAAATAATTTTTTTACACAGTTACATTTCATGTGCCATGGACCAAAAGTGTCCTTTTGGAGTCTCCAGCTGGTATTTTAGGAAACGGCTAGATATTCCCTTGGAAAAAAGAGTGTAAAAAATTCATTTTCTATGGGTTATTGATCAAATTTGAACTGTGATTAGGAAAAGCTTCAGGCAGTTGGACACTTGTTTTGTTTTCAAAATTTAAAAAAAATTGACTCTGCTTTTGTCCAACATCTAGATTTGGGGCTTTGCAGATATGCAAATGTACGCATCATTAGTAAGATATTGATGATTTTTCATATTTATTCAAACTTTTTGGAAAATACTGTAATACAAAAAGTTGTTGTTTTAATGTCAGTAATCAACTTGCAAAGTTTCATAATGATATCTATAAGTTTAAAAAATTCCCCATTAGCCCACCCCCATTCGCTTAAACCTGCAGTGTGTAGAATTGTGGGTTTTATTTCCTAGCAGATTTTGTAGAAAGTAATTATAATATCCATAAGTACATTTAATTTAGTGCATAATAGCTGAAAAAAACGTTTTGAATTATTATTTTTTCCCTTAGAAAGGGTCTCATATATGTCCATATTTCTGCATATTTTGGACCAAGGCCTAGTGCCGCCATCTTGAAAGTGTCATAGTTGGAATGTCATCAGGTGCATTGTTTAAAATTTTGAATTGTTCTTGTCCTTGAAGGCCACTGTAGCTTCTGTTATTATTCTAAAGGGTTGGGGTTACCCAGGGAGTGTTGCATTCTAGAACTTTGTAGAACTTTCTTGATGATGTCATATTACACACTGCACCTTTAAACAGTGGTTCTGATTTGCTCTATGTCGGCCCGCTGTAGCTTTCCAGCAGCTTGTTGACCAGGTTGTCCACCCAGGTTGGGATCCTGGAAGGTCCTGGATATAATTTTTGGTGAAAAACCTTTTACAACGCTCCATGTCTGTTTAAAAAAAAAAAAGGGGGTTTTGCCCCCTAGGTAAAACCTCTTTTCTTTTTTCTAGCCATTTAATTTTACTTTCTTTAATTCAATTATGTTTTGTTTCGATTTCTTCATTATTCTAAATGTCAGATTATTATTAGGCCAACTATTATTATTAGCCTACTATTTTTATATTTGATATTTTAGTCGTTTTCTACTGCCTGTTGTTGATACACAATAAAGTTTTGAAGAAGAGAAGCGTCCAGAGATCACCATGGCGACCACTGCCTGACAGACACCGGAAACGGAAAAAAAAACCTGCAGCAGGACGTGGACCATGACGTAGGCAAGGAGGAAGAACAACAACAGGACGTCAACATGGCGGCTGACAGTGATGTGAGTTTCTTGAGCAGAGTGAATAAGAGCCACAGCTCGGCTTAGCTGCATGACACGACTGTCTCTTCAACGTTAACCTCTCCCTTTGTCTTTCAGCCCGAGTCCGAGGTGTTTGAAATAACGGACTTCACCACCGCGTCAGAGTGGGAACGGTAGGCTAGCACTAAACTGCGGGCTGTGGGCCTTCAACAAGCTTTACCTATTCAACATTACGTTCTTATTCTTTTGACACCACCTATTGTATGCCCCAAAGACACATACACTGGCGTCGTTTATTTGCATGGCCTCTTCGGGTCTTTCCTCATCTCTGTGTGTCGCCATAAAACGGGAGACTGGAGAATTATATGAGTTTACATTTTGACAAGTCTCTTTTAGTACGCTCTTCAATCATTCTGAAGAGTTTCTTTGAATCCCTGAGGTGTGGAGGTTAGAGTTCCTGGCTGTAGCCTACTCTGCCGTGTGTCTTTACAGTCTATATAGCATTATGTCACTGTTTTACCGATGGCTCTGGGCTACTGCAGCTGTGTCCAGTTATTATGCAAACATGGCCCTTCCTCAGTCCCTTGCTTTGCTGCTACGTCAACATAAAAGTGTTCCACTGATTAACAGCCAGGATGCTTTTATTGTGAAGGAGCTATACGAAATGCATTATGTTTGATTATTGTACAGACGGAACAGCACAGACCATTATCAAAGCTGTCAGTTGTTTTTTCATCCAAAAGTAAATGATCAGTGTGTTCCATAATAGGATACTGTATAATATGTACAACCAATCCCTGATGTAGACATCCTCACCTCTATTGTTGTGGAATTGAAAGATCAACCTCTTAAAAGATGAGAATTAGGTTATTGATACCAGGGGCCTATTGCATAAAACTAGGATAAGGGATGATTAACCTAGGATTTTTCGGTTATCCTGGCTTGCGTTAGCCATGATCCGGTTGCATAAAAGCGGAGGGACATAAGTTACCCTGGAGATTCATCCTTTACGTTTAGCCTGGTCCCGACCAGGCTAAACGTAAAGGATAAACTTATTCTGTTGCCTGACTGGCTCAGTCAGCTGTCAGCTGAAGGTGTTTAACAGTTATTCCATGATCTTCTGTGTAATGCTTAAGTTTCAATAACCTGTTTTAAAGTACCATATAAAAGACTGCATTGTCATTTAGTTAAATAGTTCTTCTTTTTTATTATTTAACCTGAACCATTTATAATTAACTTAATTATAATTACATTAAGATGAAATTATATAAATTATAATAATTTATGTGATAGTCTGTTCATATTGCGGGCTATATTTATACAATTGATTATCGATGGTAGATGACGTTGCAAAGGTGGGTCAAATAAATTCACTTTGTACTTATAACTATATCGAGGTGCATCTAAAACAAAATTAAATATCTATGAAAGTTTCCTTTTTTCTGTAATTTAATTCAAAAAGTGAAACTTAAATATGTTCTAGATTCATTACACATTAAGTGAAATTAATCTAGAATAAACATACTTTTCAGAAGGTCGACATTTCTGATTGGTTGTATGCAATATTCTAATATTTTGAGATACTGGATTTTTTATTCCATGATCAATCAATCATCCAGGGCGGCAGTGGCGAAGTGGGTAGGAAGATTGCCTCTGGAGTGCAGGGTCGGAGGTTCGATTCCCCGCCTACCCGCCACATGTCGAAGTGTCCCTGGGCAAGACACTGAACCCCAAATTGCTCCCGATGGTTCAGAGAGCGCCTTGCATGGCAGCTACTGCGATCGGTGTATGAGTGTGTGTATGAATGGGTGAATGTGGTAAGATATGTAAAGCGCTTTGGGGCTGAGAAAATCGGCTAGAAAAGCGCTATATAAGTCAAGTCCATTTACCATCCAAAAAGAAGGCCTGACATATTTCACTTTGTGTAATGAAAGTTTCACTTTTTGAATGGACTTTCCATGATATTCTATTTTTTAAATGCACCTGCAGACTGCTCACTGTCAACTATTTTATCATAAAACAATGCAGGGACATCAAGATTAGTTGGCAGAGATGACATCCCCTGTATAAAATGAACTGCCCCCTGACTTACGGTTTAAACTAGCAAGGCATTGTGGGAAAATGGGCCGTCTTTTACATTTTTACATCAGTAAATCTGTGTTCGATCTCTGGGTCTACTTCTGAAAGCTGTGGGCTGGCACTTAACAGAATAGGCTCGTTCGACCTGTCGCCGTCTTGCTAAGACCTGCGCAATTATGACGCTCGTCTTGCTGAGCGCACTGCATTATGGTTAGACTTTTTGTCCAACTTGCACACGCGGCTGGCTGCGGCTCGGCTGCTTGAGACTTTGAAGTCCCGCGGTATCAAGACGGACACAGACACTGGAGCAAGTCGCTGCAGTTGCTCCCCACGGGCTGCGGGAGCGAAATGTCTGATGGGAAACGTCTTGCTGAGGTGCGGAGCTGAGCGCTAATTGGGAGTTTAAACCCCGTGCCTTTGATGCGTTTCCCCAATTGGTTAGGCAAAAGTCTGACATCACCGCTCAAAATTAAATTACGATCCATTCTTTTTGATTTTAATTTATGTTTAATCATTAGGCCGCCACAATATGCATTTAAGCAGAAATGTTAAACCTCCACTGATCTGAACCCTTGACATAGAAATAATTTGGATGTGTAACTCTCCTGTATAGATTTATTTAAAAGTGAACACAAACTTGAGTCACAAGATCTTGGTGAAGTGATATCTTTATACCATTAAGATTAAACCATAGGCTTATTTCCAGTGATCTAAATGGTCTGGGAATTGTATTTTACATGTAGTTTCGCAAAGCCAGACCAAAACTACAACAAGTAGTTTGTTTGTTACACACATCATAATACAGTTCATCATAGCCATCTCTACAATAATAATAAGGGATCTTTTCTTAGACCTTCTTTAACTTTATTTAGGCCGATCATCTTCGTTATGTGAAGGGCGAAATACTAAACCTCCTTTATTTGGATTTGTAAATTATTCTTTATCACTTAAAAGTAGGTTTTCTAGTAAAGTAACAAGAAAGATAAAGATGTGTGGGGAATGGGGATATTATATCTCGTTTCTTGTTTTGAAAATGCCCCTCGCTTTTAAAGTATTTACTCGTCTTTGTGTTGTGTTCTGCTTCTAATCGGTTGTAGCATGTGTAGCTCTTCTACGAATATGTTTCTAATAAGCCTTCAAAATAAAACTAGAAAACGAACTGCATCTGCAACAAGGACGCTACTTCCGACTCGGAGCTGTCCGGCTTCAGTCAGGCTTTTTCGTCACTCCCCCGACGGCACTCGGCTACTCTCGTCTACTTTCCAGACGAGCTGAAAGTGAGGTCGAACGAGCCTAGTGACTTACACCTGGCTTGACAAAGCGGCTCCTTTACATCCTGGATTGGCGTTTATGCAACTGACTAATCCGAAGTGCCCAGGCTAGACTTTGTCAAGGCTGGCTTTATCAATCATCCTGGATGTCTTTATTCCACTTTTATGCAATAGGCCCCAGATGACACAATGTTTATCTTTAATGTTTGCAAACATGGGTCAAGACAACAATACAGCAATGGGATTGTAATGAAATGACTAAAGAATGCAGTCATTCTCAAGAGGTTATAGCAAAATCTAATTACGCACGAACATCAGCCTAATATAATTTCAGGGTTGGAATAGTGAGACATAACAACATACGTTTGCGCGACCTAGTCTCCGGTACATACTATCTCAGTCATTACAACCTGACTTTGTCTTACATGAGACTAAGGTCAAAACTGTTTGGTCTATTGTATGAAGATTCACAATGTATGACAAAACAATATAATGTGTTTCATATAATCACACAATATTAATTTCCATAACAACATCCTCATCTCTGTCCACTCAAAGGTTTGTGTCCAGAGTGGAGGAGGTGCTGAATGACTGGAAGCTGATCGGGAACCCTCCAGGAAAGTCCCCAGAGAAGGTAGGAGGAGGATAGGCTATCATGACACGCCTTAAACCCAATCAAATCAGCTTTATTTTTACAGCCCAATATCACAAATTTGCCTCAGTGGGCTCCACATTCCATACAGCATGACACACCCTGCCCTTAGACCCTTAGCTCGGCTGAGAAAAAAACTCCCAGTAAAAACCCCTTTATCGGGATTAAATAATTGATAAATCTCAGGGAGAGTACATACTGTATATATTACGAAACAAAATTCTTGCGATATATTGCCGTATTGACATTTTAGCACAGCACAAGGCAACACTAAGCTGTCTGTGTATCTTCTTCACCTTCACTCTGTCACAATGTCACAGGGGAATACACCAGTGGCACCTGGGAGGAGAAGGCTCAGGACATCACCTTTGCAGACTTTAAGTTCAACATCACTCACTACGCACTGAAGCAAGACTCTGAGACAGACGATGGCAAGGACAAGCCCGAGGAAGGTGTGTGTGTGTGTGTGTGTGTGTGTGTGTGTGTGTGTGTGTGTGTGTACAGCAGATCCCCTGCATCAGTGCTCTATTGGGCCCTAAAAAAAGTCCCAGAAGGCAAAATAATATACACACAATAAATAATTCCTGAACTGCTTATTAGATAAGTATCGTGGATTGTAATGAATAATGAAATATTTTACGGGTTTCCTTATTTCAGATGCAGTTTAGTTCAGTTCAATTCTATTCATCTTTCACAATAGTTCTACATTAATATTTAGTTTTTTGCCTCGGTTCACATTGAATTATTGTTGTTTTCATTTATAATTTCCCGAGCATGTTTTAAAATTGTCCTTGGGCTTATGAGATGGTAAATGCGAGAGAATACACACTCTCTTCTCTCTCTCTCACTCACTCACTCACTCACTCACTCACTCACTCACTCACTCACTCACACTCACTCACTCACTCACTCACTCACTCACTCACTCACTCACTCACTCACTCACTCACTCACTCACTCACTTCACTCACTCACTCACTCACTCACTCACTCACTCACTCACTCACTCACTCACTCACTCACTCACTCACTCACTCACTCATCACTCACTCACCACTCACTCACTCACTCACTCACTCACTCACTCACTCACTCACACACACCCACACACCAACACCAACAAACAGTATTTTTTATGTCCCAAACTCCAGATGCCTTCCCTGTGGCGATGCAGGACCTCCTCTGTATGAACAATGACTTCCCTCCTCGAGCACACTGCCTGGTCAGATGGTGAGCTCACTCATTCTCTCTATGTGTTCATGCAAAAGACAAACCCAGGTGTACCTAGGGAAATCTGGTACGCCCCATTTCCTATACAATGGGGCAGCAGTAACCAGGAGTCTGTGGGGGACTTGGGTTGAGAAACTTAGGGTGGCCGGTTCAAGTCCAGCATGGGAACAGTCACTTGGAATCCACCTCCTGGGCACTGCTTTAACAAGAAATGTAACTGGTGTACCTAATAATAAAGTGGCCTGTGAGTGTATTTTAACTATGTGTGCATTACAAACATGGCTAACTATCTTGATTAATTATTAAATCAATGTCCTAGGCAGTGAATCGAGGCTCATATGAATTGTTGGAGATGTAAATAATGTATGGAGAGATAAAAAAAGTGCTGCCTGTGTGTGTGTGTCTGTCTGTCTGTGTGTGTGTGTGTGTGTGTGTGCATGCGCGCTTACAGGTACGGTATAAGAGAGTTTGTGGTCATCAGCCCTGGGACCAACTGTGAGGCTATCATCAGTGAATCCAAGTGCAACCTGCTCCTCAGCTCCATCTCCATCTCCCTCAGCAACAATGGCTGGTGAGTCTCCTTCAACACTCACCGCACTAAAACTCACTAACCGTTTGACAGGTTACTGTGTGAGACCAATGTGGGGAAAAGAGCTGTACTTATGTTTTTGTTGGAAGGTGAGGTAAAAAAATACTGTCATAATATTGTTCTATTGTCCATTTCCAAGTTTTGTTTGATATGTTTTTGATACATTTGAAATATAAGGAGTGAATCAGTGTCTATAATGATACAGTGTTTTATTATCTGACCAGCAGAAACCAAAACTAAAAGCTTTAGAAAATGAATCCGGACCTGCATATGAAATGCTTTGTTGCGAAAGGGCCTATTTGTGTAATGAGACAAAGGCCTATTTGCTCTTCTGCAAAGATAGGTCAAAGTCAGTGTGTCCAGGTTAGAATGGGATTATTTGAAGTCCCAGACAGTTGATGTTTGACATAGTGAACCTGCAGTTAGCTCTATAATTCCTGTGTAGCTTCAGAGGACCAGGCTGGTTGAGAGGACATTGAACAAACGCACTGAATTCTTCCAAAAGGGGGGATGTAGCTCAGTGGGTAGTGTGGTCAACCCGCAACTGCAGGGTCGGTGGTTCGATCCCCCGTCTCCCCACCACATGTCCAAGTGTCCCTGGGCAAGACACTGAACTAAAATTAAAAACTAAATTGCCCCCGATAGTTAGCTTGCACCCTGCGTGGTAGCTGCTGCTATCGGTGTATGAATGTATGCTCTAGTTGTAAGTCGCTTTGGATAAAAGCGTCTGCTAAATGACATGTAATGTAATGTAATGTAATGAGAGGGAATTGAGCAAACACACTGAATTCTTCCCAGTAACACTCCTCTTTCTCTCTGCTTGCTCTCAGCCAGGTGCCCATGTTTGTCCAGATCCAGCAGAAGTGGAGGCGGATGTATTCTGGAGAGTGCCAGGGGCCAGGGGTGCGCAGCGACTTTGAGATGGTCCACCTGCGCAAGGTGCCCAGCCAGTACAACCACCTGTCTGGCCTGCTGGACATCTTCAAGTCCAAGATAGTAAGTGCTGTGGACCAAAATAACTGGATGGAATTCATTACATGTACCGCAGATCTAACTTGGTCTAATCCTTAAATCAGCCCGTCCCCCTGATATTCCATGCACGTCAATTGTACCATTTCTCGTCATAAAGAAGAAAAAAAATCTTCATTATGTGATTTTCTTTTCTCTCCTGTGGCCCTAAAACTCTTCTGTACTTTAGTATGTAGTGAAGTAAAAAGAAAGAGTATGTGATTTGGAACGCAGGATATGTCTTCCCCACACATTATTAAAGTGTGGCCACACAATATTCCCCCCCCCCCCCCTCCAAATGTCACCAGAGGGGTTACGTATAGGAACACATTCTTAACATGTTAACCAGACAACCAATTTGTATTTTTGATATTTTGTTTGTCTGTCCTCAGGGTTGTACGCTGACCCCTCTACCTCCCATCAACATGGCCATCCGCTTCACTTACATCCTCCAGGACTGGCAGCAGCATTCATGGCCACAGCAGCCTCCAGGTAGACACAGCACTGGCTCTCTAACAGGCCCCATTCACTTTGATTTAATAATAATAATAATAATACATTTTATTTAAAGGCACCTTTCATGACACGCAAGGACACCGTACAATGTGACAAATACAGTACAATCGATTGATTTAAAAACAAAAATGGGATGGGAAGATCAGGAGGGGTAAGCAAATTTGAAAAGATGAGTTTTGAGTTTAGATTTGAACTGGGATATGGAGTCAGATTTGCTCAAGTCACATGGAATCTGATGTTGGTCCGTACCCATTTGGGCCACTTTCACATGTGGTCTCAATCTCAAACAGGTCTGATGTTTTTATATTATAAATAACAACAACAATAATAATAATAGTAATAAAAATAATAATGAAATACATTTTCTTTGTAAAGCAAATAAATAAAGAGTTCTGCTCTAAAACAATATAAAACTTCAAACTTGTGTCACATAATCCTCCACAATCCATACATGTATATATTCATTGTATGTTATATGTATTGTTCTAAACCAATGTGACCTCAGTGTATCAGTATTCATGAGACTATTACGTCCCTCGATATCGACATTCACCGTGTGTGGGCAAATCTAACCGCAGGAACCACTCAAACAGGAGGATAAACATCTCTTTCTCCTCTGCCTGGTCCTTGCCTTTTTACTAAAAATCCATGAGCTGTTTTGTTTTTTTCTACTCTCTTTGCTCCCTGGCAGACTTTGACACGCTGCTTGGAGGTGAGGTGGGAGGGGTGGAGTTTGGGAAGCTTCCATTTGGAGCCTGTGAAGAGCCAATCAGGTAAAGGCATTGAAAAAAACCATGAAAAAAACCTTGGCTGTGTTCGAAAAGCCCTACTAACGTCCTCCCTCCTACATACTCAACATGTATACTACATACTGTCTACTTAACCATCGATTGTGTATGCGAGGTTCGTCGGACCGTTTACACTGAAGTATACAGAAGCAATAATAACTTCTGTGTCGTTTGAAAAGATGCAATGCATTGTGGGGCGGTTGAGTAGGAAAACTATAACCTATCGATCCATTTCACAAAATCTTCCCGGAAGTAAATACTCATCCGGACATTTCTCGCCTACACACTCGCATTACACAACCACAACATACTCAAATTGACGTTAAAATTAGTATGAGTAGGACGTTAGTAGGGCTTTTCGAACACAGCCGTTCACTCCACTTCAAACTAAAGCTAAAATGGCTTTGTATTTCACTGGGATGTAATGACATCATTTCTCCACAGTATGTGCAGTAGATGGGAGAACTTATAGAAAGCAACATATTTAAGTTTTGTTTTGTTCTTGGTGCTTGTAGTGAGCTTCACCTAGCAACGACCTGGCCTCACCTGATGGAAGGCATAGTGGTGGACAATGACGTCTACAGGTAAGAAGGATACTTCTTTCATGACCTGCTCTGAAATATATCTTATTTTAAACTGGAAAAAAATAACTATTCGTTTAGTTTATTAGTTTATTTGTCAGGGATCATGTACAAAATAAAATTAATCTCACAGAAAAAAATTGCATTGTACCAGATTATAGCAGTTTGCTAATTTACATCTGCAGTCCCTGTGCAGGGCCTATTGCATAAAAGTGGAATAAAGACATCCAGGATGATTGATAAAGCCAGCCTTGACGAAGTCTAGCCTGGGCACTTTGGATTAGTCAGTTGCATAAACGCCAATCCAGGATGTAAAGGGGCTGCTTTGTCAAGCCAGGTGTAAGTCATTCTGTTAAGTGCCAGCCCACAGCTTTCAGAAGTAGACCCAGAGATCGAACACAGATTTACTGATGTAAAAATGTAAAAGACGGCCCATTTTCCCACAATGCCTTGCTAGTTTAAACCGTAAGTCAGGGGGCAGTTCATTTTATACAGGGGATGTCATCTCTGCCAACTAATCTTGATGTCCCTGCATTGTTTTATGATAAAATAGTTGACAGTGAGCAGTCTGCAGGTGCATTTAAAAAATAGAATATCATGCAAAGTCCATTCAAAAAGTGAAACTTTCATTAGACTACACAAAGTGAAATATGTCAGGCCTTCTTTTTGGATGGTAAATGGTAAAGGGACTTGACTTATATAGCCGATTTTCTCAGCCCCAAAGCGCTTTACATATCTTACCACATTCACCCATTCATACACCGATGGCAGTAGCTGCCATGCAAGGCGCTCTCTGAACCATCGGGAGCAATTTGGGGTTCAGTGTCTTGCCCAGGGACACTTCGACATGTGGCGGGTAGGCGGGGAATCGAACCTCCGACCCTGCACTCCAGAGGCAATCTTCCTACCCACTTCGCCACTGCCGCCCTGGATGATTGATTGATCATGGAATAAAAAATCCAGTATCTCAAAATATTAGAATATTGCATACAACCAATCAGAAATGTCGACCTTCTGAATAGTATGTTTATTCTAGATTAATTTCACTTAATGTGTAATGAATCTAGAACATATTTAAGTTTCACTTTTTGAATTAAATTACAGAAAAAAGGAAACTTTCATAGATATTTAATTTTGTTTTAGATGCACCTCGATATAGTTATAAGTACAAAGTGAATTTATTTGACCCACATTTGCAACGTCATCTACCATCGATAATCAATTGTATAAATATAGCCCGCAATATGAACAGACTATCACATAAATTATTATAATTTATATAATTTCATCTTAATGTAATTATAATTAAGTTAATTATAAATGGTTCAGGTTAAATAATAAAAAAGAAGAACTATTTAACTAAATGACAATGCAGTCTTTTATATGGTACTTTAAAACAGGTTATTGAAACTTAAGCATTACACAGAAGATCATGGAATAACTGTTAAACACCTTCAGCTGACAGCTGACTGAGCCAGTCAGGCAACAGAATAAGTTTATCCTTTACGTTTAGCCTGGTCGGGACCAGGCTAAACGTAAAGGATGAATCTCCAGGGTAACTTATGTCCCTCCGCTTTTATGCAACCGGATCATGGCTAACGCAAGCCAGGATAACCGAAAAATCCTAGGTTAATCCCTTATCCTAGTTTTATGCAATAGGCCCCTGGTCAACACAGATATGTTTTTGTTGTGGCAGTGCTGTGGCTACTAGTCATCTAACAGAAAGGTTTCTGCTGTTGTGTTTGTGTGACCCTCTCAGTGACCTGGACCCTCTCCAAGCTCCACACTGGTCGGTGCGAGTCAGGTCAGCTGACAACCCTCAGTGTTTACTGGGTGAGACATTCAGGAGCCCTTTGTTGTTCACTAGACATTTTCAAACACAATTTCTGCATCTGATAAGAATTTTGAAAAATGGTTTCACCTGGTACAATACAAAGCTGTTCTAAAGGCAAGTTGTTTTACTGAAGCACAGGGTGGTGATCTTGTTTTTCTACAGATTTTTAAATATTCCACAAACTATGGATTGATTGATTGATTGATTTTATTTGACCATTTTGATATGAAATATCAACAGCACTCTGTGTCATACATTAAAATACATAAATAGTCAGGGATGACACAAATTGGAATTGCACTGGTCACTGGAAACAAGTGGAACTCTATTCTCCCTATCAGCCAATCATCATATTTTTATTTTTTTTAAATTTACTTTGTGTGAGTATATATTTCATTGACTTGACATCATTGCAAATGAGGGTCACCCATCCATTGATCTTTTGAGTATAAATAAAGGCGAAATGAAATTAATTGTGTTAAGTTTACATTTGAGTTAGTATATATGGCACATTTTCTGACGTTTGGTCAGTAATATGAAGTATAAGTTGAACAGGTCTCTTTACAACAGACTTAACTCTCAACAGTACTGCCTTTGGACAGTTAGGTCTTAATAAGTTTTCTGTTTTGGTTTGTGCTCTTCTGTAGAAACATTGTTCTATGGAGTTAAAGAATTCAAATGAATAAAAAAAATCTGAAAAAACATAAAACTAAAAGTGACTTTAATAGACCTTTTAATTTCATGTAGCACGTTTTCGTGGATCACAACCGCACAACTAGACCGTAGCTCTAGTGAAAAGGAGCTCACACAAAGTAATCATGAATTGCTAAAGTAAGAAGCTGACAAAACAAAAGAGTAGCAAGCTGCATACAGCCCAGGAGTAAGGAAATATATTTCATATTTCTTTGCTGAAAAAAGCACAACATGGGAAATGTAACTGCTGAATTGCCCAATTTCTTTGAATTGAATGGTAATAATATCTTTAATATCCCTTTGCAGCTGTATGGCACTGTGCGATTCAGTGTGAAATGTGTTGACCCATCCTTGTGTTGCCATGCAGGTGACTTCCTGACAGAGTTCTTTAAGCTGTGCTGTAGGAAGGAGTCCACAGAGGAGGTTCTGGGGAGAGGAGCCGGGGAAGAGGAGGGCAAAGGTCAGGCTACTGGCTCTACTGGATAGGATGGCTTTGTTTTCTTACTGGAATGTCACTGAAAACATCACATTCTAAAGCCTTTTTCCCTCCTTCAAACACATTCACACACATAAGCACCAGAGGGCGGCCAATCCTAAAGTGAACACACACCCACACCCTGGGTACCCCTACTGTAATGGAAAGGCAAACCCCTGCTGTGCTGGGCTGCTGAGTCAAGCCAGCACATGTACAGTGCTGCTTGAAAGTATATGAACACCTTGAGCCTTTTGGAATTGTATTTAGTATAACCATTATTAATTCATTTTTATCAATACCAGCAGTTTTTATATTAAATAACAGGTGTGTGTTTATCAATTCAAATTTTTCTTCTTCCAGAAATCAATTAGTCAAAAAACTTTTTTTTTCAACTTTTGTATTTGCAAAAGTTTGTGAACCCTGAGCTGCATTGCTTAATAAATCGAGCAGTTAAATTAAAGCGGCTACGAGTAGCATTTAAATATCTTTTAAGCAGCCTCATGTTTCATCTGATAATCATAAATTACCTTTAACAGCAAACGAGACCATCAGTGCAAAGAAAGACGTTTTTAAATAGTTTTTATTACTGCTTTTGGTCTGGTCGCACACCCAGTCCGATTTTCGGTTCGCTCGTGCAGGCTCTATGGTCACATATCCATATTGGTCGCAGATTTCAGTGTGGCGCAGCAAGGTGATTTGAGAAGCCTATCCCTCCAGGTGAAGGAAGGGAAGCGGGAGCCTTGTTTGAGACAGTTATTTGTCGTCATAATGACTGATAACGGGGCTGAACCATCAAAGAAAAAAATGAAAAATTAAGAAAAGGTAAAAGGGAGAGTGATATAGGCTACGGGAGGGACGAGGGCGTTGCCAAGCAACGTGTATACAATTTCACGAGAGCGAAACTAGACTGCAGTGTTTACTCCTAAATGAATGAGCGGTTGGTACTAATAGTCATTATTTACATCAACAACACAAACACATTACCTCATCGTGATCCATACTAACTGCCGTCTCTCGTTCATTCGCTTTCTGTGAGGACCTTACTATCTATGGTGAGGACACGTCTTTCAGCTCCGTGAGAGAGAGTAGTTAGGTGACACTGCTGCATCAACTCATTGCAATCAGGTGTGTGTGGCAGTGACTGGCATTAGTTGATGCAGTGTCAAAACCACTCGCACAGAGCCGAAAAGAGTCCTCACACTTTCAACACACGGACATGCACTATATTGCGCCCTTCTCAGGTCACACTCGCACGCCTGGCACGCGCTAGAAAACAGCTTTGCGACAGCGGGCGTCGTCAAAATACTACCGCTTTTGTCCAAAGGGGACGCCAACGTTCCATCTTACTCGTAGTGGCTTTAAGTGGGTCAAATTGAGTGATGAAATGTAATGTGTGAACATACAAAAGTTGGCAAATCATTTGTTTGATTTGTTTTAACAATTGATTTCCGAAAAAGATTTGGAATTGATAAACAAACATCTGTTATTTCATATAAGAAATACTGGTATTGATAAAAATGAATTAATAATGGTTATACTAAATACAATTCCAAAAGGCTCAAGGGGTTCACATACTTTCAAGCAGAAAAACGCCATTTCACAGCTGTTTTTTAAAATGGTTGCATGGAGCTTCCTATTATTCATTTCCACAACTCTTTATTTATGATGACATACAATATACAAATACGTCTTCAACAGTATAAAATATGAGATGTTAGCTGTTTCACGTGTTAGTAAATAAATGCTGTTTTCTCCCCCCCCCTCCCCTGCAGAAAACAATGACATCAGCAGCGCTCTATCCAAGCTGACAGAGCCAGCAGCGACGGTGCCCATCTCCAAACTGTCTGTCTCCAGCATGGTGCACAGCGCCCGCAAGCACATCCGACGCCACAGACGCGTGGACGAGACGCCGCTCAACACGGACATACTCAACTCTGTCCTCCTGGTAGGGGCTTATTCATGCTGCTCTTATGGCTAGTTTTAATCACAAGAAACACAACATGACAGTGGAAACTACAGGTGAAAATCATTTATTTAGATTAACAGAGATATACAGCTCTGGGAAAAAATGAAGAGACCACTCCAAATATTCAGTGTCTCTCGTTTTACTATTTATAGGCATATGTTTGAGTAGAATGAACATTTTTGGTTCTTTAATATAAACTACTGACGACATTTCTACCAAAATTCCAATACATTTGTTGTCATTAAGAGCATTTTCAATAAGGTATGAAGAGATGAAGATTTGAGAAAAATCCAGACTGGTCTCTTAATTTCTTACGGAGCTGTATGTTTTTTTTTGTTAAAAGTAAGTGCCTGAAAAATCAATTGTAGAAGTCAGTTAAATTCTAATATTTGGTTTTAAAATAAACGGAAGTACTGATTGAGCATTCGGTTGCAAAAGGGGCGGAAAATGTCCGGGGAATTTCTGGAAACGTTCCAAGGGAAGTTAAGCTGGGGAATTTTGGAGGGTAGTTTAAATGAACTGTTTCATATCCAAACATAAATATATACATAGCCATAATTTTTGTCACAGACATCACAATTAAATAACATTACATTAAACCTGAATACTATGTCTGCACGTGCTGTTTAGAAGTTTGAATGGCCTGCTATAAAAGTTGGATTCAGTACAGTCAATAGGGCTGAGGGGAGTACTATTTTTGATTGGTCTATGCTTTTAGATGGTAGAAAGTCCTCTTTACAAATAGATCCCTGCGTTCCAATCCCCTTGCTTCCCTACTATTTAGTATGCCAGAAAAAGATTTAGGATGTCCCAATACATGAACGTCAATTGCAGTTTGCTGAAAATACATAAATGCCCCACTAACTCCAATAGCATTTTGGAGTATTCGTCTTTTATTCTTGACATTTCTCGACATAATGAAAAAAAAAAAAAACTTCCTTATCTGATTTTTTCCCTCTCCTGTGGCTCTAAAACTCTCTGTACTTTAGTATGTAGTGTAGTAAAAAGAAAGAGTATGTGATTTGGAACGCAGGGGTTATTTTATATGAAAGGTTTGCAAAAAAAACAAAACGCTGCACACACTGAAAGGGCAGAAAAGAAAGAAAGATCAAAAGGAAGCATGCACAGATATCATCCCCTATTAAAAATGACACTTTGGCTTAAAAGCCTGGGTTGGGCCCAGTTAGCCCAATATTCATTATGTATGACATGCAAGAGATGTGATTTTATGTAAGTTAAAGAACTCTGAGATCCTATGTAGCATAAATGTGCAAAACATTTAGAAATCGGTTCATCCTTGCCTGAGAAAAAGGCAGAAAGATTGTTTTATTGGTCTCACTGTCTAACCCCACATTTTCCCATGTGTGACATCACACATGTTACAATGTAGGTTTAGGATTAACAGGACAGCTGGGCCAAAGGCAGACTGGCAAAAGGCTGAGGGAAGAAAAAACCTCATTCATTACATATTATAATAGCCATTTTATAATAATAGAACGCCGGTTCCGTGTGGGTGAAGTATTCCTTTAATAACTTGTGTTTTTTCTCTTGGTTTGTGTCAGTATCTCTTCCCAGACGCTGCAGTGGAGAAGTCATCAGAGAAAAGCAAGAATAAAGCTTCCAGTGTGAAAGCAGAGCAACAGAAGAACTCTGCCTGTGTATGTTTGGCCTTTTATCACTTTACACTGTGGTTGGGACTGTTTGACTGAGGTGGCACAGTCAGGTGACATCTAAGGCTTTTTCAATCATGTCAGCTTTTTATACAGTCATTGATGCATGTTTTGAATTATGGCGCACTCACACTAGGCCTGTATCTGTACCGTGCCAAGGTAGGTTTGCCTCCTAAAGTCTAGTTGGGTTTTGACCAGTGCGAGTGCTCGGTTCCGTACTCTAGCACGGTACACTTCCTCTTTGGAGAGGTGTACTCAGGCCAAAGTCCAGAGGCAGAAGCACACGCATAGACGGAGCTCCTGACGTCAATTTATATCAGACTCTTCCCTATGACCCAATACGTCCATGCGCGAGACATTTAAGAACATGTTGCCGAAATGATTTTGATGGTCTGATGTGGAAGTAGAATGTTTGCTTCAAATTATTGAAAAACAATGGGATACAAGCAGCCTACGCTCCAAATCCCAAACCTGTGCGCACATATAGACGTGGTGCATAGGGCAAGAAGTGCCTAGGCCAGATATTTAGGAGGAGTTTGATTACAGGCTAGCGGGAAGGAAGACACTGTGCGATCATTTCTGGTACTTTCATTCTAGTAATAGCTCAAAGTTCTATATAGAAGTTACAATTATATATTAAAAAAAAATATATATATATATATATATCTAGGTTCTTATTATGTTTCGTTCTTGCTCTGACTCTTTTCATTAATTCAATTAATCAATTTGATCAAACTACACTTTTTGTCCCTCATTTTCTCTGCCTTGTATTCCACTTTGTTTTCTCAAGCTGTTTTATTTCTATTCATTCGCTTTTCTAATGTGTATTATGTATTTTAATCTTGCCCCTGTAAAGCACTTTGAATGGCCTTGTGTCTGAATTGTGCTATATAAATAAACTTGCCTTGCCTTGCCTTTGTACAGAACCATTTCAGCCAGTTGAAGTCGGCCCCCACCGACAGCCTGACGTACCGGCTGGCTCTGTGTGTGTGTCTGGTCAACTACAACCATGGCGGGCTGCGGGCCGTGGCTCACCTCTGGCAGGAGTTTGTCCTGGAGCTGCGCTACCGCTGGGAGAACAACCACCTCATCTACGGGTGGGTCCTCACACCTGGACACATCATGTACTTCATACTGTCGGACACAAAGCATCTCCATTCTCTTGTCTGAAATTACATTCCATTTCCACTTTTCATCATCACCTTTTTTTCAGTATGTAAACCAGGGCTGGGCAATTTAGTAGTTGATCATATTTACAGTGCAAACAGAAAAACTAAATAATCGTTCATTAATCGTTATCGAGGTAAAATGTTCAATTCATTGTGATATTGATTTGAGGTCAAATCGACCAGCCCTAT
Organism: Ammodytes dubius; assembly: GCA_026122265.1. Lineage (NCBI taxonomy): Eukaryota > Metazoa > Chordata > Actinopteri > Uranoscopiformes > Ammodytidae > Ammodytes > Ammodytes dubius. The sequence goes on along the minus strand of CM047523.1, from coordinate 4,881,411 downwards.
GAAGGTAAATACGGTACATCTAAGATACAAGACTGCCCTATTAAAAGCTCAAGTAGGTCAGTTCCAGAAGTAGCTGCCAAAAGCTGCCTCATCTATTGATCTAGTCATGTTGACTCCTATCTGTCATATCTTCTCCATCATGTTTCCTCATGTGCAGACTGGCTGCTGGAGCTCCTGATCTTCGCTGTTGTCTTTTGCACCAGAAGCTCCAGGTAGACAAACTGCACTGCCCCAATGATTTGAATGTGAAGTTACGCTGTAGGGAAATGTTCAGTTTGAATTAACAGTAACTTAACTGTGAGCTATAAGTTTGTGTGTTTCTTTAAAGGTCCATGTTTTTTTTTTTTTTAAGATATTTTTTTGGCATTTTTATGATTTATTGATAGTGTAGAGACAGAGTTGAAATGGGGCAGAGAGGGGAGTGACACGCAGAGAACGACCGCGGGCTGGAATCGAACCAGGGTCCGCTGCTGGCCGATGCCCATGGGGGGGACGCCCTTCCAACTGAGCTAAGGGTGCCCCCCCTTTCTAACATTACTAGCTGTTGCAACAGCATGTGAAAAAACTACAAAGTTTGTTAGGCCTAAAAGAACGTTAATCTCGCGATAAAAAATGTAACGCCGTTAAAATGGGTTTGCATTAACGCTGTTAATAACGCACTAATACTGACAGCACTAATTCATCTATATCCCTTACGCATGTGAGTACATTATAGAAGGTTAAATTAAAGTTCAGATGTCATGTTATGCCTTTGCAGTGATAAATAAAGTATAGTTTAGGAGAATTCACTAATTAATAAAGAGTAAGTGCTTGAGAAAATGTGTCGGTACACTCACTAGAGAGGAGGCAGGGACAGGCTCTGAATAAAGCTGTGTACTGAAGACTCATGTATGAATGGCAATAAGCCACCGCTTTGATGGAGACATGAAGAGTGCAATGTTAAGTATTCCTTGTGTGGAAATGAGAGCTGTAAACCTGTCCTAGATGCTGAACTGCTGCATTGAGAGGAAGAGGGCCAGAGACGAGGCTCGCAGGGCCCTGGAGGAGAGCAGAGAGAGAGAGAACAAGGCCGGCTGCCAGAACGGCCGCCTAGCTCCAGACTCTACCACCACCACTGCACCAGGCTCTGGCAGGGAGATGTCCCCAGGGAAGGCCTCCTCTGGCAGGGAGGGCACCCCGGGAAAGTCCTGGGACTCCTGGAGCGACAGTGAGGACGAGTTCTTTGAGTGTCTCAGTGAACAGGGGGAGGCGGACGCTGCACAGACGGAGGGAGAGAAGAGCAAAGCGGACGGCCGGCTGCAACCGTACAACAACCTTACTCTACTCAACTCTACGGAGCCTCTCTACATTCCTGTCACACAGGTCAGGAGCTCTCTTTTTAGGGGTGGTAGGATGGCCTAGAGCAGGGGTTTTCAAAGTGTGAGAGAGTGAGCCCCCCCTCTTTTAATTATTTTACAAATGTATTCTTGAAACATTCTAAAAATGTTTGTGCATTTTTAAACACATTTTTTAATACATTTTAACACCTTAATCCAGTGTTTTAATCTTGCTTCCTTTAAGCATGGATAGTAGTGACTGAGTGTGCAGCGGAGTGAAAAAGATAGGCAGACAGATTTGCCCAAATTATTGACTAGTTAAATGTCTTTCACTCACCCAGTGTTTTTTTCACTAGTGCCTCCAATGTCCTGCTGGAGGAAAATAGTAGCCAGTGGAGAACCAGACCCTCCTATGCCCCCCCCGGAGATTTTCTTTCACCTTTTTAAAGTGAAATGCATGAATCTGGTTCACTTTGAGAGGAAAATTAAGAGGCTAAATATGAGGCATTTTGTGTGAACAAATAATTTGGAGACACTGGGTCTGATGAATTAGAAGCTATTGAAGCTATTGACACATGGATTTTTCATAAAAATATTAATTTAAAATAAAATGTATGCAGGGTCCTCTGGGTTGGGCTTGGTGCTCTTTTTCTTTAAAGATATTTCTCTGTAATATAATGAATGCATTTAAATACAGTGAGAGGAACAAAGCAGAAGAACTCTTGTCCAGCTATGCTGCGATCTTAATATAAAAACACAAACTCCAAAAAAAAACATATTCATCCGCGCCCCCCCCCCCCCCCCCCGCCATAACACCGCCCCACAGTTTGAAAACCACTGGCCTAGAGGAAAAGGTGGCCGACCAGTAACCATGAGGTAACTTAACTTAACTTTCACCCAAACCTACCGCTGCAAGGAGATACACATCTCTATCACATTATAAAGTGTTTTCACAGTATTATGACTTATCTAAGATTCAAAATAGGTTGATGGGGCTTTATAGTAGGAGGAAGTCCCTCCTTTGTCCCTCTGCCTGTCACACCTGGTGTGATGTAAAAGTGCTTATTGAGGACAGCGCAAGGGGCATGTCCCATAGTGAGATACTAATTGATATGAATATAATATTTTGAATTCACGTTATTAATATGAGTATAATGACATTATGATTAATTCAACTGAATAGATTATCACGTTACTTCATTCCTGGTTGAAACATCTTGTAAATTCTTTTATTTAGCACATTTTTTTTTTTTATTTTTTTTTTTACAAAAGTGGGGCATCCATGTGTTTGGCCATGGTGATACAAGTTCAGTCCAATGGTACATATCACAGGGAGTCCAACGTATCTCATTAAACCTTGAAAATCTTCACATTATAACTTTAATAGTTTAATGTCATGTTCTTATTATGACAAGAACTTTCTTGTTATAACGTGATAGGGGTGTGAACATTTACAAAAATGTCTAAAAGGTTACACAACAGAAATGTTTTTGTGTACACGGTTAACCGTGACGTTGTTGTCCTCGTACTTTTTTTTTTCATCCCCAAATAGTTTAAATTATTTGTGAAGTGAATGAATGTGTGTCTCCAAAGCATATTTTAATCACTTTCAAAACTTTATTAAAAAAATATATCTTGGAATAACAGGAAGATATCTTGGTATAACGAGAAAAACATCTTTAAATTTAACTTTTCTGGAGCGCCTTGGTAGCCCAGCGGTTATGCCATACAGTATAATCGCAACGTTGCTTGTTTAATTCCAGACTATGTCCTTTGTTGCACGTCACGGACCCCTCTTTTCCTTCATATTTCCTGTTATTTTCTTTTGTTTCAATCTATCCATTAAAGGAGAAAAGCCCAAACATTATCTTACGTTATTACGTGACACTGATCGTTTTTTTCTTTTTCTGTCGTGGAAGTACAAACAGAATGATGTGATGAAGAGTTAAAACAAACTGTGTGTGTGATTTCCCCAGGAGCCTGCTCCCATGACGGAGGATCTGTTAGAGGAGCAGTCAGAGGTTCTAGCTAAACTGGGCACTTCAGCTGAAGGTAGCCACCTCCGAGCCCGCATGCAGAGCGCCTGTCTGCTCTCTGACATGGAGTCCTTTAAGGTGAGACGGGCACACATACACACATCACTAAGTCATTCATCCATCACACAGTCTGGGAGTCACAGTGTATGTCGAGGATTGTACAAATATAAATATAAATATGTCATCATGGGTTGATTATGTTTTCTGCTGAAGTTACTGACTCCTACTGCTATTGGAAACAAACACTAATCAATTGGGCTTTTATTAAGGAACACAATATCTTATTACTATAATGCAAAAGAATAGTGGTTGGATGGTTGTTTTTATCCAACTTAAATAGGAACTTGATCAAAATCTCAAAAGTGGGTATAAATCTCAACCTAGTTGTTTTTAAATGAAAGGAAAACCTTTATATTTATTACATATTAAAGTGTATAACAAAATAAAACCACCTTATCGATATTAGTGACAGTTTGTGCTCCGGCCCAGTTTTTTCTTTTGTAGCGAAGCACAATACTGCAAACAGAACATGCTTAATAAAATGAGTAAAGTAAAAGTAAAATGACAGATTTTTAAATAGTACTTAAAAAGTAAAAGTACACAAAAAACTACTCAAAGTACACAAACAACTACTCAATCACAGCAACGCATGTAAATGTAATTTGTTACTTTCCATCTCCACTATTTCAAACCGGCGTATACATTTAAAACCGGTTATCGGCCCATGCCAAAGTCCAAACATTACCGTCAGACATGTTTTCAGACTACTGGCCTCAGTACATGTTCACATCATAGATAGTATATAAAATGGATTAGCATCCGGGCTGACCTCAGTTATTCAGACTACATCCCATTCTCCTGGCTTATGCGCGTCGCCATCTTGTGAGATTTTTACTCCGCCTCACTCCTCTTGCCGAAAAAGGGCATCGATGTGACGTCTGAGGGAGGGAGATACGCCCATCTAGCTGACGTAAACCTCCGAGGCGAAGTGAGGGACAACAGGCGGATAGCTGTCACTCAAGAGATCGCGCCCCTAATTATTCATGCATTTTAACCTCCAAAAGAATAAAAACTAGCCTGCTAGAAACAAATTCACCCCCCTCAGTGTTGTCATGGAGATGTGACCTAAACATACAGACTAGAATGGTTTTGTGGACCAGCCCGTAAATAGGTTTAATAAGACTGTGAAAACGACCTGTTTAACAAGTGAGTCAACAAAAAATTGCTCACTTTTGGTACCACCTCGTAGTGGCCACTGGAAGCTACTGCACTGTTTGTCACTTCCGCATTGGATGCTGGTAGAAATCGCTGTGGTTGGGGCTTGGTTCACACGATACATTTTCCTGCTAACTCTTTTTAACCAGTTGGTCGGGTCCACGGCTCCTGATCCAATTGTGATACGCATGAGTGTAATGACTCTCTTTCTTGTCCGTCCCCCAGGCAGCCAACCCTGGCTGTGTGCTGGAAGACTTTGTGCGCTGGTACTCCCCCAGGGACTACGTGGAGGAGGAGGAGGTGGACGAAGCCGGGAACACTGTGGTGAAAGGCCAGCTGAGCTCCAGGATGAAGATCCCTGGAAACATGTGGGTGGAGGCCTGGGACTCAGCCAGGGTCACACCTGCACGACGCCAGAGGAGGCTGTTTGACGACACTAAGGAGGCAGAGAAGGTAATGCTACAGCTGACATCAATACTCAGCGCGTTTACATGCAGACTCATAATCGGGTAAATACAAAAATAAGACTTCAACAGGACTTGTAAAATGCATGTAAACTCCTTTATCCGATCTACTTTGCACACAAATCGGCACATTAACGGACAAGCGAAGTCGGATAACAACACCTAGATAACTCGTTCATAGTCGGCATTCTACCTGCATGTATAAAGGATCGCATTTCAGAGTTCTCGTTCTGCGCTTGCTCGAGAATCCCTGTGTAGAGTTTCACAAGGAAGTGGAAGGAGACAACGTAATAAATAGTAGTGTTGTTGCGGAAGGGAACCGGACGTGGCTCTATTACCACTTGTTGAAAGGGCTACAGCGCCACCTAGCGTAGCGGAGTCAGCTATGCTCTAGCCTTTTATCGAATTTTTGAAAGGCCATGTATACTCAGACTGCTTTCGAGTGGCAAGTTCGGTATATGTCTTAATCCAATCTAATTGTCCCATGTAAATGCACTGACTGAGAGCCCTCCCCAAGTAGAAAGGATTGTTATTAGAGCCCATTATAGCCTATCTGAGAATAGTAATCATCGGACAAAAGTTGCCTATAGAAGCCGATGTTGACGCTTTAATTTGTCCTAATAAATTGCAGTAAATGTGTCTTGGTTTTAGGCAAGGCAAGTTTATTTATATAGCACAATTCAGACACATGCCATTCAAAGTGCTTTACAGGGGCAAGATTAAAATACATAATTAGAAAGCGAATGAATAGAAATAAAACATTTAAAAGCTAATGAGTAGAAATAGAACATTTAAAGTACAATAAAATTGCAGGTTAAAATGGAAACATAAAAGTATTTTGTTACTTAAAAGGTAACCCTATATCTGGCTTGCTTTTCGACTGCAGACAGCACCCTTACTTGGTAGGCTGGGTTTATGCCAGACAGCAATATCCACGGCCAGAGTCAATACAGTCTAGAGGTCAGAGCTATTGAACGGCACTGGCCGCGTCAACAACGTAACTATGGTTACATCGTAGCAGCAGGACACAGTGTAACCCGCTAATAAATTAAATGAAGAAGAAAAATGAGACTCGATAAACAAAGAGCTGTGCGCAAACCTTTTTCTCTAAACACAAGGCTCTTCACTCTTGCCGAGGTGACTTCACACAGCGGTTCGTCTCTTGTATGGAAATGATGATTATGTCGACTAAACACGGACTGCAGTGTATAGCTCCACCCCTTTGGAGTTTCAAAATACCCCACGTGACTTAAGACACATTTGTAACACAAGAAGCCAATGCAAATTACAATAAAGGAAAGTTCCTCGATCAATTTTAATTTAATTTTTAATTGTTATTATTTTTTGGGCATTTTGCACTCTATTAGACAGTTTGGAGAGACAGAGATGAAATAAGGCAAAGAGGGGAGGACATGCAGAGAACTGACAGAGTCGGATTCAAACCTGGGTCTGATGGTCATGGCTTCTTCTGGGACGGGCTCATTAATCTTCATTGATGATGTAACACATGATGGCAACAGCAAAATGAACTCAGCAGTTTACACAAACATTTTGTCTGCCAATTTAAAGAAAGATGCAACCAAACTGATTGGAAGATCCTTCATAATGCAGCAAGATAATAACCCAAAACAATAAAGGAGTTAATCAGGGTCAAGAAATGGAAGGTTTTAGACTGGTCAAGTCAATCTCCAGACTTAAGGCCAGGACACACCAGTCCGACTTGTTTCTACTTGTTCCGACTACGCAAAAAATGGAGTCGGCCGTTTCAGGAAGCTCCAGGCTTCCCGTCGCGGCCAGAGAACACACCAAACTGACTGCTGACTTTCCGTACGCTCTGTTGCTTGCGCGGGACGTAATGTCTCCATAACAGCAGGCGGCGCTAATCTGTATTGTGGCCCGAAAAAATACGAAAGCCGGAAATGATGGGACAGCTCTCTAGAGCATAAACATAGATAGAAATACGTATTTATATTTATGGACCATAAGAGCACAATTTTTAGCAGAGAGTGTCGAGCATGGTGTCGAGCTATGGGCAGAGATTTGTGTCAGTAGAACTTGAATTCGAATTGATAGAACTTGAATTCGAATTGATCGACTTGAATAGGAATTGATCAACCTGCATTTAAATTATTGATACTTGAATTCGAATTTATACACTTGAATATGAATTATCCATTTGAATCTGAATTTTATTTACTTGAATCTGAATCAGTTAATATTCCAAATGACTTTCAAATAAAAATTCAAAATTCAAGTTTTCAAATTCAAGTAGAAAAAATTCAAGTAGAAAAAATTCAAGTAGAAAAAATTCAGGTAGAAAAAATTCAGGTAGAAAAAATTCAAGTAGAAAAAATTCAAGTAGAAAAAATTCAGATTCAAGTAAAAATGTGCACATCCGGTTTCTTTGAGGAAGAGCAATCGAGTGCAGATCTCTGATCCTAGGCTACAGCATCCGGCGGGTGACCGTTGTTTAACGTTCAGGAAATATAAAGTCATACATTAATTTGTTTAATCATCATCTGTGTTTTTGACCTCTTGTTTTATAATCGAAGTATCTTTTAGAACACTAATCACGTTTGAGTAATGAAACTGAAAGTAGTTATAATATCGCCAATATGCTATATCATATCAATGAAAACAGACGGTCAAACAGGGTCCAAATGAGCTAAAATCCTAAATCCAATAAACAGTAACATGGCAAACTTATTTTTAGGCAAGCTCTAATTGATTATTTATTCATTTTTTCACACATTTACATGTTTAGAGGCGGAGGATTCCTCCGACGCTCTCTGTCCGGCTTATCAGACAGCACTCAGCTGTCTGTCAGTTGAACTGGACAAGCAAACGTAAAATCATCAGGAAATGATAAAAACATCCCGATGGAGATTTCTATGCAGTGATTTTTTGATTTTACAGGGTCACGTTGTGGCAGTGACACTCTTTCATCAGTCGGAGCTGCAGCGTAAAGTGAAAACAAACTCAGAGTAGGCCTATATAGTCATTAATAAACACTTAGGCTACAATAGATAAGAGATCACCACCGCCTGCACCCCCTCTCCGCCCCCCTACACTTTGCCCTGTGCTCCCGCGATTGCTCTGTAAACAGTCTCATAGCCTATGTCCTCTTTCCCATCTCCTGCTCCCTCACATCAACTTGACAGATCATAAATATACACTATAATATATACAGCTTATAGGCTATATACTGTATAGGCTACAGTATAGGGCCTATGCCCGTCGCATTTCTTCCCCGTGCCCAGGACAAGATTACGTTTGTGCCCCGCCTTCCCATGCGCACTTCGGTAGAGTCAGAGTGCTGAGAGGCGCGCACTAATGAGCATTAGGTTATCATTAAAAATCCAGGTTAATGGCACAAAGCAGTAGATAACTTCAACATAGTCACTATACGTTCCCTCCGTCTGCTAAGCGCCCTACCACAGGGGGAGAGAGAGAGAGAGAGAGAGAGAGAGAGAGAGAGAGAGAGAGAGAGAGAGAGAGAGAGAGAGAGAGAGAGAGAGAGAGATGCGCTGACAGGATGCAATGTTCACCTGCGCACCTGCTCCTCCAAGGTGTGTGCCGGTATCGTGCCAAGTTACCGCTGATAAGAATTGTGTCCCAGCCGGCCGGTGAGCGTGCATGCATCAAGTAAAGGCGAACATACATATGGGCCCTATACTGTAGCCTATACAGTATATAGCCTATAAGCTGTATATATATTATAGTGTATATTTATGATCTGTCAAGCTGATGTGAGGGAGCAGGAGATGGGAAAGAGGACATAGGCTATGCGATTGTTTACAGAGCAATCGCGGGAGCACAGGGCAAAGTGTAGGGGGGCGGAGAGGGGGTGCAGGCGGTGGTGATCTCTTATCTATTGTAGCCTAAGTGTTTATTAATGACTATCGCTTTGGATGCTGGTAGGAAATCGCTGTGGTTGGGGCTGGTTCACACGATTACATTTTCCTGTAACTTCTTTTTAACCTGTGGTCGGGTCCACGGGCTCCTGATCCATTGTGATACGCCATGAGTGTAATGACTTCTCTTTCTTGTCAGCTTCCCCCAGGCAGCCAACCCTGCTGTGTGTGGAAGACTTTGTGCGACTGGTACTCCCCCAGGGACTTAAGTGGGAGGAGGAGGAGGTGGACGAAGCCTGGTACACTGTGGCTGAAAAGGCCAGATGAGCTCCAGGATGAAGAATCCCTGGGAAACATGTGGGTGGAGGACCTGGGACTCAGCCAGGGTCACACCTGCACGACGCCCAGAGGAGGCTGTTTGACTTGACACTAAGGAGGCAGAGAATGTTTGGATCGCTACAATTGACATTCAATACTCAGCGCGTGTTACATGCAGAATCATATCGGGTTAAATACAAAAAATAAGATCTTCAAACAGGACTTGTAAAATGCATGTATACTCCTTTATCCGATCTACTTTGCACACAAATCGGCACATTAACGGACAAGCGAAGTCCGGATAACAACACCTAGATAACTCGTTCTTAGTCGGCATTCTACTGCATGTATTAATGGATCGCATCTTCAAGGAGTTCATCGTTCTGCTCTTGCTCGAGAAATCCCTGTGTGGGTTTCACAATGGAAGTGGAAGGAGGCAACGTAATAAAATAGTAGTGTTGTTGCTGGAAAGGGAACCGGACGTGGCTCTATTAACCACTTGTTGAAAGGGCTACGCGCACCTAGCGTAGCGGAAGTCAGCATATGCTCTAGCCTTTTATCGAATTTTTGAAAGCCATGTATACTCAGACTGCTTTCGAGTGGCAAGTTCGGTAATGTCTTAATCCAAATCTATTTGTCCCATGTAAATGCACTGACTGAAAGCTCCCTCCCCATGTAGAAGGATTGTTATTAGAGCCCATATATAGCCTATCTGAGAATAGTATCATGGACAAAAAGTGACCTATGGGCAGAGATTTGTGTCAGTAGAACTTGAATTCGAATTGATAGAACTTGAATTCGAATTGATCGATTGAATAGGAATTGATCACCTGCATTTAAATTATTGATACTTGAATTCGAATTTATACACTTGAATTGAATTATCCATTTGAATCTGAATTTTATTTACTTGAATCTGAATCAGTTAATATTCCAATGACTTTCAATTAAAAATTCAAAATTAAGTTTTCAAATTCAAGTAGAAAAAAATTCAAGTAAAAAAATTCAAGTAGAAAAAATTCAGTAGAAAAAATTCAGGTAGAAAAAATTCAAGTAGAAAAAATTCAAGTAGAAAAAATTCAGATTCAAGTAAAAATGTGCACATCCGGTTTCTTTGAGGAAGAGCAATCGAGTGCAGATCTCTGATCCTAGGCTACAGCATCCGGCGGGTGACCGTTGTTTAACGTTCAGGAAATATAAAGTCATACATTAATTTGTTTAATCATCATCTGTGTTTTTGACCTCTTGTTTTATAATCGAAGTATCTTTTAGAACACTAATCACGTTTGAGTAATGAAACTGAAAGTAGTTATAATATCGCCAATATGCTATATCATATCAATGAAAACAGACGGTCAAACAGGGTCCAAATGAGCTAAAATCCTAAATCCAATAAACAGTAACATGGCAAACTTATTTTTAGGCAAGCTCTAATTGATTATTTATTCATTTTTTCACACATTTACATGTTTAGAGGCGGAGGATTCCTCCGACGCTCTCTGTCCGGCTTATCAGACAGCACTCAGCTGTCTGTCAGTTGAACTGGACAAGCAAACGTAAAATCATCAGGAAATGATAAAAACATCCCGATGGAGATTTCTATGCAGTGATTTTTTGATTTTACAGGGTCACGTTGTGGCAGTGACACTCTTTCATCAGTCGGAGCTGCAGCGTAAAGTGAAAACAAACTCAGAGTAGGCCTATATATAGTCATTAATAAACACTTAGGCTACAATAGATAAGAGATCACCACCGCCTGCACCCCCTCTCCGCCCCCCTACACTTTGCCCTGTGCTCCCGCGATTGCTCTGTAAACAGTTCATAGCCTATGTCCTCTTTCCCATCTCCTGCTCCCTCACATCAACTTGACAGATCATAAATATACACTATAATATATACAGCTTATAGGCTATATACTGTATAGGCTACAGTATAGGGCCTATGCCCGTCGCATTTCTTCCCCGTGCCCAGGACAAGATTACGTTTGTGCCCCGCCTTCCCATGCGCACTTCGGTAGAGTCAGAGTGCTGAGAGGCGCGCACTAATGAGCATTAGGTTATCATTAAAAATCCAGGTTAATGGCACAAAGCAGTAGATAACTTCAACATAGTCACTATACGTTCCCTCCGTCTGCTAAGCGCCCTACCACAAGGGGGGAGAGAGAGAGAGAGAGAGAGAGAGAGAGAGAGAGAGAGAGAGAGAGAGAGAGAGAGAGAGAGAGAGAGAGAGAGAGAGAGAGAGATGCGCTAGAGAGATGGTGACAATGATGTTCACCTGCGCACCTGCTCCTCCAAGGTGTGTGCCGGTATCGTGCCAAGTTACCGCTGATAAGAATTGTGTCCCAGCCGGCCGGTGAGCGTGCATGCATCAAGTAAAGGCGAACATACATATGGGCCCTATACTGTAGCCTATACAGTATATAGCCTATAAGCTGTATATATATTATAGTGTATATTTATGATCTGTCAAGCTGATGTGAGGGAGCAGGAGATGGGAAAGAGGACATAGGCTATGCGATTGTTTACAGAGCAATCGCGGGAGCACAGGGCAAAGTGTAGGGGGGCGGAGAGGGGGTGCAGGCGGTGGTGATCTCTTATCTATTGTAGCCTAAGTGTTTATTAATGACTATATATATATAGGCCTACTCTGAGTTTGTTTTCACTTTACGCTGCAGCTCCGACTGATGAAAGAGTGTCACTGCCACAACGTGACCCTGTAAAATCAAAAAATCACTGCATAGAAATCTCCATCGGGATGTTTTTATCATTTCCTGATGATTTTACGTTTGCTTGTCCAGTTCAACTGACAGACAGCTGAGTGCTGTCTGATAAGCCGGACAGAGAGCGTCGGAGGAATCCTCCGCCTCTAAACATGTAAATGTGTGAAAAAATGAATAAATAATCAATTAGAGCTTGCCTAAAAATAAGTTTGCCATGTTACTGTTTATTGGATTTAGGATTTTAGCTCATTTGGACCCTGTTTGACCGTCTGTTTTCATTGATATGATATAGGCCTAGCATATTGGCGATATTATAACTACTTTCAGTTTCATTACTCAAACGTGATTAGTGTTCTAAAAGATACTTCGATTATAAAACAAGAGGTCAAAAACACAGATGATGATTAAACAAATTAATGTATGACTTTATATTTCCTGAACGTTAAACAACGGTCACCCGCCGGATGCTGTAGCCTAGGATCAGAGATCTGCACTCGATTGCTCTTCCTCAAAGAAACCGGATGTGCACATTTTTACTTGAATCTGAATTTTTTCTACTTGAATTTTTTCTACTTGAATTTTTTCTACCTGAATTTTTTCTACCTGAATTTTTTCTACTTGAATTTTTTCTACTTGAATTTTTTTCTACTTGAATTTGAAAACTTGAATTTGAAAACTTGAATTTTGAATTTTTATTTGAAAGTCATTTGGAATATTAACTGATTCAGATTCAAGTAAATAAAATTCAGATTCAAATGGATAATTCATATTCAAGTGTATAAATTCGAATTCAAGTATCAATAATTTAAATGCAGGTTGATCAATTCCTATTCAAGTCGATCAATTCGAATTCAAGTTCTATCAATTCGAATTCAAGTTCTACTGACACAAATCTCTGCCCATATCGAGCAGTCAACAAGGGTTGATGCATGTGAGTACTCTCAAAACGAAACGAACAAACACATTAAAACGATGGCTAGCTGTTGTTAGCTGTTTGTGCTACCCGCCTCACTTCCGGGCTTCACTGATTCGCTAGCCTTCCACCAATCAAATTGCTCCAAATGAAAGACGGTCGGCTGCCGATTGAACATGTTCAATCGGCTCAAAACAAGCCCGACGACCTCTACTTCGGCCGACGTCACGGCACACACCAAACAGATTCGTCTCCCGACCCCCTATCGACTCTACGACGGCGATTTTCGGGCTGGTGTGTCCTGGCCTTTAAACCCTATAGAGCATGCATTTTACCTGCTAAAGAGGAGACTGAAGAGAGTAAACAAACAGCAACTGAAAAAGGCTGCGGTGAAAGCCTGGAAAAGCATCAAAAAGGAGGATTCAAAAGTTTTGTGATGTCAATGGGTCACAGGCTTGATGCAGTTGTTGCAAGCGAAGGCTTTGCAACAAAATATTAAGTCTTATTCACTTTAATTTATTTTAAGTCTATCTGTTCCAATACTTTTGCTCAATGATATCTTCTCAGTTGTGTATCAGATCCAGATGTTAACACCTGGAAATGAAAGCTTAAATGTTGATCTATTGTCTCATATTCATATTTTGGTGTAAAACCCAAATGTTTCCAGTCTACAGCAAAAATAAAGGAATTGGCCTCACTGTTCCGATACTTAAGAAGGGGACTGTATATATTTGAAAAGTTTTTACGTTTAATCACTCAATATATCAGTTTTTTGGAATTGTTTTTATGGCGAACCCTAATATCAGAATCTGCGCCAGCCCCCAAAAAATCCATATCAGTCGGGCCTTCAATGTTAATCTTGCAATTATACCTGAACAAGAATGAGTGCCTTGTATCAAATATCTTGCTAACATGTCATGTTAGACATATAGCACACACATGTAAATATGAAGGCAGATGAATTGGGGGAAACTTAACCTGAGTTTTGACTGTCTTTTCAGGTCCTGCATTATTTAGCAATGCAGAATCCTGCAGATGTGGCCCGCCACCTCCTGCCCTGTATCCTCCATTCTGCTATCCTCAAGCTGAAGGAGGAAGGTGAGACCAGATTAATATGACATGACATCAATTATTAAAAACACACTTATCATTACCAGCAAACCACAACTACGTACATTATCCAGACCACAAATTACAAATAAATAATTAAAGCTGGGGTGGAGGATTTGGGCAGAAAATGGCAGTTGGGATTGAGATTCGAATTCAAATACCTCAACCGCTCCACTTGTTCTCTTTGGTCCCTCCCCTATGGTCCCTCCCTGACACGCTATACACCAACAAAGTCGTGCCAAAGTGAATGGACAGTCCCCACAGCCAATAAGAACAGAGAATCGGAGCCTCGCTCTGATTGGTCAAAGTGTACAGCTCATGTTTACTTTGACCAATCAGAAATCATATACCCCAGCTTTAAGTTGTTAGGTGCTATGTTTGTATGGATAAATGACTGATGTGGGGGGAATAAGACACTCGATACGGAGATGGTCTAATAGTCACTTTATTTAATCGTTGAACAAAACAATCATTATCACTCAGGCCTGGCAGATTAGTTCATGCGGGAATTTGCGGACGTGAGTTTGCATTCGGGAGGGAGTAGCAGGCGAAAAGCAAGGCCTCCTCCAGGGACACTCTTTTTAAACATAATATTGATATGGGGCAGCTGTGTTTTCTTATCAAATGTTGCCAGGCCGCTATGACCGTTTCTGGCTCTTTTCCCTGACATCCTCTCTATTTCAGCAAACACTTTCACAATCACAAACTGGCTCTAACCGCCTACATGACCTTGAACATGACTGATGCAATGTTGTTTCATAATGGCACACTTACATCTCAGTCAAAAGCATCACACACATCCCACTTGCAATTTTCCATTAATACTCTTATAATAAGAAATGGCACCACATGTTTACACAATGTCTTCACTTAAAGTAAACGATGGACATGTGTCCACATCCAAGGTTCACAAGACGTTGGAAGCTATTTTCACATGACTTTTTATGATGCACATTTGTCATAAAAAATGAAATTAAAAGAACATCTGACTTATCTTATTACTGCTGATACATGTGTGTGTATCTATGTGTGGGAAGCCAGGACTGTGGGAATGATATTGGGTAGTTAATTCAGCAGACACAGTATTTAGAATGGGATATATAATACATGGGACAATATGCAATGATGCCCCCCTGATCATTTCATATTGTCCCAACTTGAATCCATCATCTGCTCATTTTTACAACATTCTTGTCTATTCTTCCTCCCTCTCTCCTCTCCCCTCTAACAGAGGCAGTAGAAGACATTCCATCAGTCAAGAAAAGCATTCAACAAGCTACGAGTCAAGCCAGCAAGCTGCTGCACCCCACCAACCGTGACTACAAGAAGCTAGAGGTCAGTGATGAACTGTACAAGCAGCTTATTATTACAGAGATGAAAACGTATGAAATGTTCCTTTACTTTGGGTTTAGTCTTCTGTGTAGGATGCTCATGTATCTGATATCTGATGCACTGGAAAAGTTTTTTTTTTTTTTTTTTTTTTTTAACAGGTAAATCCCATTGAAACCGGAGACACTTTTGCAGGGAGATCTGTTCCCATTTACACGTTACCATTAACACACACATTCATACACCGATAGCAGGCTAACTATCGACATTCACACGAGGCAAGCAGGGTGAAGTGTCTTGCCCAAGGACACAACAACCATGACACAGGTGGCAGGGCAGGAGCCGAACCGCCACTGTTCTGATGACTGATTCTAAAATGCAGCCTCAGGAACAGGTGACTTAGTGAAAATGGATGGCATCATGGATAAGAAAGTATAGCGCAACATTCTGCTGAGGCACGGAGTACCCTCTGGGACTCTTCTTATTCGGCCTGGATTTATTTTGAAGAGGACAATGACCCTAAACATTCTTCTAACTATAGCCTGCAACGAAAATGCATTGAGTTGTTCATGTGTTAACAAGAAAGTGAACCGGTGTACCTAATAAAGTGGCCGGTGAGTGTATATGTATCACTTATATGGGACTAATCAAGGCAGCTGTTGAGGTCCAAATAAACGTTGTTATCAGACTCTTGGAAAGTAAACTGTCTGTCTATTGTAGATTCCACAATAGAACATTTTCTTCAACATAAGTCAATGTGATTAAAAACTGGCAATAAGTAATAGACCTTCCCAAGTCAAGGGGGCAGCACCAACGCATGCATTTTCAAAAATACCACTGCACACAATTGGATAGCACTACGACCAATCAGAGCAATGAACAATGTGATGTAATCCCCATTCGTTTAGCGACCAGCGTGGCTAACTGGTCAATTGAACTTTGTGCCGTGGTGGGTCTGCAAAACAGAACATTCATCTTTCTTGCTAATGAAAGATTTGAGTGCCGTCTTCCAAATCGTTAAGTGTCGATTCAAAGCCGTTTCAAACAACGTATCCGCAGCCATCTTTGTTGTTTCCTTTCACGACTTCGACGGAACAGCTCTGTCTGCATCTGGTGACGCCTGCCCATTTTATAGTACGATTTGATTGGTGACTCCTTTCCAGGCTAACTGTCCCCTTCAGCTCCAAGTCAAACGACTACAGTATGCGAACAATGTCAAACCCAACATGAACAAGAAAACTAACACATACAGGCTCTACTGTACTCTGTAACTGAATGTGTGAGGTGAAGAACACTATCCCTGCGTTCCAAATCACATACTCTTTCTACTACACTACATACTAAAGTTCAGTAGAGTTTTAGGGCCAAAGGAGAGAGAAAAAAATCAGATAAGGAAGATTTTATTTCATTATGTCGAGCAATGTCAAGAATAAAGACGAATACTCCAAAATACAAAATAAAAAGTTTAGTTTAGTTAGTGGGACATTTATGTATTTTCAGCATACTACAATTGACGTGCATGTATTGGGACATCCTAAATCTTTTTCTGGCATACTAAATAGTAGGGAAGTATGGGGATTGGAACGCAGGGTCTGTGTGTGTTTCCCCTATCTCTTCTGACAGCATGTTGTACTTGTGACCTTTCTTCCTCTGTAGGATTACATTAACCAGCTGATGTCCATGGAGACGGTCATCACCAGAGCACGCTCGCTCAAGGCCAAGTTCTCCGTGTGTGAGGGGGAGAAGGGAGAGAACGCAGAAGAGCTGGAGAAGTAAGTCATACACCGTTTTATTTTGAGCATCTAAGGCACGTCAATTAGTGTGCAATTTATAGCAAATAGCTAAAGAGGGTCTACTTTTATAAAAAAAGATTGTGCCAAACACTAATACCCCCTCAACATACACATACAGTATGTTACAAGTGTATTCATTGACATAAACCCATTGAGCAATGTTCAGAGGGGTCCTAACATACACACCACCTTGACAACATCAGTGCAAACCGAATCCCTACAACTAAGGCAATAGAAATACAATTATCAGAGCGATGACTATACACATTTTAACACATTTGAGATGTATTGGTTCAGATGTAAGCGTAATGAGATACCTGCTCAGAGGAAACATACTGTATGTAGCCACACCCCACCCTCCTATCAGCCTGACAAGTTTTTTTTCCTCACAGACATTGCTACAAAGCATGTTTTAGAATGTATACAACATTCAGATCATTTGGGAATGCTCATGCACAAAGTCACTACGTTTTTGGCAAAATACTTATCACATTCAGACGAATGATTTTAGAACCTTAAATATTATCCAGCTCTATAGTAAAGGTTGTCAAGGATACCAGCACTATTAGGAAGGACAGCAAATGTAAGTGCAAGTTCAATTCAGAACATTTAAGAGGATTGCAACAACAAACAGATTAACAAAATACATGAACACAAAATAAACGAACACACAAACCACAGTAAATCTGTTCCAAATTAACCTGATGGTCATCAGAAGCTGAAAACAATCTGATGCCAGTCATATTAGCTTGACTTGAGGGTTAAACGTCATTATTTTCCTCGGCTTTTATCTCTAGTTGAGAGCGTTCTATCCCAGCAGTGTCTACTAGAACTTTTACTATTGTTTTGTATTTTAATTTAGTTTTAATTTCTGCTTTTCTGTGTCTTTATGATGTTTTGGATGTAATGTATTTTACTGTACAACACTTTGGTCCGCCTCGGCTGTTATAAATGTGCTGTATAAATAAAGTTGACTCGACTTGAACTAGTGCCACTGATATATGCTGTGTTTTTTTCCCCCAGGTTTGTGAGCTCCCTGCTGGAAGAACCAGAGGTGGTGGTGACTGGAGCTGGCCAGGGCCCGGCCGGGAGCATCATCCACAGGCTGTTTGTCAGCTCCCAGAGGGTAAGCAGAAGACCCACTCTCTCTCTCTCTCTCTCTCTCTCTCTCTCTCCTCTCTCTCTCTCTCTCTCTCTCTCTCTCTCTCTCTCTCTCTCTCTCTCTCTCTCTGTCGCTCTCCTGCTCCCTTTGACACTGTTCACCTGAGAAAATAGTTTGGTTATCACTGCCCGTAGAATTTGATAAAACCTGTTGAACTACTTAATTTAATATTTAACTGAAATAGTTCTGTATTTTTATGTCTCGGCTTGAAGGAAGGATGTACAGTCACAGTATATAATTCTAATCTTTACATCCGGTATTATTTAATAAATTATTATCGATATTGACTAACCGCTTCATTATGTAATAGAGCGTATCCTCGGCTTATGTTCGGAATTAGACCATAACAATATGAAAAAATCTCTCGAATATTATATTTACATTATCCACTATAATAAATAATGTAATAATCCACTACTTAATATGGAAGGTAGGTCACCAGTAATATTGCCAGGGTAATGTTACGGAAATTAATATTGTGTGTTTGTAGATATATTGTGTCTATGTACATAGACACAATATTAATTTCCATAACAGTCATCAGCTGTTTTGTGTGTATGGTGAGAACACTGGATGGGGCACATTGTGTTGGCTGTCAGAGACTAGCACAGCTCCTACATTGTTGTGGCTTGCGGGGGTAACATAAAAAAACACCTTCCATTTTGTTTCTGTAGCTGACAGTCCTACAGATTGATAGATACAATAACAGAGGCTGGCGTCACTCCTTTAAGACTGTAGGGGAGATGAGATGCCTGGAGAAGATTTCCAGAATCAGCCATTTTGTGCATGTTGTGTATGTCCAATGTCTATGAAGACAATATATTCCACCTCAGGCCACTGACACAGAACATCTGGGATGCTCATGAACGCTTTTTCCCGTTTGGACTTCCTAAGCTTCCCTTATTAAAGGTGAAGTAAGCCATTTATTTATGTTAATATATGTGTTAAATCGCTCTTTATTCATACAACGATCACTTACAGTGGAGGAAATAAGTATTTGATCCCTCACTGATTTTGTAAGTTTGCCCACTTACAACGAAATGAACGGTCTATAATTTAAAGCTAGGTTTATTTTAACAGTGATAGACAGAATATCAAAAAGAAAATCCAGAAAATCACATAAAAAAAAGATAGAAATTATTTTGCATTTCATTGAGTGAAATAAGTATTTGATCCCCTATCAAACATGCTTAGTACTGGAGAAACCCTTGTTGGCAAGTACAGAGGTCAGACGTGTCTTGTAGTTGATGACCAGGTTTGCACACATCTCAGGAGGATATTTGGACCATTCTTTTTACAGATCCTCTCCTAATCTTTAAGGTTTCAAGGCTGTCGCTTGAGCTTGAGTTCCCTCCGCAGATCTATTGGATTAAGGTCCGGAGACTGGCTAGGCCACTCCATGACCTTAATGTGCTTCTTCTTGAGCCACTCCTTTGTTGCCTTTGCTGTATTTATAGGGTCATTGACGTGCTGGAAGACCCATCCACGACCCATTTTTATGGACCTGGCTGAGAGAAAGAGGTTTCACCCAGTATTTCATGGTGCATGGCCCCATCCATAGTTCCCTCGATGCAGTGAAGTCCACCTGTCCCCTTAGAAGAGAAACACCCCCAAAGCGTAATGTTCAACCTCCATGCTTGACTGCGGGGATGGTTTTCTTGGGGTCATAGTCAGAATTCCTCTTCCTCCAAGCATGGCGAGTCACTATGACACTAAAGAACTTGATTTTTTCTAATTTGACCACATCACCTTCTCCCAATCCTTCTCTGAGTCGTTCAGGTTTTATTGTCAAACTTCAGACGGTTCTCTATGTCCCTTCTTGGGCAGGGGGACCTTACGGGCACTACAGGATTTCAATCCATTACGGCATAGTGTGTTACCCATGGTTTTCTTGGTGACTGTGGTCCCAGCTGCCTTGGGATCATAAACAAGCTCCTCCCGTGTAGATCTGGGCTGATCCCTCACCTTTCTCATGATCATTGATACCCCACAAGGTGAGATCTTGCATGGAGCCCCAGACCGAGGGAGATTGATGGTCATTTTGTGTTTCTTTCATTTTCGAATAATCGCACCAACAGTTGTCTCCTTCTCACCCAGCTTCTCGCCAATGGTATTGTAGTCTATTCCGGCCTTGCAGGTCTACAATCTTGTCCCTGATGTCCCTAGACAGCTCTTTGGTCTTGCCCATGATGGAGAGGTTTGAGTTTGATTTATTGACTCTGGACAGGTGTCTTTTATACAGGTAACAAGTTGAGACAGGTGTGTGTTTTTATACAGGAAACTAGTTGAGATTAGGATTAATCTGTGGGAGTCAGAATTCTTTATGGTTGGTAGGGGATCAAATACCTATTTCACTCAATGAAATGCAAAATAATTTCTATCTTTTTTTTTATGTGATTTTCTGGATTTTCTTTTTGATTTTCTGTCTATCACTGTTAAAATAAACCTAGCTTTAAAATTATAGACCGTTCATTTATTTGTATGTGGGCAAACTTACAAAATCGGTGAGGGATCAAATACTTATTTTCTCCACTGTATATAGTGTGCGCGTTTCATAAAGCCCATCTCTCAGTCACTCGGTCTGCATGTAATCGGCAAATAAACTTTTTGGGGATCACACTACTGATAACCAATCAGAAGAGAGAACGCTAACTGCCGGTGCACGTGCAGAGCGACAGATGGGTGAATGTGTATTTGCCTACAATGGCGGAGCAGGTAAAAATCCTTCCCAATGTCTGTTTTGATGGTTTTTTATCATGTTTTATCACACTTATGGATCTGAGATGATGCTAGATAACTCGCTGCTTGAAGACCGCAGTGCATTAATGTTGTGATGTGGGACGAGGAAGGGGACTGCTAACTGCAGTCACTGACAGGAAGTTAGCTAAACTGACCATTCCGCTTACTGAACCTTTAATTTGTTCTGGAGTGAAACAGCAGTGAAACAGTTCCCCAGACCCTATTGAAACGTGTCTCAATAGAGTGTCTCAGTGTGCTTTTGCTTTTTTGGTTGTTACATTTTTTGTGTTGTTTCTCCCCCCCTGCTGCTTACGTCAAGCTGGCTGACTTCAACAGTGATGAGGTAACCACGAGCAATGAGACTTTTCCTCCCAACTAGCAGTGTACCCTTACCCCTCCACAGTCCCTCAGTGGGCACACATAAGGATTAATTAACAGACTCCAAAAGTGTGTGTGATCTAAAAGCATTGTTTTGTTAATAGTTGCAATTCAGTTATTTTATGGATTTATAATTTCTATATAAATGGAAAATTTGAAAAATATTGAATTTTCTGAAATTATTGATAGCTCATTTACAGCTTCAATATTTACCTGCTGCATTGTTAACTCCTTTCCTGCTGATAATACTTTTAAGTCCAGGAATATTTGGATTAACTTAAAAGTTCCTTTGCAGAAAATAATAAACTTTATATAAAGCTATTGCTGATGCATCACAGTATTTGGGTGTAGTCTGTAAACGTTACGGACCAAACTCAAATATACCAAGATTTGAAAGTATTGTCAGAAATGAAAAAGATACCCATACCTCTACAGTGTAATGGGTATCTGTCATTTCAATAAGTTAATGTCTGTTTCCAGCTTTTCTTTCTTGTGACTGATATTTAAAGTTGTAGTCTCATTGAGAGAGACAACATCTTATATGCTATTGCCCATTGTACCCTAAAACCCTCTCTACACTATAGCTTGTCTTACCCTAAACCCTCTACACTATAGCCTGTCTAACCCTAAACCCGCTACACTATAGCCTGTCTAACCCTAAACCCGCTACACTATAGCCTGTCTAACCCTAAACCCTCTTACACTATAGCCTGTCTAACCCTAAACCCTCTCTACACTATAGCCTGTCTAACCCTAAACCCTCTACACTATAGCTTGTCTAACCCTAAACCCTCTACACTATAGCCTGTCTTACCCTAAACCCTCTCTACACTATAGCCTGTCTAACCCTAAACCCTCTCTACACTATAGCCTGTCTAACCCTAAACCCTCTCTACACTATAGCCTGTCTAACCCTAAACCCCTCTACACTATAGCTTGTCTAACCCTAAACCCTCTACACTATAGCCTGTCTAACCCTAAACCCTCTACACTATAGCCTGTCTATACCCTAAACCCTCTACACTATAGCCTGTCTTACCCTAAACCCTCTCTACACTATAGCCTGTCTAACCCTAAACCCTCTACACTATAGCCTGTCTTACCCTAAACCCTCTCTACACTATAGCCTGTTTTACCCTAAACCCTCTCTACACTATAGCCTGTTTTACCCTAAACCCTCTCTACACTATAGCCTGTCTTACCCTAAACCCTCTCTACACTATAGCCTGTTTTACCCTAAACCCTCTCTACACTATAGCCTGTCTTACCCTAAACCCTCTACACTATAGCCTGTCTTACCCTAAACCCTCTACACTATAGCCTGTCTTACCCTAAACCCTCTCTACACTATAGCCTGTCTAACCCTAAACCCTCTCTACACTATAGCCTGTCTAACCCTAAACCCCTTACACTATAGCCTGTCTTAACCCTAAACCCTCTCTACACTATAGCCTGTTTTACCCTAAACCCTCTCTACACTATAGCCTGTCTACCCTAAACCCTCTCTACACTATAGCCTGTCTTACCCTAAACCCTCTCTACACTATAGCCTGTCTAACCCTAAACCCTCTCTACACTATAGCCTGTCTTACCCTAAACCCTCTACACTATAGCCTGTCTAACCCTAAACCCTCTACACTATAGCCTGTCTTAACCCTAAACCCTCTACACTATAGCCTGTCTTAACCCTAAACCCTCTACACTATAGCCTGTCTTACCCTAAACCCTCTCTACACTATAGCCTGTCTTAAACCTACCTAAACAACCCTCTCTACACTATAGCCTGTCTTACCCTAAACCCTCTACACTATAGCCTGTCTTACCCTAAACCCTCTACACTATAGCCTGTCTTACCCTAAACCCTCTACACTATAGCCTGTCTTACCCTAAACCCTCTACACTATAGCCTGTCTTACCCTAAACCCTCTACACTATAGCCTGTCTAACCCTAAACCCTCTCTACACTATAGCCTGTCTTACCCTAAACCCTCTACACTATAGCCTGTCTAACCCTAAACCCGCTACACTATAGCCTGTCTAACCCTAAACCCGCTACACTATAGCCTGTCTAACCCTAAACCCTCTGCACTATAGCCTGTCTTACCCTAAACCCTCTACACTATAGCCTGTCTAACCCTAAACCCTCTACACTATAGCCTGTCTTACCCTAAACCCTCTACACTATAGCCTGTCTAACCCTAAACCCTCTACACTATAGCCTGTCTTACCCTAAACCCTCTACACTATAGCCTGTCTTACCCTAAACCCTCTCTACACTATAGCCTGTCTAACCCTAAACCCTCTACACTATAGCCTGTCTAACCCTAAACCCTCTCTTCACTATATCAGTATAGCCTGTCTTACCCTACATTTTTCTCTGGAGCTGGTGGAGACCACACTCAGTTTAAAGGAGAGATATTTAACTGTGGACACATTCTTATGTACAGATCTGGGGCCGTATTCACAAAACATTTTATCTTAGCGCTAAGAGTACTCCTAAGGAGCACTAAAAGTTTTTAGTAAGGAGTAATTTCTTAAAACCTATTCACAAAGCTGATAAGACCAACTTTTACTAAGGAATGGGAGGGACTCCTAAGCTAAGACTAGAAGGCGGGGTTGACCCTGTTGCTATGGATGATGTCATGTTCATACCTTCTATGCCCACAGTGATTGGCTGAGAGGGAATGAGAGCTAAGAGTGAATTCATGATAGAACCACTGTGGGAGATATCCATATCGTGTCGCTGTATTCAAGTAAAGAGTTTTTATATACAATTAATGACAAGTGACACTGATTTAACATGAAACCAAGATACTGCAGGGTTTCCCACACATTCGTTCAAAATTAACCTACAAAAGCGCCACATAGGTCTATTCATTTTAAATTTTACAATAATTTGAATCGGAAAAAATATCCTCATTGAACAGCTGCACGCCATGCACTCTCACTGTATTTCGCTCAACGGCGGACTATGCAGCAATAGTCAGACAGCGACAAACCAGGAAATTCACAATTTAGAAACAACAGCCGGCGAAATCGTAAAGTGCATGCGGAAGGAAAAAGGCGAGGCGGGCAACTATACAGACAGCGGATCTGTGGAACGGAGGAGATGGAAGCGCCACATATAGGCCTACTCTAGTAACAAATTAAACCCAAACGTGACACCAACAGTAACTTTCAGTGCATCGTAAACCCAAAGCAACTGCAGGAAAAGGAACGTAATAAATATATTTTTATATAAATGTAATACATATAAATGTGTCTATACTTTCTAAATA
This sequence comes from Ammodytes dubius, assembly GCA_026122265.1. Lineage (NCBI taxonomy): Eukaryota > Metazoa > Chordata > Actinopteri > Uranoscopiformes > Ammodytidae > Ammodytes > Ammodytes dubius. Next base: position 4,856,787 of record CM047523.1, on the reverse strand, counting down.
TAGCTTTACTAAGATCATTAAACCCTTAGGCCTACAGCTATTAAGGTACCTTTTATAGAGCTCACTATCATTAAATCTCTCCAAAACACCATCAAATGGTTGTCTGTGAATTACTCTTAGTGACTTAGGAGTCCTCTCGAGGACTCCTAGCTTTTCATAGATTTAGGAGCTAGTTTTAGCGCTAAAATGCTTTGTGAATTACACTTATCTTAAAAAGTTAGGAGTCCTAAAATTAGGAGTGAAACGCCCCTTATTTTTGAGAGTTACTCCTAAATCAGCACTAGGACCTACTCTTAGCCTTAAAATGTTTTCTGAATACGGCCCCTGAACCGTATTATCCACCACCACTTGGACACACACACATACAGACACACACACACACACACACACACACACGCACACGCCACGCACGCATGCATGCACGCACACACACACACACACACACACACACACACACACACACACACACACACACACACATTCCGCCACAGAGCCTTAATTGAACATAAAGACCTTTTTCAATAAGACGTCTATCAAACACGTCTTAACATTATGTATTATGTTTCTATTTCTCCTCATACCCCATTGTGACCTGCAGAGTGTGTTTGGGGACATGGAGGTTTGACCAGCCAAATATTCTGTCTGTGATAGTGCTGTTGACCCTGTGTTGCTATTAGAGAACGCTAATGTTTGTTTCACTGTAGCTTCAGCTCACGCAGTTTGTGTGATGGCACATGTTGATTAGCACACCCCCTACCACAATAAATAGATACAGTATACACTTTATTGCCAAAAGTATTTGCTCACCTGCCTTGACTCGCATATGAATTTAAGTGACATCCCATTCTTAATCCATAGGGTTTGATATTACGTCGGTCCACCCTTTGCAGCTACAACAGCTTCAACTCTTCTGGGAAAGGCTTTCCACAAGGTTTAGGAGTGTGTTTTGTGGGAATTTTTGACCATTCTTCAAGAAGCTATCTATCCATCTATCCATCTATCCATCCATCCATCCGGTTGAGATCAGGACTCTGTGCAGGCCAGTCAAGTTCATCCACACCAAACTCTCTCATCCATGTCTTTATGGACCTTGCTTTGTGCACTGGTGCATTGTCATGTTGGAACAGGATGGGGCCACATTGCCAAACTGTTCCCACAAAGTTGGGAGCATGGAATTGTCCAACATCTCTTGGTATCCTGAAGCGCAATAAATACAGTATTAATCCAAATCACTGTGTGACCTCATAAATGCGCTTCTTGAAGAATAGTCAAAAAATTTCCTCAAACACACTCCTAAACCTTGTGGAAAGCCTTTCCCAGAAGAGTGGAAGCTGTTATAGCTGCAAAGGGTGGACCGACGTCATATCAAACCCTATAGATTAAGAATGGCATGTCACTTACGTGTATATGTGAGACAATACTTTTGGTAATATAGTGTATGTAAAGGAAGTCGATATCCAAATCACTAAAAGCCAATATATGTTGTTTCTCCTCCTAGAGATTATATCATTATATCCTCTATTGGTATATTGTACGTCTTAGCTTCCCCTGTCCCTTTCCTCCTTAGTTACATTAGGATGTTGTCAGTATGAGATACACACTCAGTATTGTACCTGCTGCAATCACATGCTGTATGTGTTTCCTTTGAATGTGTGTGTGTGTGCATGTAAAACGTCCTGACTGTTACACATTACACATTTCATACTAGCTATTAGACATAGCTTTCTAACCAAAATTGCAATAAGACCAGGTTCAAGCTTTTATTTGTCATGTACCATTTGTAACACATATTCATTATTAAATGCTTTTTGCCTATTTCTGAACTGTGTTTGGCCAATATAACATAACAAATCAAAAACTTGTCATAAAATTTACAAAAAAAAAAGAAGCTATCACCTTCACTTTCCCTAGTACCTTCACTTGAGGATGTTTATTTCTGATTCCCCTTATTTTGCTATTGATATATTAGTTTTTAAGTAATTCTATATTAATTTCCCCACATATTAAACAAGCTCTTTTTCATCTAGAAATTGTTGGTCCAGACAGCAGCTAGTGGTCAGGGAATATTATCAGATATTGGGCTAATCTGGGAATACATTCCTTGCCACTAGCTTTCTTCACCAATGTGTTTGTAAAGGTGTCTAATAGTCTTAAAAAGTTGAAATTTAACTCCCCTTGGAAAATCCATGAGGTCTGCTGGTAGTTGGGGTACTTTATAGCCTTTGTTTACCTTAAGCCGCGTTTCCACCGCAGGAACTAGTTCCCGGAACTAGGAACCTTTCCAGGAACTACGTGTGTTTCCACTGCAGGAAACTAGGGTCTAAACTGTGTTCCCGGAACTATGATTACCCCAGAAAAAGATCCTGCTCGGGGGGTAGGACCAGGGTAGGACTTTGCAAAGGTTGCAAATAGTCAAAAGTCAAGAAGGTTGGCTGACTAACTTGTTTTGCTCATTTTACTATTCATCTATCTTTTTAATCTTTGTTTATACATGCATTTTATTTCTGTAATTTTAGGTTCCTTTTACATATCGGGCAAGGGACAACAGATGAAAACTAGCCTCTTAGGCTAACTCTGGCTCACTTACATTTTGTATGTTGATTAGTGTGCAATGTCCCTGAACATAACTATAGATAAATACATCTGAACTGAAATAAAAGTTCTGTAATTCTCTTCATAATAATACACCAAATTGCTTCTTTTACATGTTCAAATCACAAAAAATAATCTTCTGTGGGGGATGCCCCCTACAAGGGTTTGTTTTTGGACATGTCACCTTTTTCATGGCTTATGAGTTTGCATGCCTGATTATTTCCAACTTGTTATGTCGACAAAAGGCAGTAAGACAGTCAAATCAGTGGATTCTAATAGAAGTTCTCCTAACATACTTTTGGCGTTGGTCTGTTCCTTAATTTGTTGAAAATTAAACACTTGGAATAAGCCCCAACTCTTAGCTTTTAAATGTATTCACTGTGAAAATGTCAATTTGACTTAGCGAGTAGCTTACATGTATGTTGTAGTTTTAACTGGTTCATCATCTGCTCATAGACCTCCTCAGTGTCTCCTGCAATTAAGTGTTGACTTAAGTTATCTTTTTAATGTTTTAAAGCACTCAAATGTTGTGTTTAGAGTGCAATACATGTTTTTTTTTGCTGAAAGAAACAAGTATTGTATTGAGAACCTTGATCTCAATTCTTAATGAGTGATATACATTTTTAGCAAGAATCCTGCTGCCCTACTGCTTGGTAACATTTCCCCTTCTGTCTCCCCTCCATCAGGCCGCCCTCCTGTCTCCACTGGATGAAGACCTGGGTCGAGACCGGAAGTCTTCTGGGGGAAGCAGCAGCAAAGTGCCCGACTTCCCCCCTCCGGCGGGCAGGGAGATCCTGCTGCGTACGTGTGTGCCCCGGCCCGCGCCCTACTCCAAAGCCCTGCCTCAGAGGCTCTTCTGTGTGCTGATGAGGGAGGAGTTCAGGCTGGCAGGGGCCTTCTCTACGACACTTCATTCTTCTAAGAACCCTAAATGCCTACTACTACCACCACCATTCAAAAACCACGTAACATTTTTTGCCCAGGAAAACGTACTCACACCTCGGGATCCAGAACGGGAATGAGCAGTGGACCCATTCTAATGAGTCAAGTTTGTATGTTTTGGTCCTCTGATGGCTGCTAAGCTAGTGGACACTCTTTGCTTTCATGTACAACTTACAGACTGCTGACTTGTCACTGTACACAGTTGCAAATATCAAGTAGCATTTATTAGCTTCGTAATGGTTTTGCACATGCATGCTTGTTCATAAAATATACATTAAAAAATCCTGCTCAAGTACTGTAGCATACAATTAAAACAGAATAAATAAAGATAACGGTGTAGTCTTATACAATTTGTATTAATTTAAATTTAAATTCTGTTGTATTATCTTGTTAACCAATGGTTAACGCTTTGTAGTGTGACATTGATACAGTGTGTGTACAGTACCTGTTAAATGTTGCTCCAAGATGTCCTCTAATATTAAAATGAAAAACAATTGACCGGTCTCCATCAGTTATTTTGGCCTGGCCATGTGTATCATAAAAAATGGCCGGGGGCGCCTTTAGCCCAGTTGGTAGGGCGTCCCCCCCATGGGGCCTCGGCCAGCAGCAATGTGTACGCACCAGGGCCTCATTTATCAACAGGGAGTAGAACAGGTTCTAAATTCTCTATTACGAATTATACTTACCCTGTCTTCCAATACCCATACTTCCCTACTATTTAGTATGCCAGAATAAGATTTAGGATGTCCCAATACATGCACGTCAATTGTAGTATGCTGAAAATACATAAATGCCCCACTAACTCCAATAGCGTTTTGGAGTATTTCTTGACATAATGAAAACAAAATCTTCCTTATCTGATTTTTTTGTTTCTCTCCTGTGGCCCTAAAACTCTTCTGTACTTTAGTATGTAGTGTAGTAAGAAGAAAGAGTATGTGATTTGGAACACAGGGATAGTATGTGCACCAAGAGTGCTGAGCGAAGCAATGCTGCAGAATCAGGAGGAAACAACAAATATGGATATGTTGGGAAACTCCACATTTGACTTTACAATGTTTTCACGCACACACTCCTTACACACAAACCTGTGTGTATGCACTGATGATAAATGAGGCCAGTGTATTCTATGATCAGTGTGCGGCCTGTACAGTATATGGAATCAATGAGCATTCAAGTCTATGTGCATGCATTGTACACTAGATGGTGCCATTTAGCTATATCAGTTTCTGTCCTGAGCAACACTTTTCACAGCCTATCT